>CAHIKZ030004620.1:2272500-2345000 GCA_903632075.3 Acanthosepion pharaonis | reverse complement strand
GCAGCGATAAAAACACAAGAAATAGAAAGTAAGATATATGGGTGCACGCCGTAGAGCAATCCATATCCGGTTAACCTCACAGGACGTTGCTCGTTTATATTATCTTCCTTGAATAGCACACCATATGTACTCGTGCCATTGTCCTAAATAAATTAATGCTTGCCGTAGATCGATAGTTGGTTTGTCATGGGGTACGTGGCTGTGGGTTGATATTATCCCGGTGGCCTTTTATGGTTGGTCTTTGTTAGACATTTCCATAGTTCGGTGCTGGTCGTAAAAGAAGCGTTAGTAGAATTGGTCTTCTAGGAATAGATAGGTTTGCCTATTGTCCGGTTCACACTTCTCCCCGGTCTTTTGAACAGGAGTAGAAGTTTATCCCTTGTTTCTTGTTTAGGATTGGGTTTCCTGTTCTTTCTACATTCTCTTTCACTTTCAATAGACCATTGAGTCTTAATGACGTTATCGCCTTGCTTGAGGTGAATTGATTAAAAGAAAAGAAAAAAAGAGTCATTGTTCTTGTTCCCAGGTTCGAACCTCTTTGAGAGCTTCGTTAACTACGTAAATATCTACATACACAAAAATCAGCAGCCCGAACGCACACACCCACAGATCACAGTACTTCATGCAATAACAAGCCTAAAAGAAGCACACTCCTGCTCACTTTATCCCCGCGGCTGATTCGCGTGTGCTCCCAAAGCGTCGATTCTACCGGGCCGTAAATCCACGTCTGCTTAGCCAAGCTACAAACTCACCGCTCTTAACCTCCTTCTCCCCAACACACGAGCCATCAACCAACCGTTACTCGGGCAGCCGTCTTTTATGGGGGCTAATACGCCACTGATAGCAGTGTCGATTGTATCACATCATAAGCGGATTAAGACCGTGAAATGACCTCCGGAATTGATACAAGAAAGATCTGTCAAGATAGGTGAGCAGCCGATGGATGTGACATACAGCTTTATATGTGGTGGTTGGGGTAGTAGTGGTAATGTGAGTGAAGTCTGCCATTGTCGTCTTTTGCTCGCTGAAGAATAGACGAGGGAGTCAAGTGGCTAGCGACTTTCCCCCCTTTTCTCTCTTTTATATTCAACTGAAACTGTTGATGTTCACTTCACGCTAATACCTTTAACAAAGGCATGTATCCACTTTTCCCTGCAATTTATTCGATCGATGGAATGCTGTAATGGTGAAATTAGTCGTTTCGATACTAAACACTTCAAATAACTCGACGTATGCATCAGCTATAGCAAATTAAATCTAGGAGAAAAGGAAATTGAATCTAGAATAGGTTGCACCCATCACCGCAAATTGTTACAAAACCAAAACATCAATCTGAAAACTTGAATCATGTTCTTAAATAGACTCGTCAGCTCGAAATTTTCATATGGATGCATGACTCCAAACCCATTCAGAAAGATCTAAATAGTCAGCTGTATACAACTGCTTTCGAAGATCAATGGTTAAAATGATTTTGAGCGAGTGAAGCCTGTGAGTCTTGGTAAACATCATCCTTCTTTGAACATTGTGAACTGGCGCTAAAGAATCACAAACAAAGGATTGTAACAAATAACAGAAACAATTAGATAAGTTCACCTGTCGCCCGGTTCACGCCCCTTCCCGGTCTTTTGAACAGGAGTAGAGGTTTATTCCTTTTTTTCCTATTCAGGATTGGGTTTCCTGTTCCTTCTTTTCACTCCCAATAGCCCTTTGCGTTTTAGCGGCATTATCGCCTTGCTTGAGTTGAATTGATTAAAAAAAATCACATCATTTGAGACTACTAACAACAGCAACAATTCAGATGGATAGGATATGTAACTCGAAGTTAATATGATGACCTAACCAAGATGCTGACACTCCACGCTACATCAAACAAAAGGTTCGGAAGGAAATTCCCTAACAATCCTGGAAACAGTGATAACAACTACTGGACTCGAAAAACCTAAAACAAGTGAATTGGCATACTACATTTTTTTTTGTTTGTTATTTTTGTATACTAGTTTTGTTTTAAAGTGTTGTTAGTAAACACAAGGTTGAAAGTTTTACTAATATAACCATGACCAAACTAATATAACCATGACCAAACAGAAAACCTTCGGAATTCATTGACCGAAAAGTTAGCGTTGCTGTCGATTATTATTTATAAAATTTTTTTCTTAAAAAAGTTTTGCCGGAAATTCCCTGCTGCCACTGTTTCTGATGGGAGTTTCCTTCCGGACCTTTTGTTTTCGGCGATGTGAAATGTTAATACCTTGAATATATCATATAGTTTCCCTTCTCATCACATGTGCTCCCCATTTTTGTCGTTGTTGCTAATGGATGTGTTCAAGCGAGGTGGTTTTTGTTATTTGGTAAATCTCTTTAAGATTTTGTAACGCCCGTTTACAGGGTCTGATGAGGTATTGTCTACTTTATGACCGAAAGGATTCAGTATCTTGACAAAATATTTCATCACTGCTATGGCAGAGAAAGGAGTAAGTGATTGAGCACTCGGACAAACCACGTACCATAAATCCTTACTGTGTAAATAGTAGTAACACTAAAAAGCTGTTACACCCATCGACATCCTTGACAGAGGCAATTCATCTCTTAGGTATAGTCCCAAAAGAAAACACATTTTTAAACTACCGCAAGAAAATTTGTAAAAATTATTACAAAAAAAGATCCCATAAAATATTATTAACATTATTTACAGTCGGACTAATGTCCTCCTCATCTTTGTTGCTATTATCATAAAGTTTCAGCCGTTATACCATCCGAACATCTTCAGGTGACTTTCGATTCGAGTAACTTCTGAGAATTTTGAACTGAACGATTTTTTTAATCTACATGGGTAGATTGTTCTCGTTCCCCTGTCTATGTCTGGGGGTATCGCGATGTCTTTTTATTTAGTAGGTGTCCTGGGATCGAACACACAATTACTCCGTCACCAAATTCACGAAGCGACGCAGTAATCCACTAGAAATGGACAGCAGAACGAAAAATCTCTAACCTCGTAGATTAAATTAAATTAGAATGAATTCAAGTTTTCACGTCTTTATTTAATAAATAATTACTGACTGTAATGCATTCCTATAGAAAAATAACTGCTAATTCAAATTGCTAATTCAATAATAATTGTTAATTCAATTGCTAATTCAATAATAATTGCTAATTCAATTGTTAATTCAATAATAATTGCTAATTCAATTGCTAATTCAAATTGCTAATTCAATAATAATTGCTAATTCAATAATAATTGCCAATTCAATTGCTAATTCAAATTGCTAATTCCAATTGCTAATTCAATAATAATTGCTAATTCAATAATAATTGCTAATTCAATTGCTAATTCAATAATAATTGCTAATTCAATTGCTAATTCAAATTGCTAATTCAATAATAATTGCTAATTCAAATTGGTAATTCAATAATTCAATTCAATAATAATTTGCTAATTCAATAATTGCTAATTCAATAATAATTGCTAATTCAATTGCTAATTCAATAATAATTGCTAATTCAAATTGCTAATTCAATTGCTAATAATTGCTAATTCAATTGCTAATTCAATAATAATTGCTAATTCAAATTGCTAATTCAATAATAATTGCTAATTCAAATTGCTAATTCAATAATAATTGCTAATTCAATTGCTAATTCAATAATAATTGCTAATTCAAATTGCTAATTCAATAATAATTGCTAATTCAATTGCTAATTCAATAATAATTGCTAATTCAATAATAATTGCTAATTCAATTGCTAATTCAATAATAATTGCTAATTCAAATTGCTAATTCAATAATAATTGCTAATTCAATTGCTAATTCAAATTGCTAATTCATTCCAATGCTGTTTCCACGGTTATTTAACTTTAAAATAAAATCCCAGCGTATACCACCTGAAAAAAAAAACCGGAGTGTACAACGGCCGAAACGTCGTGAATATGGCAATAAAGATTAGGACAACAGTCGGAACGATGTAAATAATGTAAATAGATACAATTAAATATAGTAACATTGATAATAATTCTGATTTAAACCACAACAAAACTGCTATTATTTTCTCGGATAACGTTAGTGAGTTCAATCTCGAGGTCGTACTAAATAAGAGCAAGGGGAGATGTAACTAGATATAATCAGCGGAACGGGTCAACCTACCCTCGTAGATTAAATAAAGGGTTCAGTTCTATATCCTCTAAAAGTTAGAAGGATCGACAAGCACTTGATGAAAGACGGATAGAAGAACAGACTAAATATTCTGATAATAACCATAAAGATGAGGACAATAATCTGTGTATAGATAATACTTGCTTGTTATCCTAATATTTTGTTTACATATCAGATCAAAATCTAAATTAAAATTATTTTTTAAATACCATGTCACTTCAGGACGTAGGCAATAATATCACTCTATATATTACTCTTTGGCAATATGGGCCTTCGTATCTGCAAGAAAACGGTGTGTCGAAAAATGGTCAGCTCCTAAAAATCGAATCTGTGTAAGCGTTGACGTCCTAATTACTCTCCTAAAAATACAATTGAAAATATTCGACATTTACACAGCTACGTATAGTAATTGCATCGATTTGTGTCAAATCTTTCTGTTCATTGATCTATCATTCAATTTCTGAACTATTGCTTTATTATGTCTTTATCTTCCAGAATTTGGTTGGTAGTCGTAGATAATGCTTAGACACTAAAACTTGGTCTGGCCTTTGCTTCTCAGACCAAGATTTCAAATATTTTATTTAAAAGCCAAGGAAGTATTATGTGTCCAAGGAATTTCTGCTGTTTCTTCCTGATTCTGAGCATGTGTCCTTTTTGTTGCTATTTTCTTTAAAACTTCTTTGTTGCTTACTTTGTCTGTCCTTGGAATTCTCAGTATCCTTCAGTAGAACTACACTTCTGTTGCCTCCAGTTTTCTCCTTATCGGTCATATAAGAGGACAGATATCACACAGCAATCCAGCAATTTTTTCTTCCTAACGAATTTTTTTTTCTATTTCTTAGTATTTTGCATAAATCTTGCAACGCCCTTTTCGTTAGTCCAATGCCTTCTCCGGATTTCGGTGTCACATTTTCCATCCTCTGTTAAAACACTTCCCAGATATTTAAAATTTTATATTTGCTTGATGTTGGCATCTCCAATTTTTAACACGTACCTTGGGCTTTTTCTATTGCTGATGACCATACTCTCTGTCTTCTTGCAGTCGATTGTTAGTCCTCTTTTCTCGCTTTCTTTTACTACCCTATCTCGAAGGTCCTGTAGTTTTCTTTCCGTGTCAGCCATCAACAAAGTGTCATATGTCTGTCATATATTGTTATGATTATGCCCACCGATAATAAATTCTGGATAGCTTCGCTGTAGAGATTGAATATATCTGAGAAGAGACATTCTTGTCTTAGGCCCTTTCTATTTTTGTATAGCTACTCAATTTATTTTCTATAATTGTGCAGGCGGTTTGCTCCCAGTATAAATTCTACATTTATACTGGGAGCAAACCTTTCCAAATAGATTTAGTTTTCCTAGAAGAAAGCTCACCACTTTCAGTTCTGATATGGGAAAACCTAGATGACCGCTCATAAGTTCGAACAATAACCAGGTGAAAAAAATCTAATTTTATACAGATGATATCCAACAGCCGGCCTTAAATATTTTTAACGCGATTCCTCGAGCCGATTTGTTTTGTCATGGTTTGTTCTGCCTGGTTGAGTCAAAACTAGAAATGATCTGATTGTTCGTTTCGTTTTGTACTTGTTTTGTCGGTCAATTCTAAAGTTTATTCTGCTGTGACAACCGAAGCGTGACAAATCGAACAAAGAAGTCCACATGGAAACCAGGGAAAAAAAAAAATGAAAAAACACTGACATGAACAATAATAATATGAAAATGAATTAATCTGATGAGAAAATATTTTTTGTATTGTTTCTGTTTTGTTTTTCTCTTCTTTTTTTTTTCATTTTAAGTACTAAACTAGTAACAAAAATGAATTTAGTAAAATGTAGTCGAGAATAATGTATGCGGCTTTCTTATACACCACAATTTGAAGGTGCCGCGCTTGAAATTGCTTTTATGGTCATCATTAACCTTCATTGGTTTCACTTTTTATGTATCTGCCGAAACCAACAAGTGTGAGAATATTAGACAAAGAATAAAATGATGATAATAATTCATCTCATATTTTCAGACAGTACTTAATTTTGTTTGTCTTATATTCAGCTTATATGGCTATTACACGATTTTTCTTTTATTAAACAATGAGTATTTTAACCAGTACTGGAACTGTTTAATTTTTAAGCAAGAATTAGTACCTAAGATGCGTAAATGGTTGCTGAAATTTGTTATGTTTAGGTCTAATAAATACGAACAAAAACATTTCAATGTAATTAAGCCAGTATAATTGGTAGAATTCTTGAATACACTATAAAATAATGCATTTAGTCATTTTTTTTTCTTTTAATTTTACGTCTTCCTTTTTTCTTTTTTTTTTTCTTTTTTTGTTTTAAATTTGCTTAAGCTATTTTAATGTCAGTTGTGGAGTTGTTTCAAATTTAGTCAAATTTAGTCAAATTTAGTCAAATTTAGTCAAATTTAGTCAAATTTAGTACAGTTGTTTAGAAACATCAACAGTGTGTAAATATTTAGATTTATAGCTAGCGCTGTAAAGAGACTTCATTTACTTCAATGACTGGATTTGAAGCAGTTTTTGATATATATGTCTTCACTGAGAGAAATAGAAATATAACGCCAATGTGCAACTAAAGTGAGCAATTGGAACAAAAAGCAAATTTTTTGGAGTCAAGAAAATAGTTTTGTTGTATGCCAATGCCAGGTTTTCTCTCTGCTGCACACTTTGATCAGTGATTCAAGGTATCGAAACATACCTCAAAGAATCATAAACGGGAAATATTTATCATAATGAAATGATAGTTTCGCTAAATTGTAGCTTAAGTTCATAAAAAGCCAAGGAAATCCTCTGAATTGCGTTTTTTTATATACAAAAAAATTATATCAATGAAATACTTATTTATATAGATAAAATTATCAAAATATAATTATATAAGACTGAAAATTAAAAAAAAAATGACAAAAATAGTGCAAACATTTGCATCAGCACTATGTAGGATTTCTTCGATTATCCGTACCTCGATTTTCCGGAATTCCATTATCCGAATGTAAAATAAAAAGACAAATTGAAATCACGCGAACGTTTTTCAATAATCCGAAATAAATCCATGGTAATATTTCATATCAGTCAAGAATTTGAAAATTTAGAAAACCATATTCAATGTTTGATAAAAACGCTAACAAAATCCATGGAATTAATTCTTGTCAATCTCCTAGGTGTTTTCATACAATGACACATACATTTGAATTATTAAATTATGACTTTTCTATTTTTATTTTTTTAAGCGTTTCTTGGTTGGTCCGAGAACTTTTCAGCAACTTTTCGTAACGTGAAATTGAAATAAAGAAAATTCTTAACACGATACTTGAACTCGTATTCCATATCCTAAGATCTCATTTTAAATAGACGATGCCTTGATCAATTCAACAACAGAGCATATAGCTAGAACGACACAGATCTACAGACCTATTGTCACCTTACCAACCCAAATTGTCACGTCATATTATTTCTTTACTACCGAGTGTCTATTATAAAAGAAGAGCTGATTCTCTGTCCCTCACACACTCTCTGGGTGAGAATTTCAGGCACATATAGAATGTATATACGTATGTCTGGGGTGAGTCACATGTACTTGTGCTATTTAATGTGCACACAATTACGCGAAAACACATATACGCACACCCCTTGTTTCCTGTTAAAAATTGCTTTTCTGGTTCTTTCTAAAGTCTGCTTCCACTCTGTACTCCTAACGTTTCATTTTATTTTTTCCTTTCCTCCACCAATAGGAGTTGATAGGTTCGCCTATTGCCCGGTTCACACTCCACCCCGGTCTTTTGAACAGGAGTAGAGGTCTATCCCTTGTTTCTTGATTAGGATTGGGTTACCGATTTCTTTCTAAAGTCTTTTCATTCTTCTAAAGTCCACACAGTACTCCTCTACTTGGAGGGGCTCTTGGGCTTTATAGTAGTTGAACATTAATAAAAAAAATTGACTGAGTTTGAAATGACATTAAAATAAAATACCCCTTCCCACTCAGTCTGGAGAATCCCTATTTTGGACTGAATAATAAAATCATAAAAGTGGGAGACCGCTAATTTTTTAAACCTTAAAAAATAATAAATAAGACTTTATTGCACTTTACTGAATATATTTAGAAATAAATAGAATTATTTTTAAAGCTTATTTAAAATTTTGCAAAAATATTTTGTCTGTCATTGAATTAAAATATCCATGCGCTCGCACAAAACGACATACACAATTTGAATGAAAATTGAAATTGACATCTGTGACGCAAAGTGACCTCAAAAGTAACAGGAAAAGTGTAAAAACCGAAATGTTCGGTTCTTTAAAATCATTTTTATGAATCCTCTATTTAAATCGAATATATTTTCTCATAAATGTCGTAATTTAAATGGGCAGACAATGTAGATTTTAAACCTGATCAGGCCGAGTTCAAATTCTTGTCGAGGCTGTTGCATTTGTTTCACTCTCAATTAGGTCTACACCTCCCCGCTGATGAAATAATGTCCCAAACTTAATAAAAACCATGTTTTATCGTTAAAATCTTTATGTTATTTTTAAGAGAAAAGACCAAGGGATTTTTTGATTATTAAATTAGTTTTTATTCCTATTTAGAAAGTTCGAAAATTAAAAATCTTGTCTTTTGCGTCGGGAGTGTGGGGAGATTACTATAGGAAATTTTACCGTCTTCGCGTGGTAAAAACACATTGATTTGGAAATTCTTGCAGAAATCAGATATCAGGATTTATTCACAAATGAATGAAATTATTTTAGAAAATCTTGGTAAAAATATCTTTTTTCTACATCTGTTACAGCCACGCATATATACACACACATATACACAAATACGCACACACTCATTCACTTATTTAATTTTATGAAATTTGGAGAAATTAAATTTTGTTCCGCTTAATGTTTATTAAGTTAAAAACAGAAATCTTTGGAGAATTTAAATCATCAATTTCTTTTTGTAAAACAGGAACCCCAGTTACCAAAAATCTGCTCTCAATCGTAAAATAAAAAAATGCAATAAAATTAAGATATTATTTACTTTGAAAATTATTTTATTGCTTTTATGAATAAAATATATTATGGATGATATCATCTTAAGAAAAACAATTTTTTTTTTTTGATGAATAATGAATTTTTACTTATTGTCGGTTAGATGATAATGTTATTAAGTATAAACTATATTTACAAATCATGAATGGAAAAGGTTAGTACAATTCATCGCCCCCGATATTTTTAAAAAAAATTTGAAATTTTCTTTTTGTGCCGATTTTTGTAAGTACAGTCGTCCATGTATGACATTTTCAGAAAATAAGAGCAACAACTATAGTAAACTTAACGCTAAATTACCTAAAATTCAATAAAATATTAGATTATGGAGAATATTTTCTTATTTTTTAAGGATTACTGGATAATCACTGCCATGTAGGAGGATTGATGTTGCATAATAGTTCCGCAATCTTTTCTTTGTTTCTAAAAAAATTCCATCTTTCTGAATATTAGCTTTTAGTATGGAACATTTGCGATTCCAATGTCTCTTAAAATTTCTGCATCATATTTTCCATCGTCCTTTTAAACATTACCTAGATTAGTTGCATTTCTGTACTTTTCAGTTTGACGTCTCCAATTTACATCTTAGACTGTTCCATTTGCTGACGACCATACACTTCTTCTTCTATGTGTCGCGTCTCTACAGGACATTGGCGATCATAGCTCTCCGCAACTTCCTATCTCTGGTGGCTTTTAGCATTTTTCTTCTTTTAAGACAACCGACTCCCGTTCCGCCATCCATTCATACAAGCTCGTAAGATAAGAGGTTCGCTGTCTAACTCTATCTCTCTTGACCTCAATAGGCCTTGTGAGTGTTAAGTTTCCCAAGCCCTTCTTCCTCATGTGGTAAATACACTAATGTGCAAAAATCTCCGGTGACTTTGAACTACTATAAATTTCTAATAATTGCCAGCTTATTTATCGCATGTTCCACACCTAGTTATCATAATTTGGAGGTCAATGTTATTCATAACCCCTGTTATAAAATATAATAATTTAGTTATGGAAATGTCTTCAATAAGGTCAATGTTTCATCTGTAGAAAACGCAATGCGAAACATTACATTATAAGTTGGCAATTATTAAACATTTTTCATTGTTTAATGTGGCTGAAAACTTGTACACGTTACTGTATTATCTATCTACAGATGCATGTGTGTGTTTAAGATACTTATGACTAGTTTATTTATTCACACTACTAAGAGAAAATAAAAAATACTATGATTTAGAAAATCGTTGTTATTGATATGCGCATGCTCAGTAAAGTTGTTTCCCATTTTGTTCAGTCGTAATGTGGGATGCAGGCGATTGTTTAGTACCTGAAAATCTAATGAAAAAGAAAGTTCTTAAAAGCCGCACCTGTAAGTATCTGCTGTGTTTATTCTCCCACAATAGAATTGTTTCAAGTCTAGAATTCATAAAATAAAAAACATGGCTTCTAATAGGAATAATAATCGAATATTTCTCTTTATTTCTTGTTTTATGTGTGGGTTTTTTTGGGGTTTTTTTTTGTCCAATTGTAGTTTCTAATACAATAAGCAGTAACATTGAAAAAAGTTGTATATGTAATATAAATCTGATTTGTACCGATAAAAAGAAAATAACCCCGCAGAACTATATAATCATTGCTGCCAATGTCACAAGAAACCTTTAACTGGGAAAATGTTTACTTTCACACCAATAGACTGCAAAAATTAGTCGTAAACTATTAGATCACGCAAAAAATACGCACGATAGCACACTCGCACGCACACACACATATAGTTGTTTTGCATTCCCTATATATATATATATATATATATATATATATATATATATATATATGCAATTAATAGAATTAATCTGACATTATTTGTTAATACTATAAACGTTACATTTAGTGGGTAGATGTGTTTCAGTAGTTTCATTTTTATACAGTGAAACCGGTTTGAAGATCAAAAGTCTTCCCAAATAATCTGTGCTTCCCGACAAACCATTAGTTCCTGTTGGGAGCACATTATTTTGGTAATATATATATATATATATATATATATATATATATATATATATATATATATATATATATATGAATGATAGGCTAAAGAACAAGTAAGAAACAGAACTTAGTCTAACCTGTCTCACTTTATTAAAGTTTAATCAAAGATCAATATAGAAATGATTAAAAATCTGAAATAGAAAAAAAGAAATGAAAAATTTGATCTCTGACGAAGCTTTAATAAAGAGAAACATGTCAGATTAAGATCTGTTTCCTACTTGTTCTTTATCCTGTCATTTTGTCGGATTCCTATCTATACTCTCTCTCTCTCTCTCTCTCTCTCTCTTCTCTCTCTCTCTCAATATATATATATATATATATATATATATAACCAAATGGGTAAATATAGATATATATACGAGCGTGCGATCATGTACAAATACATATAAATACTCTATAGTGCAAAAAAAAACAGTGCTCAATGTTAAATAACAGAGCTATTTAATATATATTAAAAATATGCATAATACCTTACATTATGTATATTTCTTAATATATATATTTCTATGTGTGTGTGTGAACCTATTTTATGGTTGAGGTATTTGAATATATAGGTCAGTGGTTCCCAACCACTGTGCCGCGGCTCATTAGTGTGCCGCGGAATGATTACTGGTGTGCCGCGAAGAGATAATACCTAGAAGCCCTTTAATTTCATTTTGTTTAATAAAGACATTCAATTTCTTAATCATAGTGACACCGCTCAATTACATTTAAGTAATATTGGTTAGGAATCGGAATCCTTAAAAATTTAGGTATTTTTTTATCACCAGTTTATATCGTCTATATATCTCATTCACAATATTTATAGATTATTTGTAGATATTTTTATTAAATATTTAGGCGTTGTAAATTAAAGTTTTAGTAAGACAAACAAAAAACAAATTAAATATAATAAAAATTCTTTTAGATTTATTTTTTTCAATTTTAGATTCAATTTACCCTTAAATATGGACAAGTTTCTGAAAAGAAAAGGCGATGGTGACAAGAATAATTCTACAACGTCAATTTAAAAAACCAAAAGTTGTATAGTGAGGATACACAGATTCCTTCTCCGCTATGTGTTGTTTGCGGCCAAACGCTGTTTAATGAAGCAATGGTTCCAAGTAAAATGAAAAGACATCTTACTACTAATCATCCTAACCTTCAAACTAAAAATTTTTTTCAACGATTATTAGAATCAAATGCAATGCAAAGTCAACTATTTAAAAAAAAACAGTAACCGTATCTGAAAAAGCTTTATTAGCTTCATACGAGGTGGCCGAAATTATTGCTCTTAAATCGAAGTCTCATGTTCTTGCAGAATCAGGGATCCTTTCAGCATGCAAAAAGATGGTGAAAATTATGCTTGGTGATAAGGCCAACCAAGAAATTAGCAGGATCCCTCTTTCAAACAATACAATTCAGCGAAGGATTCTTGACTTGTCTGATAATATTGAGGGAAGTGTAATATCCAAATTTCAAAATAGTCTGTTTGCTCTCCAAATTGATGAATACACTGACATCAGTAATCATGCACAGTTAATTGCATTTATACGTGTCATCGATGAAGATGCCATAATTAATGAATTTCTATGCTACAAACAGTTCCCCACAACTACAAAAGGTCAAGATATTTTTGATACAATCACAATATGCTTCGAAAAATATGGCTTATCCTGAGATTTATGTGGGAATATGTACCGATGGAGCACCATCAATGGTTGGTTCTGTAAAAGGTTTCGCATCTTTAGTAGAAAAACAGAATTCTTACATCGTTCTCATTGTTTTTTACACAGAGAGTTATTAGTTTCAAAGATAGCACAAAATGAACGAGGTGATGAATCAAGTGATTGAAATGATAAATTTCATAAAAACTCGGTCTTTGAAGTCCAGAATTTTTGAGTTGCTGTGCAAGGATATGAATTCTCATTATGTTCGTTTACTATTCCACACAGAAGTAAGATGGTTATCGAATGGAAACGTGCTATCTCGCGTAATTGAGCTTCAGAAAGAACTTTTTAATTTTTTTGAAAATGAAAAACTTGATAGATTTTGTAAATACCTTAAAAATGAATTGTGGATGTCTAGAATAGTGTACTTAAATGAGATATTTAGACATGTCAATAGTCTGAACAGCAATATGCAAGGCAGAAATGAAAATATTCTTACGGCAACAGATAAATTAGTTGCTTTTAAGAAAAAAGTTGCAATATGAAAGAAAATAATGAAGGTAGATGATTTTGATATATTTCCCTTAGTTCGTAAAACCTGCATTACCGAGATGATTCCCATTATTAGTGAGCATTTGACATGTTTAGAAAATAAAATTGAAGATTATGTTCCATCCATTAGCATTGCAGAATTTGATTGGATTCGCAACCCGTTCCTTAATTTATCAGTCATCAAACTTTTCAATTTTGAGTTATCTGAAGAGGAAGAATTAGCAAGCCTTTCCAGTGGTCGTGGTCTCAAATTGAAGTACGCACAACTGCCATTGGACGCCTTTTGGATTTCTGTTATGGAAGAGTATCCAACTCTAAGTAAAAAAGCCATCAAAATCTTACTGCAATTCTTAACTTCTTACCTATGTGAACTGGGATTTTCTTACCTAAACAACATTAAAAATAAAAAACGTGAAAGACTTAAAAATATTGAAGAAGAATTAAAAGTGTGTCTCTCTCTCACATTCGCCCAAATATTGCAGCAGTAATCAAGAAGCACCAGACACAACTGTCCCACTGACATTCGCCATTATTATTTTATAACCTATATTGAATACAGGATATGTTGATTTATGGGAATAAAAATTCTTATATAATATTCTTTGTTTTTTTTTTATTTTATTGCAAAAAGGCTTTATGAGTGGAAAATATTTATTTTTTTGTGATCGGTGTGCTGCGAAAATTTAAAGAACTCAATAATGTGCCGCCATGTAAAAAAGGTTGGGAACCATTGATATAGGTAGATGTGGTAATTCCTCGTGTATTTCGAATTCAGATTCAAATTAGAATAAAAATAAATATAGGGAGATTGTGTTGTACGAACCTTCCAATTGAGAGTGACTATCTACCTAATTATCGTTTTATTTTTAGTTGTCTTGGTGGCAGGCAAAGCTAAGCTTAACATAAATACGCCAACATCATCATCATCATCAAAATCATCATCTTCAGTGCCATGATCGGCTATGGTTGTAGAGTCGCCGCGCGGCCGAGCGTCTGAATAGTTCCCTCTATATATCTTGGTTGAAAGCCAGATATATATTCGTACACAAGTTATTAGAGTGGTATGGAGAGAAAAACACGAAGGCACACCATTTAATATCGTTTGCCGCTGTTAAGAGGGAAAATAAAATTAATTCATCGCCTCTGGTACCGAACAATACGAGCATCTCTCTATGTCCTTGGATTAGGCGAGTCTTATGTGGCAGTGCATCGGCTGCAGTTTGACCTGGTGGGGGATGGTTTCCAACGATGAGGTTTAGTCGCTATGTAAACTGCATCCCTCCACATCTTTTCTAGATAGACCATGACCCAACAAGAAGGTTCATCCCTCCTCATCAGAAAAGCCTGGTGGGAGAACCGGTTTACTCGGCGATAACTCAAAAACGGGACAGGTATTTCTGGGTTACATGGTACCAGTAATACTTTGGGCACCTCGAGGTGGTGTAATGGTTAGCAAGCTTGTCTCGCTAATAACAATTACATATGAGTAGTGAGTTCGATCCTCATCCTCGACTTGTGCCACATCCAAGCTACGCTTGGAAAATCACTAGTACCAGTAATACTCGTAGAAGAACCTCGTAAAAAAAAGCATATATACACATTCTCTATATATATATATATATATATATATATATATACGCACAAACGTATACACATGCACTTATACTGATATCTATACTATTTACATTGCTCGGCCTGTTGTCATTATCTTTGTTACCATATTCACAACGTCTCGACCATTGTACGCTCCGTCCCTCTTCAGGTGATTGGAATTTTTAACTGAACTAGAACAATCTACCGTGGACGAAATAAAGGGTTCAGTTCGAAATTACAATCAGCTGACGAAGGCCGGAGCGTACAACGGCCGAAACGTCGTGAATATACCAACAAAGATGAGGACAACAGCCCGAAAAATGTAAATAGTGTAAATAATTACAATATCTTATCTCAGAAATATAGACAAGTAAATTATATAATATATATGTGTGTAGAAGATAGAAAAAACGAAAGGAAAAATTTTACCAGACCAATGCGTTTCAATCCTTGAGGACTTTTATCAAGGTTAGGTTAATTACTTGAAAAACAGATACCACGCTTTGATCAAGGCAGATGTGGAAATTTTATTCTATTTTTTATTTTACATAGTCAAAGGCCATCTAGCACATTGGGATAGACTGAACACTATAGATATGTATTCAGCCAGTGTAGTGATGACACGGCATTGCTGGGAGAAGTGCTTCCTAAACTAAAGTCAACAGCCATGACGGACCTTCAAGTTAGAGCACATTGACTGCTGTTTAACCTGGAGAGGCATGAGCCCCGCCAGGTCTATTTGCCTAAGATATGTTACATTTGAATGAATAACCCCCTGGCTTTCAACCCAGATATATAGAGAGATACGCAGCAAATATACGACAACAAGGATGATGATGATGATGATGATACAAACGAAGCTATTCTTGGTACACAATTAAAAAGTCATTTTAAACAATCCATACAAACGAGCAGAATTTGACTCCAAACTCTTAACAGCTGGGCCTCATGAGGATTCGCTTTTCTCAGTAGCATTTACTCTTGTTATGAAGTTACAAAGATTTTTTTAAAAGCAAGGGTCTCAATAATATGGCCAACGGTCGAATTTGAATCCGTAATAACGATAACATCTTATATTGTGTGCATTTGTTCCTTTTGAACAAATATATAGTGAGCAAACATGATTTTTGCTGTCTTATACGGGCGCGACCGAGAGATTTCGTCCCACCCGCATCCGGAAAAATGGTGGCCCCTAATGTCACTTATAACGATATTGTGGTTATTGTTGGAATATCTGTGGTTTGGGTCACAGAGATCGGGTGTTGATAAAGGAATTATTATCTGATCGATCTAATTATGAATGACCCACATTGAGACATTAATAAAAGATCTTTTGAGAATCACATGAGTGAAATGGTGATTAAAGACAGTCAAACAAACATATTAACCCTGATCAAACCCACAATCGAACATTGTTCTTTATCGGGGAACCCAGTTCTGTACTGGAAAACCCTTAAAGATTTGTATCAGTTGATAATGAAACTGATCACTTGGCCTCATCATACTTTATATACAAGGAAGTGCTGAAAAGTTCTCAGCACAACACACTTCGCAATATCTAGCCAAGAATATTGCTGCCACATCTTGTCTGGTGCTTCTGCTATGCATCTAGAGATTTTTTATAAAATCCAAAGAAGACTCTGCAATGTTATAGGTCCTGACATGGCATTTCGGCTTCAATTACTTTCCCACCGCTGTAACATAACTTTCTTGTGCCTGTTCTATAAATATTTTCATAGTAATTGTTCTAATGAGCTTTACTCTTTGGTACGTCGATTTCACTAATTCAAACGCAGTACTAGATTGGCAGTTAGGTCTTGTCATTTTATTTTTGGAATTGCTAAAATAAACAGTGACCAAACATCAGAATTTCAATTCGAATCCCGTCTTAGTTAATAATTTTCACTACCGCATCGTATATACTGTTGCGTATTTCTATACAGATTAAAAGCAAGCAAGAAGATAGATTAGATATAATCTGATGCTTATTCCACTACGAGTGCCGCACTGTGTAGCGGTTACCGGTGCAGAAAGTTGAATAGGCGCTCACTTTCGCACAAATACCTTTGAAAAAGATATGAAACCGTCTATTCTTTCCTCAGATATGAGTTAAATTGTAGGGCAGACTGGGGTCCTTAGTGTTTGGTTGACAACAAATTTAGAAGGAGAACACCGAAGTCAAAACCGATTGGGCGTAAGGAGTTCAAATTTAGGTTGGAAATGGCAATTTGGCCTTAAATTTAAGAATTTATTTTGGTCATCTATTAATTCATGACTAGATATGTTTAGATATTTATCACTGCTATTAGACAATAGAATGTTTCCTTGGTATAGTTTGCATAGCTTTTTGGTAATTATTTGTCTGTGATGCTAAGGTTGAGGTGGTACAGTGCTTCCTTATATTCGGCTTTGGTGAAGGTGTTTTTTTGTGTCTCGTTATGTGTATGGATTTCATTATTTAAATGTTAACTGTTTTCATTTGCCGTAAGATGAGCATGTTGTAGTGTTACTTTCCTTGTTGGCTCAATTATCAAACTACAAAACCCGGCAGCCAATTTACAAAAACCGAAATTGAAATTCTACACCAATCACTATTCCAGCTTAAAATCGCTGCAAAAAAAAACAAAAACCAATTCCAATAATGTCATAAGACGAGCCGACAAAGCCAACACATATGTAATTTTGGAAAAGCCGATTACCATAAAAAATGACAAAACATCATCGATGACCGGACTAAATTCACCAAATTAAACAGAAAACACATGGAGACCCTAAAAAGATCCGTCAACAAACTCATAACATCGAATAACACCGACGTTGGTTCTCTGAATACCCCCCAAAATAATTGGATGCTTATACAGATATATAAAAATACACAAATCCGGATCCCCGCTAGGACCAATCATTTCCCAGATCCCAACTCCTATCTACGAGCAATCAAAATTCCTTAATGACATCATTATCCAATACCTACCCACCAATTACAGCATCACATTCACCCACGAATTCGTCCAAATTCTAAAACGTACAAAACCAATCCAAGGTATTTTAGCGTCACTCGACGTTGAAAATTTATTCACAAACGTCCCTGTTGATCAAACCATTGATATTATCCTTAACTCCGTGTACGCAAATAATTCTATTCCACCTCCAACTCTCAAACCAAATATTCTCTAAAGATTATTACAAGCATGCACAATCAAAGTTTCCTTCTACAGCCATAATGGCAACATCTACAATCAAACTGTGCTAGTATGGGAAATCCGCCCGTGCTTCTCCATTTACTACATGTCCCAAGTAGAAAACACGATATTTAAACAGGTCAATAAAAAACGCAAAATATATGTCTGTATACCTAGATGATATTTTTATTTTAGCGAAAAACAAAAGAAACAGATAATCTCAAAACCATATTTGAAAAAAAAACTCTGTCATTAATTTTAACTACGAACTTAGTAAAAGAAATAAACTCTCATTCTTAGAGGTCCTCAAAGAATACAGTAACAACACTTTCACCACCTCACTGTATAAAAAACCCACGAGCTGAAAATCTTGCCATTTTAATTTTAAGAATGGATGTCCACTTAGATACAAAATAGCAGTGATAAAAATTTCCTAGAGAGCACACGAGAATTCATCCTCTTGTCTACTTTTCCTTAAAGAACTCAACAATGCAAGACAGATACTAGTTAACAATGGTTTTACTAACTACCTCATCGAACACCAGATTAGACTACTTCTTTTCAAAATAAATAATAACGATAGTGAACACTCAGACAAAAACAATAACAAACATCTACAAAAGCCAAATGCACATCAACTACAAGCAACATGTATCTTCACTTAGAAATATCATAAAGAAATAAGCTACCTCACTTGACCGAACAAAAAAAATTAATTAATTTTCTATTACAAAAAATTTAAAACAGCTAGCCTTATCTTCAAAAATAACAACACACCTGCAAAATCAAAACTACAAAGAACCAATGTTATTTACGAGTTCAAATGCACCTTAAGGAACTGTGTTCTTGATCAAACCAAACTCATAAATAATTACATCGGTCACACTACTACATGCCTATCCAGACGACTTACGTTACACCTATCCGACCACAGCTCCATTAGAACTCATTTAGACAGACACAAACCTACCACACACCATCCGAAACATACTAATAGAAAATACAAGCATAATAACCTCATCCACATGTAAAAAAAAAAGATTTAAAATACTGGAAGCCCTAATTAAAAAAAAAAAAAAAAAGAAAAAGCTAACACTCAATAACATTAATGTGCTGACCATGTTTGAAAAATAAAACATCCATATAACTCTAGATACATATGCACAAGCCATGCATTCAGTTAAAAAGTAAAAATAAAACCATCCTTGGTAATGGCTAAAAGTATAGCCGAAAGCGCTTGGAAATGCAGAACATTTGGTCAGTTTTACACATTTTGTGTCCAAAAGAGGAAACACTAGTACAAACAGAGGAAAAATTAAATAAAAGTTTAATCGCAGTACCTTGTCTGTCGTATTTGGACGAAACACACACACACGCACGCAGAAACATATATATATATATATATATATATATATATATATATATATATATAAATACCGGGTATATCAAAAATACTTTTACACACACGAAGTAGAGAGAAAGAAAAATGAAAAGAAAAGTAAAAAGGAAAGTGGCTGGTGAAGGTAAAAAGCAAAATAAAAATAAATAATGGGAGCCAAGTAAAACGATGGTTAAAAAATGAATGGACGGGAAAGAAAAAGATGAAGAAAAAATGAAATAGATGAAAAATTCTAGATTGCAAACAATACAGAGTATACGAGAACAAGTAAGATATTAGAAGAAACAGATGAAAAGGAAGAATTAAAATGGCCGCTGGCGTCTGGTCTCCTCGAGACAATTGAATAGGGACTGTGGCGGCTAGAGCCGTTCACATGCTTCTTGACAATCATATCTAACAGTGATAGGATTTTCTAGCTGCCCAATTGCCACATCAGCCTCCTCAAATCTATCTATATATTGCTCTTTCTCTCTTTCTCTCTCACTCTGTTCGTTCCTTGTCATTATTTCGCCATCATTCTCTTCCTCTGTTCTTCCCAACTTCTTTTATTTTCTACCTACCAATTTACTGACGCTTTTCTACCAGTTAATCTTTCGTTTAGTTATTCAAAGTCTCCCTTACTTTTCCCTCGATCTCTTTTCACTTCCTCTCTTCCTTTCTTTCTATTTTTGTAATTTGGCTTTTAGTGCTATTTCCAGCTTTATATATATATATATCTATATCAGTCTGTTCGTGTCTATCCATCTATCTGTCTATACATGTATCTATTTATCTCTCTCTCTCTCTCTCTCTCTATATATATATATATATATATATATATATATATCGAATTGGTAAGACCTTCAACGGAGACGTGATTTTAAATAAATTTTGATCTTAAATTTTCATTGTATGTTTGAGCTATATGATTAATATTGACCACCGTCAATTTTGATCAGTAAATATTTGTTGTATAAAAATAGTTCATCTTTAGGTGTGGACTAATTTCAAATCCAACCGCATCAACAGCTTTAATATATAAAAGCCACTTTCTTGTCGTCTGGTCTGGTAAGGTCATTTAAATGATAGTTCCTCTTAACCTCAAAAATCCAACGCATTCTCCTTACACACTGTTTTGTCTTTCATCCCGACCTGAAACTAATATACGCTAGCGAAACTCATTATCTCTCTCTGTCTCTCTGTCTTCATATATATATATATATATATATATATATATATATATATATATATATATATACCCAAGTATATGATTGGTGTATACGGAATAGATTCCAATAACCAACAAATACTATTCTTAATACAGAGTAGAGCAAATATTATTTATTCGATGATGATGAATATAGAATCTATATTCAACACCATCACTTGATAAGACACAAATGAAATTTAAAACAAAATGGCTATTTTATGTTATAATTTTCGATATATATATATATATATATATATATATATATTGGGCTCTTCCTATCTATATCTATTCATATCTCTGAGTCAGCCTGTTCCTATCTGCCTGTCTGTTCTGGTTTATCCAGTTTTTTCCCATTACATTTTGTTTCTTTTGCATGTTTATATTCTCTCTCTCTCTCTCTCTCTCTCTCTCTCTCTCTCTCTCTCTCTCTCTTCTCCTTTTCTGTTAGCCTCTTTCTTGAGCCACCCCTCAGGGGTAACAATATAAAACGAGGCTCAGAGAGAATAGGTAATTGGTAGGAACTCGCAGAAAGGTATGTCTGTTATTCCCACACGATTCCCAGATAAGATTATAACATGACTAGAAGCAAGACGCTATTGTAAACGGATAACGATTCTTGGGAAAACCACATAAGCATCCTAAAGAAAGATGATAAAACAATTGCATTCCAAACGTTGTTTCTCTACTCTTCCTTCTCCTTCTTCTTCCGTTCTCCTCCTACTACTACTACTTTTCGTGTGCGTTCATCTGTTTGCAAAAGTCCTTGTCGTCTGCTTCTCTATTTTCTTTCCAAAGTGATGTCATTCTGTGAAAGTATTTCCTCAGAATCAACTAAACATGCAGTCACAGTGGTACTTGATGGACGAGACGACTATTTGCTTGGGAATTGAATTGAATAAAGAAGCTTTGGTATGCAATAAACATTGATAAATATAAACAGGTTATGATAGATAGATAGATAGATAGATAGATAGATAGATAGATAGATAGATAGATAGATAGATAGATCATCATGGCAATACAGATTTTAGAAATATACGAATTAACAAACTTCCATATAGAGATTACCTGTCTGCTTAGAAAATCTCTCTCTCTCTTTCTCTCTCTCTGTGAGTGGATTTTTTTAAAGATTTATTATAGTTTATTTTTCAAATTTTTTGCTACACGCGTTTCGGGTCTTGCGACCTTCATCAGGCGAAGAATGGTCATTTTAACATATTATTTAAAGGAATTAAATTTTCCTTATGTTTTCCCATATTTAACCATTGTCTTCTGTGTGTATTAGTAATCCAAGTTTTCTTGGAGTTGTGGCTAAAATATTCTTCTGCTTAAGGGGTAATAAAATAATTAGGATTGGTCAGAGGAAGGACGAAGGAAGGATGTTTTCGTTCTTATCTTTTTATGACCTCTGTACCTTTTTAAACCTATCTATTTTTGTGTATTGTGTTGCGTGTATGTTTTTTTTTTTGCTAGTATGTGTATACATATTCTTTCTCCATACATGTATATTGTTTATTTATAAGGAAATAATATATATATATATATATATATATATATATATATATATATATATATACACACATTTCGTATGGTGTGTCGGGTTCGTGTGTGTGTGCGTGTGGTCCATCTAGTGCGTTTGTTTTTGCCAGTATGTGTGTATATATTCGTTCACTAAACGGACCACACACACATACAAACACACACAAGCACACACACACACATACAAACACACACACGCACACACACACACACACACACATATCTATCTAGTACACTTGAGAGAGATATGAAATTAACCCCTCCCTATACTCTACCATGTCCCTTTAAGTATCCCTCTCACACCCCCTGTTAAATTACAAAAACTTACACTATCCATCAATTTTAATCTCATTTTTCGTTTCATTTCGTTGTTGGAAGTGCTATCTGATGATCCGGCGTCCTTTTAAATGGACTCTGGTGAAATATATATATATATTTATATATATATATATATATATATATATATATATATATATATATATACGGTATTTAGTGGAAAGTGCTCAGTATCCGTGCTAGAGTTAATATGCGATTGCATGGACAGTAGAACCCAGGTTTCACGCTTTCACGATTTTCTTTTTGTCAGAAGATTGTGAAAGCGTGAAACCCAGGTTTCCATTACTATCCATGCTACCGCATATATATATATATATATATATATATATATATATATATATATATATATAGTGTGTGTGTGTGTGTGTGTGTGTGTGTGTGTGTGTGTGTGTGTGTGTGTGTGTGTGTGTGTGTGTGTGTGCACACGCACACGCTGAAAAATTTTCAATCCTCCCTAGAAAAAACTCCAAATTAAATTATGATGTTTGGTTATTAGGCTAATTATGCGGAAGTGGGCAAGAACAAAAACGTTTCCGCACCGCTTGATTTACCTACACAATGGTAGATCAAATAGTATTGACTGTTATAATTTAATTCGCCAGAATTCATAGTTTTTTGTGTCTGTGTTTTTTTTTTTCCTATCAGCCATGAAATCCCCAAGAAAAATATATGGGCTTACTGACTCTATCCATAATCCCCTTTCAAAGTACTTACATCTCTGGACATACGTAGAAAACAAACAACTATATAGAATTTGATTCTACAGTTATAGTTAAGGCCACAGTGTTTTAGGCCTAGAAGGTGGCATTTTGTTAAAGCTTATGCCAATTCTGACTTATACTTGAGCACAATGTCAAATGTTAGAATAAAACTTCTTCAACCTCGGCTACATTTAAAGATGAGCGTTATGCTTTTGCAAACTGACAATGCGTGGCCTCACAGCAGCTTAAAGACCAGAGAAGTAATCACAACATATAACTGGGAAACTCTGCATCATCCGCTCTCAGTCCTGGCCTGCTACGCTCACACATTAATCGGTTTGGACGCAGGGATATGAATTGTAATTCAAGATCTTCACCTTAAACTTGACTAGAGTACTAGCAATTGGCGATCAGGACAAACTTTCTATAAGTTTAATACCAATCACTCCCATAAACAGACAGATATCTGGATAGATCTCAGCAATGATTGGCATAGATGTATGACCAGATTGGGACAGATAAAGACAAATTTACATAGATGATTGGTTGGTGAATAGATTTAGTTGCATATTAATTCCTGTTATTTAGTTTCGAAATTTGTATCTTTTTTTAAATTGTACCTGATTCCATAGATAGACATTAGTCCTGTTTATACTGGACTCTACAATCATCCACCCAGTAGGTGGCCCCTTTAGTGGGGACCTTACTACTCCGCAGTCGAAGTAGTTGGTGTATTCTACGCCTCGCTGACAAGGTAATTGCACAAAACCTAATATGTTTTGAGTGTTTCTTTATTTGTTCGCGTTTATTCTTATATATATATATATATATATATATATATATATATATATATATATATATATGCCTGACAAACTGGGAACACCACCCAGCGAAACTAAAGTCGCACGCCAAAAATGTAGGTATGCGTATATGTACTAATTAATGCATATCTTTCCTCTGTATAACCACATTGAGCACTATTACGTTTACATCTCATGTATAAATTTAACGATTATTTATTTGCTGGCCTATGTATGCACACCAGCACACACGTACATGCCTGCTTATATTTGGCCGTTTAATTTATCCACTCTACAACTATATAATATAATATAATATAAAAGGCTCAAACACGAATATTCCATGGTTATAATTTATTACATTGGAATCGTAATCACGATCCAATTCATCAGACCTACAAATTCAAATTGAATTTGTACATCAGAATCAACGCTTCGTAGTGACTGTTAGTTTCACGCCTCAAGTGAAATTTAGACCATTCTTTCGTGGTTTGAAATCCTGCCGATAATTTACAACGCAACCAGGATGAAGAGAGTAATTTGAATCGATCAAGATGTGGGCGTGCTCAAACGCTGCTGTATAAAAATGACACGGAAAGTGGTTAGGACTGCAAAAGATCTACCAAAGAAAACTAGAAGACAAGTGATGGATTGAGTGCGTCTTTTCAAATTGGTTTGATGATCGCTTCAGGCAAGAAACTGACTGTCACCATGCAATGTTGATTCTTCTGA
Organism: Acanthosepion pharaonis; assembly: GCA_903632075.3. NCBI lineage: Eukaryota > Metazoa > Mollusca > Cephalopoda > Sepiida > Sepiidae > Acanthosepion > Acanthosepion pharaonis. Next base: position 2,320,105 of record CAHIKZ030004620.1, on the reverse strand, counting down.
CCACACACTCTATATCTAGTTTTGTGTTATCCGTGCATGATGAAAATGACATAATCTTTCTAAATCAAATCATCGCTTTAATCCAACACTTTAATCCACTAGGCTATCGCATAGTAATCGTGGGTTCAATCCCTGAAACGAGTATAGAACAGACTCGATAGAAACAAGGCAAGTAATGATTGAGCCGTACTAAAAAAAAAAAAAAAAAAGAACGAAACGAGAAATCCCTAGATATGATTAGTAAAACGAGAAAAATCTATTCCCGTAAATTAAATAAAAAGTTCAGTTCGAAATTCCATGAAGGTTACACTGATCGACAAACAACTGAAAAAGGCCGGAGAGCACACTGACGGAAACATTATAATAACAACAGAGATGGGGATATTGGTCTGAGTGTAAATAATGTAAATAAAATAATAACTTTTCATTTAATTTTTGTGTTCATTTTTAAAGTAGTTCTCTCTTTTTTCAATTCTACGTGGATGTGCGGGTGGTGTAATAGATAGCGGCTCCGAATTAGAAATCAAAGAGCCGAGTTCTAAATCCCACCGTGTTTGTTATATTCACTTACGTGCAAACACCCTTGGGAAAAGTATGAATTCATCTCCTCTCCCTCACGCCCTGCTATGGGTTAAATAGTAGAATTTGTATCTGGGAAACCATTGTTAACTCCCAAAATTTGTTCATGCAATATTCACTCACAAAAAAAAGATTATAAAAATAATATGTTTTGTCTTTAAATAACTCACAAAGTGTTGATAAACTGTAAAAACAAATAGGTCCAATTTTATGAAGAGCTTCCTTACTCGACATCTGGGATATCATCACGTAAAACTAATTGACAGAACTTTTTGTTCTTAGTCTAATATAATTTGAACGGAATTATCTCTACAAATAGAGACTGTATAATGTTGTTGTTTAGTGTAATGATGGACAATAATAGATAGCGGCTCGGAATTGGAAATCGATGTGTCGAGTTTGAATTCCAACCAAGTTCGTTATATCCACTTACCCTTGGAAAAGGTATGCATTCATCTCTTCCCTTCAGCTATGGATTAAATAATCGGGCTAGTATTTGAAAAAAATTATTGTCATTTACAAAAAATAAATTGTTAATGCAATATTCACTCGCAAAAAAAGAAAGCATTATTCTTACAATCTAAAATATGTTTCGGTTTTAAATAGCACACAAAAGGTTGATAAACCGTAAAAAAATCAAATCAATCAACAATTGCTCTTTATATCGTAACCCATTTTGTGTTCGTACGTTTTGGTGTGTAAGGGAATCAATATCATTACGCTTTTTTGAATAGCAAAGCATATATTAATCCTAATTCCTTATCTCAAACATTTCCAGAAGTCAAATCGAACGTGCAATTCTTAGTTCATTATTGTTCAAAACTGGTCATTGTTTATACTGCGGAGTTTTCAGTAAAATTAAAACACAAATAGAATTGATAATGTAACGTTACTAGTTTGGGTTTGGAAGTATTGAATGGTACAATCCAGTGTTGTCCCACTAAGCTGTTAGAGCTCGTTCAGTAAAGAAATCAGCTACTATCCTCTGTTCCTCTAAATATCTGGAGGTGCATCCATACACTGTTGTTTCTTCTGCATAGGTAAGTTTTGAGTATATTCTTTGGCAGATCGTTAATATAAAACAGAAAGAGGTTACGACCGAGAAGAGAGCCGCATGGGAAGTCTCCATTGATCTTCAGAAGACTAGCCATTAACATCAAACATCATTGACCTCCTTGACTGGAAGGACTTGATAACTGGGAAAACTTCTTCCAAAGATTCCATAGCTGGAGAGCTTGTGTAGCAACACCTGATGTCACAAGATCAGTGTGAAGTATTCAATCTTTTGTTTTGCTTGTATCACTAGAATAACCTGATTTTAATAGCACTTAAAAAACACCATTGATTTTGTTGAAAAATTTAGTCATAAAAAGCTGCTTCGATGCCTTCCTGGATTAGGAAACCATATGCTTAAACTTTATTGTTTCGCAATCGATCTGCAACTGGTTGCATCTACAAGATTTTCTATCAAATTTTTGTAATGACCGATGTGTCGGGTTTTTCTTCTCCTTTGAATTTCATCCATTTTATTCCGTTCTGGGTAAGACGATAAATTACATCCAACAGCAAGGCCTCTGATCAGGAGGTTTTGAGGAGCGTGGAACCACCTCTTAATTGCTGATGTCCCCAGGTTCACCCTGACCGGGGTGGTAGCATCTGTTAGGGTCCCAGCTATGGGCAAATAGTTAACCCCTAAACTGGGAGCAAAACACTATGAAAGTGTAAAAATAGGTTTTAATACCAGCAATACGTTTTTGTAAAAGATTATTACAAACAATGAATTTTTGAAGAAAAAAATTATTACCGTCAATATATTATTACCAGCAATACATTTTTGAAAATAAAATATTATCAGTAATACATTTTTGAAAAAATATATTACTAGCAATACATTTTTTACAGAAAAAAATATTACCAGCAATATATTTTTGGAAACAAAAACAAAATATTACCAGCAATACATTTTCTAAAAAAAAATATTACCAGCAAGACATTTTTATGAAAAAAGTATTACCAACAATAAAAAATATTGTCGGCACAAAATAACTCATTGAGATTGCTATGCCGTAAAACAAACTAAACCAAAACAAACCAATCCATTTTATTTGTTTCAGCGTTATTGTAACACAAGGCTAAAGATGTCATACGTAACATTATAACAGATTCAGCGGATGTTCGTTACAGTTTCATAGCTGGAATTTGCATGTTTCATTCTATATGTGCCGCAGCGGAAACTCATGAAAATCAGGTGTGTGGGTCATTTCCTGTAAAGTTGATGTCTACCTTAAACAAATTCACACCATCGGCACTTTCTTCCTCTCTGATTTTCTTTCACCTCCAAACAACTCTTTCAAAGCCAAACGGTGATAGAGAATGGATGGCAGGAGCTTCTAGCCCTTAACCTGCTTGTTGGTGGCGAATTTAGTCATCGAACGCCATTATCATAAAGGAAGCGATCAGCAAAGAAAAAAATTAAATTCTTGAATACGACATAACGCCGACGACGACGAACATTGAATTTTTTATTCAACTCCGAAGACAATTAGGAAGGTGACGGAAAATAGATGAAGAAGAAACTTAAAGTGGTCCTACAGAAAGATGCTGAGGATACTATAGACCGAACATGTGAACAACGATAAAGTTTTAGAGAAAAATGGAAAAGAAAACGAACCCAATTCTTAACATCAAGAAGAGACAATTGATATTTGTAGGGCGCATAAGGAAAGAAGGCTTGGAAAATTTGATACTCACAGAACAGATTGAGGGGCAAGTGGGACAGAAGAAAACAACACATAACCTACCTAACGAGCTTGAGTAAATTGATGGCGGAGCAAGGTTTAGGAGAGATATCAAAAAGATAAAATTTATTAATAGCTACAAAAGACAGGAAATTGTGGAGAACGGTGATCGCCTACGTCCTGAATGGACACGGCACATAGAAGAAGGGGGAAAAAGGAAAAAGAATGGAATCAAATGAAAAAGGTGAAAATATGAGAGAGAAATTATTATGGAAGAAGAATGAAAAGAAATAGAAAGAAAGTTTATGATAAAATAGAAAAAGGAATAAAAGTTAAATGAATATTTGGTTGAACTGTTGCAATTTGCTAAGATTAGCGTATCTTTGGTTCAAGGACTGACCACTCTGTGAGGATTAAATTCACGACTCATTATCAACTAGACAAGCTCAATAACCATTACTTCACGCTGAAATACCCGGATCTTGTTGAATTGTTGCCACCGTTTGTGCTTGTTTTACTGTATTTCGCTGTCAGATATCATCATATTTGTTCTTTTATAAATAAAAAATGTACATATCCATTTGTTCTTTATTGAAAAAAAAAAAAAACTTTTAATAAAAAGAAAATCGTCTGTTTTCCTACGCAGGTCGACTCAATCCAGATAACTCTGTAAAAAGTTAGGGATTGATTTTACACATGGATATTATGAACAGTACCTCCACTTCTAAAATGATTTTAAAAGATCAATATTTTTCGATTCTGACAAATGCTACGCTTTAAAGAAGGTATAAGGAATTCTAATGTACAAAAATTATTCCCCAAAATATTTTCCACTATTTTTTACGAGTAGAACAGTTTACTTCAGTAATGCCGAATTGGAAATTCAAAAGAAAACCTGAACCCAGCCAAACGTCATTAACAGGAATACAGCAATAATGAGAAAACTTGCTGTCACGTAATCTCGAATATGAGTCTCCAGATATTTCTAGTATGAAAACCCAATTTACAGTTATTACTGCTGCATAGCCGTAGAATATGAAGGTGATGGCCGTGCTCATTAATTAGTAGAACATGTGGAATGATATCAAAAACCCTTGAAAAGAGATTGGAATAGTTAGAAATTCCAAGAAGAATTCAGGTCGGATGAAATATTCAAGAGATTATTGTAGAATAAATGATGCCTTCTGTTATCTGAAATGTTCACAAAGACTTCCGATATGAATGTACAAATAATGGCAATTAAAATTATGGATTTTATCCAAATTACTGAATAACAAAAAAACAGATTCAAGACATCGTTATGCACAGAATATTTCATTTTATTGCTTTCAGAAGCCACTTGGACGCTAAAGATTCCTTCCCAATGATAAGGAAAAACTAAAAATGACAAGAATACGCTAAAGTTCAGTTGAATTCTAATATTTGGAAGTGTAAAAAAATAATTCAGTATTAATGTAACTTTGAAAACTAGTGTTGTTTTGTATACGAAAATGTGACAACTTCCTTGAAAAATAAGATAAAATTTACGTGTACAATGCCAAGAGGTAGACGACTTTGAAGCAAATGCTGAGATTTCAAATTCGACACTAATTATTTGACATAGTGTTCATTTCTTTGTTTCAAACTAGATCGAATACAAAGAAAAAGAAAATACTTCTTCTTCCTTTTCTTCTTCTTCTACGTATCGTGTCCCTTCAGGACATTGGCGACCCTGGCTCTCCACAATTTTCTGAATATCTTAATAAATTTCGTCTTTTTGCTATTTCTCACAAACCCTGCTCCATTATCCTTTCACTCACGCTTGCCAGGAAGGTTATGCGTTGTTTTCCTGTCACTCTTGCCTTCAATCACGCTTTTTTTTTTACAGTGAGGTTCACCCTGTACAAGACCCGAGAGTCACTCGAGATAGAGTGTTAGAGAGTGGGAAAGACGGGGTTAACCCTAGACTTGAACAGGTTAAAACTGTAGTGATTGGTAAAACATTCTCTTAGGATTTTGATCCCACAGAGCAGTGGTTCGCAGGAACTTACTTCTCCCCAATGGAATACGAAGGGAATGAGGGTGGTTTGTTATAATGTGAGTAGCATGGTGGATGCTAGGTTAGAAATGGCTAAACCAAGGAATGCAATTCTTCAGAGCATTTTCCATGGAAGTAGCGATAAAGCAGTGAGAGATTTACGACATCTCGTCTGTGAGAAATCGGCTGCAGGTTAGAAAAAAATAATTCCCCCCACAAGGATACGGAGACGCTTTTGGACCCTATCAAGACTAGAAAATAAGGACTGGGCTGCTCCTTCCCGAATATAACAGCAGTACTCCATTTTACACCTGATTTGGCTCTTGTAAAGGTAGAGGATAGTACAAAGAGTTAGATACTAGAGCGATACAAGGAACTGACCATTTCTCCCGCATCTTTACCGATCCACTTGAAGTCTAGGTTAAGTTTGAGGAACAATAGTCGCTCTAGTCACGGGGCCTCACTGACGTAACATCCATTCATTGTAATTGGTGGGAGTTCAGAATCCAATCGGCGATCGTGGAATGTAACAAAAATTATTTTTTCTTGTGAATATCAAATTTTCAAATCTCTCTTTCCTCGATATGTACCTTGTCTCTTCCTGGTGTTAAGTATAAGTGCACTTTTTTTATTTCCGTTTTTTCTAGAACTGCGTCATTGCTCACAATTTGGGCACATAGTATTCTCAGCATCCTTGTGCAGAACCACATTTCTGTTGTTTCTAGCCTCTTCATCTGTGCAGCATTCACTGTCATATAGGAAGACTGATATTACATAACTTTTTTCTTTTCTTCTAACGAAAGGTTTCTTTCTTAATACTTTGCTTGGCTTTTGGAAGGCATCTTTCGCTATCGGAATACACCTTCAGAATACAGTGTCGCACTTTCCGTCCTCTGTTAAAACACTTCCCAGATATTGAAATTGTTGTACTTGTTTGATTTCGTTATCACCAATTCGTAGTTTGCATGTTGGGCCTTTCCTTTTGCTAAAACCCATGCATTCAGTCTTCTTGTAGTTGATCTTTAATCCTTTCTTCTCTCTTTTCTTCGCCACCTTTTGTAGTTTCCTTTCTGTATCTACTGTCAACACTTTATTAAATTCCTTTGTACATATGGCAACGTCGAACAACCACGTGTCTCCAATTCAAACAAATATCTGTCTATATTTCTGAGATGAGGTATTATGTACATTATTCGGACTATTGTCCTCATCTTTGTCACCTCAAGAACACATGGCACAGGGGATAAAGGCGTTGGTTAGATCCAGTGAGAGGACCCAAAGAGTGTGAGTTCGATACCCGGTTAAGGCAGTGGAGAACTTTCAGAGGGAAATTAACAGGAGATAACTGATAACTGACATCCATTAAACATGGCACGTGGAACTAGAACAGTCTACCCCAGCGAGCGAAATAACGGGTTAAGTTCGACATTCCAACCACCTGAAGAAGGCCGGAGTGTAAAACGGCCGAAACATTGTAATAAATATGGCGACAAAGATGAGGACAATAGTCCGAATAACGTAAATAATGTCAAACAAATATGTCAGCGAGTATCATAAAAATATGATACAGGAAAAAATGAAAACTATAACATTTGTTTTTGTGGCCATTATTGTTTAAAAGAAAATTTTAAAAAAATGATAGATGATGCAGATGATGGTATTTTACGTTTTATTTACCGTACATCACGTTGAAATACCGGTTCCCGTACGATCACCAAAGTTAAGAAATGTCGAGCGTGATCATTACCAAGATGAGTGACTACTTGAGAATATCAGGTGCTATAATATTGGATGTGTGGGTGGTGCAATGGATAATTGCTCGGAATTGTTAGTCGGAGATTCGAGTTCCAATTCCAGCTGGGTTGGCTATACTCACTTACGCGGGATGGATTCATGCTTTTCCCAAGGTATGAATCCACCTTTTCTCCACCAGCTATGGGTTAATAAGTAAGACTTGTATCGCTAAACCATTATTATCTCAAAAGAAATTCTTACAACCTAAAAAATATTTTCTGGTCTTAAATAACCTGTAATGAGTTGATAAGATTTTTATTTATCGCGATTGTTAAGTTTGCTGAAGTTAAAATTAGATAAATTAAAAATGGCGATGATATTAAGTCTTAAAATTATCAAAAGAAGAGTAAGAGCACAGAGACTATAATGAAACAGCAATTCCATTACTGATGTTGAACTTGATAATTATATTATATAAGCTGTTATTATTATTATTGTTAATATCATTTATTTTAATTTCTGTTGTGTACTCATTGCCTCCCGAGTCCCAACTAGAGACCTAACATCAGAAATGGCATCATGACATTTTCCCCTGCACATTTGTGTAAAAAGAATACAAAAAAAAACTACAAACGCATACATATTTATTATTATTATTATTATTATTATTATTATTATTATTATTATTATTATTTTCCAAAAAATCATTTGACCTGCACTTGTTTTATAATCACATACCAAATCAGAACCAATGTTCTTGGACAAGCGAACGATATGATTTTTTGTTGTTTCCACTAAATTAAACAAAAGACAGCCATTAACAAAAAAAAACTTAAAAAAACAACGCAATTTGTGTGGTATGGGTTGTGCTTATAAGAAGTAGTTTAGGGGATTTCCCGGAGATAGATTTGCTTAGAATTTTTCTGAGTATATGAACGGAGCTCATAAGGACAATCTTTCGATTCTCAGATAATTGAAGGGTTTTCTAGGATTTTCTTAGTACTTGTATCAGTTTTCTTTTTATTCCTTCCTAGTTGCTTATTATTGGAATAATTGTTGTGCTTAAATGCCTCATTCTAGCAATTTTTATTATTGGGTCCTTATATTCTGTAAGTTTGCAAAATTCAATTGCTGGGATGCTTTTATCAGATAGGATGGCCATGTCTATGAAACATAATACATTTGCTTCTTTGTTTTTCATGTGATAGCGTTTATTATTATTATTATTATTATTAACGGCATAATATGCAATAAAACAGTATTTGCAGTCAAAATTGTTTATTTTCAATCAGATAAAAAGAAACTATTGTTATTTTTAGACTTTTACTTGCATTTTTAAAAAATGTACAGAATTTGAGAGAAAGATCAGCGTGCTTATAGCTCTGTCGAGAGAGCTTTTTTATCCGACTTTCTTCCTGTGTGTGTGTGCGCGCTCGTTTGTGTGTGTGCGCGTATGTGTGTATGTAACACTTTCCACAGGACGCACATATACTACACTCTAATACGAAGCGGAAGTGCTAGAAAGCGACACTATGCACTTCTACAGAGCGCACAGACACTTTTTTTCCCAGGCAGAACGACTGATCCTGTCATTAATGACTATATATATATATATATATATATATATATATATATATATATATATATATATATATATACGCAAAAAAGTTTTAGGCCCTTAGATTATTTTCTTTATTAATCATTCCGAATTTGATTTGATGACATTTATCGAATCAGCGTTAGTAAAACCGTTTAATACTTGGTTTGGTAATAAATAAGAGAATTAATGATTTTATTCCTATTCCTTTGTTATAACGACTTTTGTATCAGCATTCGATCCCCACAAACTTAATTGAGGTACCTTTGGCATTGATCAATCGTTAATTCGTCTATTGAGAATCATTCCGAATCGTACAGAACTGATGGCTTCCGTTTGTGAACAGTATTTTTCAATTCATGTTATAAATGTTTGATAATATTTATGTCAGACAGTTAAGAAGTCCATTCCATTAACCTAAGCTTATTCTCTTAAAACCATTTTTGAGTCGCTGTACTGTCGGAGAAAAAAATTGTCTGCTATTCTTCTTCAAAGAGTAATATCATTGGTTATGTCCTGAAAGTTCTAGTCAAAAACATTTTAGAAAAAATTAAACGAACCTTTTTTTTCCTTTCTTCCGTAGTGGCTTTTTTTCTTTTTTTTTTTTTTTTTTTTCGTGCGATCCGTCCTTGTCGTTTCAATGCAAATTCAATGTCTTTTTATTATGAATTGTTGAGATGTATACAATCTGCTCCAGGCGTTCTTCAGATCTATCCGAACATCTTTACGCTTGATTTCAGGTTGACTAAAACTTTCCTTGTGATTTTAGTCCCGGCTTGTCCCGAGATCTTCCTTCGATGACCTGGTCTTTCAAGTGTTGATACAATAACAATTTATTTCCATTTATGAACGCTAGATAAACAATGACACTGGACATGTCAAACGGTTTGGTAATTTTCTTATCGCCTACCCTCGATGAATAAATCTCAATCAATTTGTTTTTCACGTCTTCGGAATGATCTTTGGTGTATCTCAGAATTTAAAATGAAATATTTCTTAATTCTTTTCTAAATAGACGTTGAGCATCAAAACATGCAAGGGAGGGATAAGAATGATCCAATTTTAGCTGCAGTTATGACCTAATTTACTAACAAATTTATATTTTCAATGAACGTCGAATACTTTTTCAATAATTAATTATTGCTAATTTTGAAAATGAAATAATTATTTAAATTCACCCTTATTCCCGAGAATGTAGCGAATAGTTGTCAGTCAGGCTATTAGAATTTTTTTTTTGGGGGGGGGGTCCAATATTATATTTGGTTTGAGTCGGGGAAGGGAAAAGAATCTATAATTCTCCAGAAACCATTCGAATTATGAATTCATGTATTAAGGTTTTACTAAAGCTGAAACATCAAATAAATTCGGAATGGTTAATCAGAAAAAAATAATGAATATAATATAAAGATCTCTGATAGTCAGGGATTTGACAATAAAATTGAATTCATTTGTAGATATTATGCATATGTTAAAAGACGTTACTTATTTAATATTCTCTAAAATGACATTAATATATATTTATATAAATATATATATGTATGTGTGTGTGTTTTTCCTCTTTCACCTTCTCTATTTATATTCAATGGGGCGTTTGTGACCTTACTCATTAGATCTGTTAAAAAGGATTCAAATTAGTAGATTTAAAAATATTTTTCTAAAATCTCAACCATATCAATATCTTTATACTGAAGAAATAAAATATGTCAAAAGAATTCATTTTTGATGCTCTGTGCCCCATGTAGATTGCAACACACCACAAAATCACTGATCCCGTCATTCTCACTTTTTCTATACATATATATATATGTGTGTGTGTGTTTGCGAATCTGCGTGTAGGTCTGCTTGCGTCTGTGCGTGTGCGCGCGTGAATGTCCCCCAAAAATATTTTTTTAAAATATAATAAACCAGTTAGTAAAAAATCTCATTTAAAAAATAAAACGTATTAACTTACCGTTTGTCTCAAATATAGAATCCAAAGTTTAAAGGGATAATCTTTTTCCCTGTTTATTGTCCTTCCGTCGTTTTTACCATATCATTTTGATAAATATACAATCGGATATATTTATCTGTGTGCATGTGGGCATATGTAGGATTCTTACTCATTCAGTTTCTCTTGTGTGAGACTTTTTTCGTTCTCTTATTGTCTAAAACGTCAAACAAAAGAGTAAACACAGACACCGTAACAAAAATTATTTGTTCTAATTTATCCTTTTTGGTTTGGTTTAGTTTTTTGTTTTTTCTTAGTTTCTTTGTGTATCCCAGTATTCGTATTTCAGTTTTCTTTCTCAAAATTGAAAAAATATCCAGCGTTTTTACAACAGTAGCCAGAGAAAAAACAAACAAACAAGGATTCTGTGTTCGTTTGGGGCTCCAGGTAAACTCCACAAAATGATCCTAAAACTGACGCATGCGCAGAAAGGAATTGCTCTAAAACCGGGGACCGTAAACCAATCAACATGGTCAACAAATTATTTTTTCTTTTTTGATGTTGTCTTTACTATAATTATTATAAACTTCTTCTTCTTCTTCTTCTTCTTCTTCTTCTTCTTCTTCTTCTTCTTCTCAACATGAGGGTATGCGTTAGTATATTTTTGTGTCTGTGCGCCTCGGTTTGATACGGGACCATAGAACGTACAATGTTTGAACGCTTGCTTTTTAATATATATATATGTCGGCAAGTATGTGGGTGCGCTTAAAACGCGGGTGAGAACACAGGGACTCGTAACATACGGGTCTGCAGGACGGGGGCCGTGTGCGTATGCATCTGACTTCGTGAATTTAAATGTATGTATGCTTATATGCATACAATTCTATATGCGCCCAGTTGTTTGTGTGGATGCGTATGCGCATTTTATTCGGTTAAATGAATATTGTATGCAATTGTGATTCAATGTCTGCCGCTTTTGTGTTTATGTGTGAAACAGAGACAGAGAAATAAACGAGTGACACCATATAAGGTGATTTTGTTGATGTGTCTTTTCAGATACAGTTCAAAATGTGCTGCAATCATACGGGATAACAGAGAGCAGAGACGACAAAAAGATTTTGATTTTCGTTACCAACGATTGGGAATACTGTGTAACTAACACCATTGATATAGACATGAACCAAAAGAATTCTTATGCGCCCGGTTTCAACACTTTGCATTTGACATTCGGCAAAGTGAAACTGAATATTATGCAAGTCTGTGGAATTAGAACTTTGTGAGAGCGTGTATGTGTGTGTATGTAGGTGTGTGTGTGTGTATGTAGGTGCGTGTGTATGTGTTTTCGTGTATGTATGAAATCGGCAAACCGAGTTCGATTTCCGGCTGAAGCAGCTTTTGTTCTTTTTTGCAATAATGGATCATATGCAATATAGGTGAACAACTCAACTAGAAAAATTGAAAATAAATATAATGTATCTAAATACAAATTAGAAACACTTCATAATAGATCATTTTAAATAAATCAACAATGTTTTGCTGCAATTTTTAACATCAACTTTTATCTTGTTAAAAAGTTAAATAATTTTAACACATTGAACATTATGGATAAAAATAAAGAATTTTATATAGTGTTTTTACGAGACTTAGAATGAGCAAAACAAATTCCCGGATTTGTACGAAAAAAAAAAGACCTCAAAATTTTTGATACTTTAATAGTCAGTTGTGCTTAGTTTAAAAATTTTAATAAGATAGCAAAGGTCACAAAGCACAGCACCCCCATCAGGTTTGGCGCTGTGTGTGGATAGTGTGTGTGTGTGTGTGTGTGTGTGTGTGTGTGTGTGTGTGTGTGTGTGTGTGTGTGTGTGTGTGTGTGTGTGCGCGCGTGTGTGTGTGTGTGTGTGTGTGTGTGTGTGTGTGTGTGTGTGTGTGTGTGTGTGTGTGTGTGTGTGTGGCAGTTGTGTCGATTATGGGAATAACCATCTCATCGCCATAACTACACATCTACTTCTGCTGTCGATTCATTGGATATGTGACTACTCTTGAAGCCAGAAAGGCTTTTAAATGTTCTATTACTCTGCTGACAAACAAATTTGCTTTACCTGTGTTTTCATGTTGGTTATTAGGCACATTCTCATTGCCTGATGAGACCAGACCTGCTCTTACATTGCTTATATCACATATACAAGTACACATATACACAGTATAAATATTGCTTCAGTAGATAGATAGATAGATAGATAGATAGATAGATAGATAGATAGATAGATAGATAGATAGATAGATAAACAAACAAACAGTAGTTTCGTTAAGATAGGTGATATGTTGTATAAACCCGAACGTAAATTTACCGAGGAAGACTCAGAAACTAATGCACTTTCTGTATATTTTCGCCTTTATAAATTACTGTCTCCTTCAATTAAAACTGCATTCTTAATGTTGAAATAATAATCAGACATTTTATGATGAACGAATAATGTACTAAGTGTTTTGTTTCATAAAAGATGTTCATCTTATACTTTTTACAATAAGAATGCATAAAGTTCTTATCTATACGACAAAATAATGTGATTCTCAGCATGTATATGTATATAATTTATATGAATATTATCTTGTGTGTCTCTTATGTGAATATGTTCTATAATTATTAAATGCGGATAGATTTATGGGCTTGTGTATCTGTCAGTGTATATGCGCCCATATCTCTGTGTATGTATGCTTTTTTTTTTTTTGTCCGTGCACGCGTGTGTGTGCTTCTGATTTTGAGGTCATATATGTTTTAGTTGCTTTTTGCACACAGAGGTCGTTAAATGTGTGCGCTGAGAAATGGGTTTATAGGGGTTCTTGCATATGTCTGAACCCGCATTTATATGCAAAAATTGTTCCGGGCTTATATTCTCCCTCGCTCCTTTTTCTCTGTCTCTCTTCCTCAGTCTCTTTCACTCTATCTTTCTCACTCTTTTCTCTCTCTCATTCTTGCTCGCTCACCATTGCTTAAAATGTATGTGTGAGCATAACTTCCTATGTATATATATGCGCGTGTATGCATGTTTATATAGATCTGAATGTGTGTATAAACATTCACATATATAAAACACAATCCATATCAACGCACAAACACACACACAAATGCAAACATATATATATATATATATATCAAAAATATATATCAAAAATGCATATATATATATATATATATATATATATATATATATATATATATATATGCATTTTGATTAAAAAAACAATGATAGTTCCTTGTTGATTATTTTTATTTACTTTGTTAGTATTTATAATAATTATTCTGATGTCCGGTTCATATTTGTATATATATATATCCAAATACACCCATATTTGTGTGCGTGCGCGTATGTGTGTGCGTGTGTGTGCGTATGTCGGTGTAAACAGTGTGGACGCAGAAATCAATATTATATGGTAATTGGTAGTTTTCACGCCTTAAGTGATCATTAGATATGCCCACACTGCGTATATCTACATGCACATCATCCCCAATAGTGAGCAATCATGCTCCTTAAATATAACAGGCTTTAAACGTGAGAGAGTGAGAGACAGAGAGAGAGAGAGGGGGGAGATATGAGATTTGTGTGTAACGCTTTTCTACGTCACCAGAAGAGTTGACTACAAAGACATGATAGAGTTGTCTTTCTCTATATCATGAACTCTTCTGGTGACGTAGTAGAAAAGTATAATTACTTTCACTAATATCAAGATGACTTGGTAAAGGATCAGTTGTCATCTAAGCATAATTTAACAATGAATAAATTTATTGAAACAAAACAAGTTCAGTTGACCACTGATGACAATTCCAGAACAACGTAACTATAAACAATTTTTTTCTCTCCTCTATATTGGCGCGATTGCGTCTCGATTAAGGGACGAGCCTCACGAAACGGAGTGGCTCTTGCAGAGTGTCTCACTGGCTATGGTTCGAGGTAATGCTTTCTCCAACATAATTTTAGTTTTAATTTCAGGAAGAATTGAACATAGAGGAAAAATGCAAATCAGTATAAAAGTCTGCAATGGTTTATAAGTACTACTTCCTTAACCCTTCTTCCGCTTCATCAGTTAATATTTACCGCGCTTAGTCGGTCATGTGATCCTCAACGGTCAATAACAGGAGCTTGCATGTACATTCATAACAGTCTTCTGGTAGACGCTGCTAAGACAATATGTACTTCATGACACGTGTGTAAAGACAGCCTTTTCCAACATAACGTGATGGACTAGTGAGTAAAGACAGCTTTTCTAATATCCACTAACTTTACTTTTCGGGATCAGAGAGAAGGTATGTAACGTATTTCTATACTTTGTCAGCATGTTCTTTTTCTAGAAAATAAAATCTTCATTTATGTTCTTGTGACATCTCTGTAATTGTCTCTAGTTATTATTATTATTATTATTATTATTATTATTATTATTATTATTATCTAGAGTAATTATCTGCTTCCAGCGGCGAGATAGTGCTGAGGTTACCCCACATATATTTGATAACTCAGCAATACAATGCGATTGTAAAATTTAATTTTTTTTTTTTTTACTGACAAAGTAAAGCCTTATTCAATATATTATGTGCATAAGTGTAATGTTATGTTAGCACTACCTGATAAGAATACCAGGCTAATTTTTTATGCGTACAATAATTGTTTATTCTCTTCTGGACTCCGTTAAATTAATGTCGATCATGGAGGATATGGGGTTTTCGAAAACTTCTAACTTTTGATCTTCTTCTCGTAAGGATGTAAAGGACTCTACATTTCCCTTCGTAAATCAAGCTTTTTTTAATTTACTTCCTGTAATCCGGTTGTCTTGTACGTGTATATCCTAAGTTCATTTGGGTTAACTTCTTGTCTATAGCGATACACCTATCAACATCCTTTATGGATTGATTCTGTACTTGGTGGCTATAAGCTTACCTTCAAGATCAAACCTCTTAGGTACTTAGCTGTTTTGACATTTTTATATGGCATCGAGTACATTTGTTATTTTGGTGAACCCAGTCCATATTGGAGTCCCTACAGATTAACTTATCTTAGATCAAATATTCCATTTAGACCAGTGGTATTTCCTGGCTTTAATCACACACTACACAAATATATATTTATTAAACTAAACGCAATCTGACACAGAAACATATTGGAGTGAGGAAGAATAAGTTTTATTAATCTTACAAGATTATCCTGAGAATAATTATTCAAAATTCTCGTTTCCATATAATCTCGAATTTTAATCTCAGTTAATAATAAATACAAAAGATATGTATACTTCTTAGAAAAGAGGAAGTTAAATTGACACAATTCCAACCATTGTAGAATCCGGCCTATTTCAAGTATATTTCTTATAGTTGGTGTTGCGGCTGGCGCAACACAAAAATAAGATGAAACAGATTCTTAGAAATTAAAGTTGAAAGAAAAGATTACATGTTAATAACGAAAAGTGGGTTTTATTTAATATAAAATTAAAATATTTTTTATAAACAGTAGGGCTGAGGTTTAAACAATATTCGTTGGGAAATGCTAACAGTTGATAAGTGTGTGAGAGGCCTGCAAGTAGTTGGCTTAACGTGTAGCTAGCTATATGAGGGAGTGGGAGAGGAAATCCTTATAGAGTTAAGATTAGGGCGACGGTTGCGAATTCGTCGCTAGTCAAAGAATAATATTATTTTCTTCTTAGAAAAATAGTTAGATATCCAGATGTATATAAAATAAATGAGTTTGGTCAATAATATCAAGGAATAAAAGGTGAATTATGTACCGATAGCCTTTTCTTTTGAGGACTGTCAGAACTTGGATTCTTCGGGCGAAGCTTTGTTCATGAATCAAACGGACTGGAGTCGACTTCAGTAGTCGTGGCTGTGCATTCAGGAGGGAACTGGCTAGTTGGTACGAACTCCTGTTTATATGGTTTGTGTTCCCTCTAGAACCCAGTAGAAGTTTCTAGAGACTTCTAGAAAGCTCCATTGTATTATTATGAAATTTAAAGGGTTTGGTGAATGGGAGCTTTTCGTAAGGTAAAAAGAGCATCTAGTAGCTACAGATTTTTAAGTCATTTTAAGTTAGATTTTGTATTTTAGTGAATAAGTGTAAAGAGGTAGGGCAAAATGTTGCCTCGTAACAGTTGGTAACCTTATGGGAATTTCGAAATATACCTTTTATTTAACACATGGAAGTAGACTGTTCTCATTATGCTGTCCATGCTACAAGATAATCTCTTATCAGTTAATTCTTCTAAAGTCGTCCCTGTGATCTACCTTTTTCCATTAAACAACCGTATATGACATTTTGTACTATTCAACGTCTAATTTTACATTATTAAGTATAATTTTACATTATTAAGCGTATATGACATTTTACACTATCCGAACCAAAAATTGAAAACTGAATGGAGCAATGACCAAAATATTGAAATGATAACAACTAAGATGAGGATATTAGTTCAAGTAAATCAGTGTATAATAATCATAATTTCAAAAAATGAAAACAGAAATAGTTTTAATATTTTTATCGCAATCATATGATGTTGCTCTTGGCATTGGCTTGTATAAACACAGTCCTCACATTTGTCAATTTGCTCTTTTCATTTGTAATTCGCAATGACTAACAGCGAGACAAGAGGATGCGAGTAATACTCGTCCTTTGTCTTTGCTTTAATCCAATAAATGTGCTTTGTTGCAACGTTGGTACTTCACTTGACTGCCTACTATTGTAGCCTAAAATAGGAAAGCACTACATATTTTTTAATCGGTTTCACCCCCTGCAAGTCTGTAAAGACACAAAAACACAAGGGGTTAGAGGATGTAGAGGAATTAGGAACAGAAACATTAATAATGTGTGGAAAGAGAAAAGTGTAAATAGTAGGAGATTGCATTTAATTTTTGCAGATTAAAGTTGGCTGGAAAGCCTGGAACTGAAAGCGAAAGGTGCGAGAAACGAAACTATCAGCATAGAATTTACGACCACATCTAACCAACTCAACTGTTAATTGATGAGATCTCGATGACGGTCTAGTATTGCGTTTAAATTCATGAAGCCTAGGTATCATAGCAAAGAGCTTATCTGAACAATTACCATGAAAGTATTCATAGAAAAACATAGCGAGGCAACCTTACGGCGGTGCGAAAGTGACTGAAGCCAAGCCACCAGATCAGGATCAATAATATTGCTGATTCTTCTTTGGATCTAATCAAGGAGTTCAAGGTAAATAGCAGAGATACCGGACCATATGTGACTGCAATATTCTAAGCACGGACAAACGATAGACTTATAAATATGTAATATCGATTCCGTAGTAAAAAATGGTCTCACACAACACAATGAACTTACTTTCTTAGCAGCTGACTTAGCAATGGATTCAATATAGTCTTTCCATTTCATATCAGCTGAGAACGTTAGCCCGAACATGTTTTCTTTGAATATGACAGACAAGGAAAATTTTATGAATTTTTTATTGAGTTTTTCTAGTATTCTTAATTTTTTTTTCCTCTTAGTGAAAGTAAAGGGAGTGTAAAGAATGAGTGTCTATTGTCCAAAGCGATTTCGGCCACTTCAAGGACTTTGATATTAAATGTTGTTAATTTCTTTTCATGGTTGTCTTTTTAAGATCTAATTGTGTGATGCCTATATAGTAGTAACGTTTATTCTGAGCCCCGAAAAAGGAACGTGGCTGGAATTTGAGTTGTCGTTATTCTATTTTAAAACACCTTTTAGCACATGATTTCCGTTGTTAAATAAGGTGAGATTAATACTCAGTGTTGTTTTATATAGAGTGTTTCTATATATGCAAACTTTCATTGAAAACGACTGATAAGTTTTTTTTTTTATATTTTTCTTGCATTCGTATAAGTGATTTCTTTTCTGCACATAGAATTTGTAAAAACTCTCCAAATGATTTGCGAATTAGAGGACTTTCAGCTAACCTATTCACAATTATAATGTGTTTTTGTTTAATTGAATATGCAGATTTCTTTTATAGCAATAGGAATTTTTAATTTACGAAAACAGCATGTTGTGGTTGTGTTAATAATTGATAATATTGAGAGTTGGTTTCTTCTTTTTTATTGTTTACGTTTCCATTATTATAACCGTTTTCTGCATGTAGATGAGTGTATTATGTTCGTGTTTGCTACAAATATGTTGCGGATAAAGATTGGTAGCTCTCCATGTGTGCTTAAATCTGTGCTAATGGGGCTATGATCCGAAAGTTGTAAAGTAAGTCTTCTTGATAAGCATTTAGTTGTATGTCTGATGTCATTATTATTCATTTGTTTTCGTCAGGAACTCAGTTCCGTAAAGGACATACAAATTTATAAATAAAGTTGATCCTACGTAGTTTAGATCTTGCTAGTGAGTTTTTATTGTTGAAGATGAGATTGGTCGTTTTAAATTTTTATAATAGATAATCGACTAAATCTTCTTTTTCTGGTCGACTGGAATTGTATATCTCTTAATAATGTTTCTAAGGGTAAATTCGTCCTGCTTATAATTAACTTTCCACTGGATCAGACCTTCACAGCCAGGACCCACCCTATCGTGTTCACGGTAACAAACCATACCTATTTCGTTAGTGTTCCTTTGATAAAATGCAAGTTCTACTCAGAGAGCTTCTTCTCTAGAAGTGTTACTTTATGGGACAAACAACCCGAGAGAATACTTCCCTGACAACTACAGTTTTGGTCTCTTTATATCCAGTGTCAACCGATATCTATCTGACTCGTCACTATAAGACTCCCTTACTTGTCCCTTCCTCCTCTTTTACACAATCACTCGGTAATCCGCTATTGTGAGTGATCATCGTTCCTAGTGTAAACTAACAGTAAGAACAAAAAAGGCATGCATATCCCTAATCAAAAAAGGCATCCATATCCCTAAAGTTTTGCGCGTCCCCATAAATAGGCATAAGATCACTTATGAGAACGTGGGATTATTTGCTGTCTGTTTGTCACTCTGCGAAATACGCGGAAAGATTATTCACTGCTTACGGACAATCCCGTCCATTTCCAACAACGATAGTTTTGTTTTGCCACCAGCATCTACCAGACAGCAACTTCCCATAATGCAACTGTCATGGTCACGTGATGTATTCATTCAACAGACGCTGTCGTTTGTCATGAACAGTATTCCTTTTTGTTCTTATTGTTTTTGCCCCTATCGACTCATTGACGGCTCAAATTTCATGACAATTTTCTTAAACCACTGACAGTGCCTCTAATGACTCGCTAACACTGTTGGCTGTCATCATGTGATGGGTTTCGCTTATGTTCAAAATCTGGAAGTTCTCGTACCATTTTTCTTCTTCGTTATAATTTGTTTTTCCATTTTAAATGATTTGCAGACAGTGTTGATTATTTATCACGAAGGATAATGTACATTGATATTTATATTAATACTAGTAAAAGGATAAATGCAGATGTACGAATAATGTCACGGATATCGGCAAGGAAAGGGAAATTGGCAGCAGAGTTAAAATTCCCGGTTAGTTTATGGTGTTCACTTTTTGCAACAATGTCCTTCTCCCCTAGCCAACTATAGGTTAAATACTAGGGTAGACTGGTTTATCTAACCTTGACTGGAAACCATTCTAAGAGAAAGAAAACTTTGAATTCCAAACCTTGGCGAAAGTAATTGGGAAACCACTTCACTCTTTCCCAAGACTGCATGGTAATTCACAGATAATAAAGAAAGGGAATCTGTGAATAGTCATGATTGCCTATATTCTGAAGGGATTCTTCTTCTTCTATGTTCTGTATCCCTTTAGGACGTGGGCGATCATGGATCTCCACAATTTCCTGCCATTTGTAGCTATCAGCAATGTTGTTTTTTTTCGGCTATCTCCCCTACTCCTTGCTCTGCTAATCATTTAAACAAGCTCGTTAAGCCGGGGTTATTCGCTGCTTTCCTCTGTTCCTATTGCTTTCAATCTGTCCTGTGAGTATCAATTTCTCCAAGCCCCCTTTCCTCGTTTTACACCCTAGAAATTTCAACTGTCTTTTTCTGGTGCTAAACATAAGAGTCCTTTTTACTTTCATTTTCTCTAAAACTTCGTCGTTGTTCAATCTATGGTATTCTCAACATCCTTCTTTAGGACTGCATTCCTGTTGCCTTAAATCTCTTCATTATTTGTGATGAAATGGTTCAAATAAATTTACCGTCATATAGGGGGACGTATATTAAATAACTGTTCAGTACTCTTTTCTTTGTTTCGAACAAAATTGTCTTGTTTCTTAATACTTTGTTTAGCTTTTGGAAGGCATCTTTTCGCTATCACAATGTGCTTTCGGATTTCGGCCTACTGTCACGGTTGGACACGTCCTTTCATTTGCTCTGCAACCCAATGCAGTCGTTTATTTGAGAAATGTGTCGTAAGATGTTATGAACAAAATTGTCTTAATTAAAGCAGGTTGGTAATACTTAAATTGACTGGTCCGCTTGTAAAAAAAATAGGGAAGAATTTTGGGGGTGGGGAGAATTTTTTGTTGATTAGCATACATTTGAACTTCCTCGAGCCACGATATTTTCAGAATTAAGAAAGTATTTTGTTTTATCGTTTTATTATTGAGTTCCTGGCTTTTTAAATGCTAATTGATAATTTGCTTTTATTTACAAATGTCAAGATTAAAATTGTGCTTACGTCAGTGATAATTGCGTACTACCAATGTTGTCCGATTTTCTAAGTTGTAATTGTCCGCAGTTATTAATAACGTAAATTCAGTTTCAAATTTCACATTTGCAAAATAAGACCAATTTAATGATAACTATGTACATATAACAATCAGGGATCAATTTGACATTGTATTTATATTATGAACAGGATTTCCCTTCTATAATAATTTAAAAAATCAATATCTTTTCGATTCTGATAAGTGTCGTGGCTTCATGAAGGTTTAATGAATGCTAATCGATAAAACATTGTTAGAAAGAAAATTCTTTTTTTTTCTAGCGAACTAATCAGTTTAAGTCGATAAAGTTAAACATTTTGTTAATCGTTGGTTATCTCATACACAGCATGCTATAATATTTAATTTATAATTTATAATATTTCTTTAGGCTTTCAAAATATACTATTAAAATGCCAGTAAGATGTATTTCCCCTTACTCTCAAGGTGTGACGTAAATTTGGTTAGCACTATCGAAATAGAAATAGATTTATTTAAATAACTAAACAATTTCTTTATAAAATCCACAATCAAATCAATCGTTTAAAGATCAAAAGAGATCAGACTAGAAATGAATAATGCAGTTATTATTAAACCTAAATTTTGAAGCTGAATTTACAAATTAATTATCTCCATTAAACAAGAACTGCTAAGTTGAGCAAGATATATAAGACAATATTGAATAAATAATGAAACTACTCATTTTAATTCTGTTTCGAGGGATTCACTTACTGTAAATGAAGAAAATTATTAGGCATTTGAAATGTTCCAAATATGGAGAAAATAATTCCTCCCTCGTGATGATGAGACTATTTTTGAAATATAAATGATTTTTTATTGTGTATCAGTGATGTTTGAAAATTGTAAAGCATTCTGGTTCTTAGATTATACCATAAAAATAACTGACTTTCGTATATAATATACAAATCTTTTGTATACGTGTGTTCACACACACATATATGTGTGTGTGTGTGGGTGCGTAGGTGAAACCTAGGTAAGTTTGTCTGGCTCTTTAGGTTTCATGCGTTAGGATTTTATCGAACTGGGCTTTGTTGACGTTGCCAAGTCTACACGTGTACACGTAATTAAATTTTTGATCGGTGTAAAATTTTTACACTTAAAAATTTTAAATTTAAGTTTATTTTCATAAAAGGTTTCGCAGATCGAGGAATCAAACAAAGGCCTGGTTTTTGCTAACAATATTATTTCCAATAGAAAATACGCCATCTGCAAAAACATTTGTCGGTGAGTAATTTCTATTTCTCTGTTTGTTCCTTGGACTGTTGATGAAGGACACAGGTGTGTCTGAAAATTCCGAATATAAAACCTTTCTCCCAGTGTATCATTTCTATCATATGGTTAATATTTAATAAATGTTTATCGTACTAATTATATTGATACCCTTTGTTTGTCCTTTTTTTTATTAACCAACCTCTCTATTTTACATATTATAAGAAGCACACGTGGACCACTTTTTGTTTTAATTATGTATTTTGGACCTTTACTTGATAACACTCAATTCGACGCTAGAAGAAGACATGAAAGTAACCTAGAGAAATGTGCACAAGCAGGATCGGATATACGCTTCCTTGCCACAAGAAATTGCATATTGTCCCTGAAGGACTTTAAAAAAAAACAATTACCAATATTCCACGAACATATCACTTAGATTCAAGTCTCAACAGATCTCCAACTCTGCCTCTTCCCAAACGCAACCTCGCTCTTAAAGCAGCCTACTCTAAACAACACACACTTTCCTATCTTTGTAAAAACATCAGTTCTATTCAACACAATTCACTAGAATTCAACCACTCCCCCGAGGTATTTTCACACCCTTTCATATTCAACACGCATCTTAAATTATGCCTGATGCACAAGAACAGCAAAATATAAAAATCCAATCAATAATGACAAATTCCTGAAACGTCTCACCTACACACGGAGCTTTTTCCAGGTTAATCAATTTCTTTGTCTTCTCCGTCGGCATATTCTATCCGACACACACATGACTCCACAAACCAACTACATCGACTTATCCAACTAGAAACCAACAACTGAAGAACAAACAATATTATTGATGGGATTATCTTTTTGCCCGTCCACAAATTTGGATACTGTGGATTTATGTTATGACTTAGAAAACTTTCTCAGCAACATCAAATTAAGCGAATACTTTTCCACTACATACAACAACCACGAACCTTCTACCACTTACGACAAAACGTACACCAAACCACATAAGTCTACACACTGGAGTCCACCCCAATGGACGCAACCACCACATTGATTCGTATACAAAAAGTGTCAGGAAATAACTAGACAAATTCATACAAAACAACCTCCATCTAAACCACAGCAACAACATCGCCAAACAGGAAGAGACAGCCATAAAATTCCTCCAAGTAAACAAAGACATGATTATCAAACAAGACGGACAACAGAAAATATATCGCAGAAGCGGAATCCCAACTTAATGATCCATGATTTTATTTTAAAAAAAACTCTCCCTAGATCCCACTGAATATTTTACGCTAACCTCCACTCTCTAATCAACCATCTACACCACAGCATACAGGCACCAATCAAGGAAACTCCCAAATCCGGCACATTCTACAACATCCCCAAATTACAGAAACTCCTTAAAATATTCAAAGTCACAACCACCAACCTCTCCATAGAGGACATCAACAGTAACCCACACAAGATGCATGATCTTATAGAATCTCTTAAGATCCATTCGTCCGGCCAGCGTATAGTTTCTGGTATAGGAACGCTGACACAACATATTTCTGGTTACATTGACTAAATCCTCAAATTTCTACTACCCTAGTTATATGAAAGACATCACCCATTTCCTAAGAATTCTGATCAATATAGATAGTTTACCTGATAATGCACTCATTGTGACCATGGATGTGTCATCCTTATATTTAAACATCCCACACGAGGAGGGAATACTAGCCTGCAAAAACTTTTAAGCACCAGAGGCTTCCACGAGCACCTTATACTAGATATTTCGAGCATTATATATTTTATACTCACACACAACTTCCAGTTCAACGGGCACTATTTTCTTCAAGTTAGAGACACAGCAATGGGAACGAAAATGGCCCCCAGCTATGCTAACATTTTCATGGATGCCTTTGAACAAGATATGTTTAGTAGATACCACCTGGCACCACTACACTACCACAGGTACATAGACGCAATCTTCTTCATATGGACACACCTAAAGAACATTTTCACTAGACCTTAATAAACACCTTAATGATTTCCACCACACCATCAAATTCACTATGAAATATTCTACCACTTCCATTCCGTTCCTTGACACACTGGTATGTCTCAATAATAACCACATCTCCACTACACTATACATCAAACCTTAATTTCGATAGCTGCCACCTCACCAACCTAAAAAATCTATAATTTACAACCAATGCTTGCGCATTAAATGCATCTGTTCACATAAGGAAGATTACAACAAACATATGACAACTTTGCAATCACTATCTTAATAGGAATTACCCACTCATTATTTATCAAAGAATCTATCACCAAAGCTTCTAAACACAAGAGAAACACTCTCCACAACTATGTAACTAAAAAGAATAATTCCAGAATCCCGATGGTCTTTTATTTTAATTATAACATCCACAAACTTATCTACACCTTAACTAAAGATTTCTAACATTTAAAACTAGACAATACTATTAGTAAATTATTTAGCAATAACCCCCTACAGGCCAGGCGGCACCCCCCAACCTCTTCAAATTTTTTAACATCATCCAACATCTGCAACGCATTACCTCACCAAGGGGATATCAGCTGCAAAAAACCTCGGTACCTGGTCTGCAAACACTTCATCACTTACAACGTTTACACCCACCCCCGGCACTCACGTGGTATTCAAACCGCCGACCCTAAACTGTGACAGTTCTTCTAATGTCGTATATTTACTTTTCTGTCACAAATGCGAAAAGGGGAATTATGTAGGAGAACCGTAACAGAGTTCCATTTACAGTTCAATAACCACAAGAAAAACATCAAAGACAACAAAAACAATTTTACAGTCTCTGCACACTTCAACCAACCTGGTCAGAGCATCAACGATGTTGGGCGCGTGCTTTTAGCGTTTTGGTTCGGTAGTCGAGAGAACAAATGCGGGTCGGAGTTGAAATATATCCTAAAAGTAAATTCCCACATTGCGGGACTAAACATGAATTTGGGTTTACTCAGAAAGTACAATTTCCACATAGAAACCTATAATCAGCTACGCCATTCTTCGGATGAGTAAGTCCCACACTACATTTTAACAGCCATCACCCTACCCACCTACTATATTTCATGTTCTACCACCTCTGATTTCCCTCATGACGCACTAGTTAGCAATAGAAAGATTGCCCTGTACATTGAGGGCTACTTTCCAGTCACCCTCTTTATACTATCATTGAATCTATCACTATGGCTACTTTACATATAAGCTTATGTAATGAAGATTCATATATTTGTGTGGTGGCTTGTGTATATTTGCACACTGTTATGTGCCCATATGTATGCAAGTGCATCTATATATGCACATGCTTCTTCCTCTGTTTTTCCTTTATTTTATTAAACCCTTTTTTGTTAACAATAGATTTCCAAATTTTTATCTATATTTTTGTTCCTTCACTTTTTCTTTCCATTTTATTTCATTTAATAATATTTTATTATTATATATTCCCTTTTTCCCACACTTTTTTCATTCTTTCCCTTTCTCTTTCTTATATTTCATTACATTATACTCTAAACATAGTCACGTCTTTCAACACTCGACCACGTGGTCTGCCAATTTTTGATACAACTTGCTACACGTGAGACGTCTTCCCCCCTCCCCAACTTATAACTATCTTCATCAATATTTACAATCTCACTCTCCCCATGACACACACTAGTAACAATGAACTTACCTACACTTTTACACCGATTAAAATTTTAAATTTAAGTTTACTTTCATAAAAAGTTTTGCACATTGAGGAATCAGATAATGATCTGGTTTTTACTAATAATACGATTTCCACTGGAAAATACCCTATCTACCAAAACATCTGTCGGTGAGTAATTCCCATTTTTCTGTTTGTTCCTCGGACCATTGATGAAGGACACAGGCGTGTCCGAAAATTCCGAACATAAACCCTTTCTGTCCGTGTTTCATTTCTTTCATATGGTTAATATTTAATAAATGTTTATCGTACTGATTATATTGGTCCTATTTGGTTTGTCCTTGTTTTATTAACCAATATATCTATTTTACATATCATAAGAAGCATGTGGACCACTTTTTTGTTTTATATATATATATATATATATATATATATATATATATATATATGTATAATTGTGTATTTAAGCAGCAATCCTTAATTTTCATTAAGAACGACTGATTAGGTACTGTGGTTAAGTTTTTTATTTAATTTTTCTTGTTTCTATCATTTTCTTCTTTTCTGAGCATAAATTATGTAGAAATTGTCTGTATGTCCAAGCGCTTTCTCTATCCGCAACATACACGTTGATAATAAAACTGTAAATGACCCATCCATATGTAAAAAAGCCAATACTCAATACGATCAACTATGAAGACGGCTACAATCTATTGACCGTGTTTGGAAAATAAAACAGTCCTATAACTCGAGATACATACATAAAACAATCCATGTATTCAGTTAGCAGTAAAAAATAAAATCATCCTTGATAATGGCTAAAAGTATAGCCGAGAACGCTCGGACATACACAACATTCGGACAATTTCTTGTTATCAGTTATACATTCTGTTTTCTTCCGATTCATGTTCGGGCCTTTCTTCTCTCTTTCCTTTACTAATTTGACTACGACTTCCAACAGTTTTCTCTCTGTATCTGCCATCAACACGGTGCCATCTGTGTTTCTTATATTGTTAAGATTGTGTCCATCGGTAATAAATCTTGGTAGGATGTCTAGTTCCCTTGGGATCGCTTTACTGTAACGGTCAAGAAGAGGCATACTTGTTTTATGTTCCTTTCTATTTTTATATACTTCTCCAATTCCTTTTCTATCAGTTTGTTCCCAGTTTTCTATAATTAATTTCACCCAATACAAGACTCAAGAACCACTCATGGTAGAGGATTACTGAATGTAGTGTGTGTACAATAGGAGGTAAATAGAAATCAAGATTATGAGCATAAAAAGCGATTGACCCTTGACATAAAGAGGTTAGAATTGTAATGTTCAAAGAAGCAGCCACACAAGACTTTGTTCCACAAAGTAGCAGTCCTTGTGGAAAAAAGCTACATGAGTGGAACTTCCTCCTTACAAATGGAATACGGAGGAAATGTGGGTGATTCAACTCTGTGGATGTAGCATGGCGAATCTTAGCTGTAAAGATCTGAACTATAGAGTGGAACTAACGAGTGGAGCTGATCTGAGCATTTGCCATGGAAATAATAAGAAGAAGAAGAACAGTAGCGATGTGATTGCAATGTTGCGTCCGCGGTAAAAGAGGCTGTATAGCAGACAATAAGGTCTTCCCAACAAAACCGCTTAAATGTTTTCGAACACTATCAAAGTAGAGTAGTGAGGACTGGACAGCTCAAGCACGGAGTTGAGTCTGAACTTCAATGAGCGCTCTAGCAATATAGTACTGTGCCAGACAAGATTATTCTCTGTAGATATTTATATGGCAAGGAGTTTGGAACATTCATAAAACACTTAGACACACACATATTGATAAATGACGGTGTTATATATATATATATATATATATATATATATATATATATAAACTGTTATGACTCTCGTCCAGCTTTTTTTCTTCTTTTTGATATCTGATACTTTTGAATAAGAAAGGAAAGTCGTAAGCTTTTCGAATCTATTATTAAAAGGTCTCAGGCCACGTAAAAGTGAAAAAATAGAACGACATCTATGTAATACAATAACCTTGAAAACAGCAAGTAAGATTTTTCTTTTAAAAAAATTGATCGACTCACACAAAAACATTTTCGTTTTGTTTTTTAGGACAGCACTGTAAATAAGTTATGTACTATATATATATATATATATATATGTGTGTGTGTGTGTGTGTGTGTGTGTGTGTGTGTGTGTGTACTCATTCACTCATTATTTTAGAAAATCTCATGACAGGATGCAAAAGAAATTTTTTTTTCACAAATATAAGTCTTTATAGAAATGTTTAAAGAACTGTTAATTCGATAAGTATATATGAATGTATGTATGTCGGTGGGTAGATAGGTTGCTAGATAATGTAGTATATATAGGCTTAGGGCCACATCTCGTTGAAATAGCGGTTCCTGTACAATTGCCGAAGTTAAGTAACGCTTGGAAATGCCAAGTGCTATAAGATTGAATGTGTGGATGATGTAATGGATAATTCCCGTTGGGTTCTTTTACTTACGTGCAAATACGCTTGGGAAAGGTATGTATCCACCTACACACCCCCAACTATGGGTTAATTAGTAATAATTGTATCACTAATCCATTATTATCTCGAAATAAAACTAATTCTTTTAATCTAAAATATTTTCTGGCTTTAAATAAACTGCAAAGGGTTGATAAGCCGTAAAAAATGGATCAATCAATAGTTCAGCACACACACACACATATACAGAGAGAGAGAGTATGTCATAAATATATAGATGTATAGGTATAGAGAGCCAGAAACGAATGCTTACAAATATACATTTATATATTATAACTCTTAAATTTGTCCCAGCACCACAAAATCATCTGTGCATATGACTACAGGAACATTAGTCTTAATGAGGACAATTGTTACTCGTACTTATACTAAAACGATTGAAATAACTTCCATAAATTACAAACATCTACTGTTAATCCAACATGCTTTTACTAAATATAATGTGATTGCATCTCTATTGCATTGTAAAAAGATACATCTTCTGAGTTGTATGATAGGTTAGGTAGATAAGGGGGAAGGTTTGGTAGGTTGGTAGGTAGATAGGTAGAAAGCTTGCATTCATTTCGCACAAATAACCTTGGGAAAGGCATGAATCTATCTCTTTTATCCCCAGCTACGAGTAAAATAGTTGGGCACACTGTGATCTATAGCCTTGGTTGCACACCAGCCTTGAAGAACAACAATGCATTCAGAACCGTGGAGATGACAACGGGAAACTATTCTACAATCTTCTTCAGGAACAATCGTAGCAATGCACAGTTTACGCATATTTAAAAAGGAAACCGTGGAGAGCCATAATCGCTTCCGTCCAGAATGGACATGGTAATTCACGATAAAGCGTTTATTATTGTGTGCATATAAAATTCAATACCCAATAATAGAAGGCACTAAAGCGTTTGTCGATTGAGTCAGATTGTTTTGGCATTAACATTAATCCGTAAAATTGCTAAACTGGGCCAAATCTGTTCATTGAGAAAGAGTTTTGAGCATTACGAGGCGATTATTATTATTATTTCACTTATTTATATTTTTCCGCATCTACGACTGTAGCTTCGTGAAGGAAAAAAAGCAATTTTGTTTCAAATCTCTTCTTCTCTAAAAGCAAAAAAAGCTAAGCAGGCAACTAATTAGGCGCCAAAAATAAGCGGGTTTATTGAGTAACCATTGTTAAATAACAACAATCACAAGCGAAATTGGTTTTTCTATCTAAAAAAAACTCATGACAATGTGACTGTATGTCGACAGTATAGAAAGATACAGCAATATACACTGATGTGCAAAAGTTTTGAGTGAATTACATATAATGATTATATACCTTTATTTTATGAAGAAGTTAAGATTGTTTAGCAGAATGCTTTTATCAGTAGTGTGTGTTGGACCTTGAAGGTTGGAAAATAAATTTTTGCTTTTTCGTAGGTGCGTTTAACAGAGGATAAACTGCTTTAAATAGTTTGAAACTGTAAAAAAATGCCATGTAAAAATAATGGGTCAGTGAAAGATCTGAAATGATAAAGTCATGATAATATAAAAAATTTTAAATAAAAATTTTAGCTGATGGCCTGGTATTTTTACATGGCCTTTTTCAACATCACTATCCACCCACCATACAGTGTAAATGAAAATGCAGTAACTTGTTTTCTGGCCCTCAAAGATCATAAAATGTACTAGGAATAGCATATTGATAATTACTTTCGATTTACGGTTAAAGTTAACGAAATATTTCATTTACTAAGGTTCTCCAATATTTTTGCACGCCATGTGGTAGTCAATAATATCAGGGGGATTAAGTCAAACAGCACCGGTTTCAAACACGCAGCCGGTGTCAGGCAAAAAGTACCGAACTTGCGATCCGATATGAACACTAGAAGAACCTATGGCTTTTGTTGTATAGTGTATGATAACGTGTGTGTGTGTGTGTGTGTGTGGATATGAGAGAGAGAGAGAGAGAAAAGGCTGCTATGTGAGGTTGTAAGAGGTGTTTAAGAGATAGGAAAGATCGAATTTCCTTATTTTTTTAATAGGTTTCTTAACGTCACACGAAAATATATTTTCACATTTTCCCTAGTATATATATATATATATATATATATATATATATGCTTATCTTTTAATGACCCCTGTCATTAAAAGATAAGCATGGCGATAACTACTCCATCATTTCTCGAACTAACCTTAATTGTTTTATAACCCTTAACGCAGAACTTTTCACTGCCAGTTCAAGAATGACGTTTGGATTACTAACACAAAAAAGAAAATGTCTCATATCGAGAATATTTAACATCGAAAAACATAAAAAAAACAATGAATTATTTTTAATAATATGTAGAAATCTCCACCCTTTGCCTGATGACGGTCGCGAGACCGGAAAGAAGTGTAGCAAAATTAGGGAAAATAAAACATAATTTTTTTTTTAAATCCACATTACAACCAAAAACTTTTGCGGCTTCTTTCTTCTTTTTAATATACACACTTTTCTCTCGTTGGAACTACTATGACCTCTTCCTTTCATAGATAGATAGATAGATAGATAGATAGATAGATAGATAGATAGATAGAGAGAGAGAGAGAAAGAGAGAGAGAGAGTAAACATAGCAATCAATACTTCATAATGATTATCAGTTTCAGTTTTCACTTTGATTTTCAGACAAATTCTAAATATCGCATTGAAGTGTAAAATTGACAGTCATCATGCTGCCTTCATTCCTATGTTCACATTGTCTATAGCTATAAACCACATATATCCGATAATGTGTACTCTTCCTGTATAAATATACAAAATAATAGACAATATATGGGCACGTATGTATTTCAAAGTCTGGTTTGTGTTGTCTTTGTAGACGGGTGACACAAACGTCACTACACAATCTATCATTATGATTTCCAGTTTGATTTCACTTGCAATCTATGCAACAATATGTGCAGATCAGCGAAGAAACTTATCCAGCATTACAATTCACATCACCTTGACACCAATGCGGCAAATAAGTTTGCTTGCAAAACCTGTGGCTTTAAGTGTAGGTCACTCGCTGAACTAACGAGTTACCACAGACGTCATCAGCGGCAAAGAAATTAACAATAATGTAACAGAAGTGGTCGTACACAGACACGATATTTTAGAAAGTTTAGAGTTTTCTAACGATCAATAGTACCTTGTGGGATTGAAAAGAGTACGGCAACAATAATCTTTAAGAGTAGCTTGATAAACACCACCTCGGCAGCATGTGCACAATATCCATCATTAGATAAAGAGATATTGATGAGTAGGTACCTTCTCTAACTAGGTAAATATATAGATCTATTAATGGGATAAGTTTTGTATCCCCACCATTCATCGATGGTCGTCAATAGTGAGTGTTAAAATCTAATGAATATTTAGGATTTCAAATGTTGATTTTTCATGGCTAGCAAGCAAACAATCCCCAGACGTCCTTGACACTATTTCCCTGTCCTACAATTGTATCCTAGTGTTAGACCAACTCAGTTTAATAAATATATGTACACTCTCTCTCTCTCACACACACACACACACTCTCTCCACACTCACACACACACACACACACACAAAACGTATATATATATATATATATATATATATATATATATATATATATATATATATATATAATCTTATAAATATAAGCAGCTATACTCGTCCGGCAAAACCTTAGATGGTTTAGCTTGTAAATGAACAAACTAATACCCAAGGGAAAAAAAAGAGTAAAAAGTGAAAGAACTAAGAACATATACTTCCGGCGAAAATAATCGTCTAGAATCTAAGTTCAGAGTCCAAAGAAAAAAAAAACACCGACACGAGTAAAGTAAAAATAACTAAACAAAGAGATCAATACAGTAGAGCAGCCAGACCGCCCTGACGATCCGCGTAGGTGAAACCTAGGTAGGTTTGTCTGGCTCTTTAGGTTTACTTATATATATATATATATATATATATATATATATATATATATATATATATATATATATCTGTGGCCTGACGATTGCGTTTAAGCATGAAACAGACTGTCGC
This sequence comes from Acanthosepion pharaonis, assembly GCA_903632075.3. Taxonomy (NCBI): domain Eukaryota; kingdom Metazoa; phylum Mollusca; class Cephalopoda; order Sepiida; family Sepiidae; genus Acanthosepion; species Acanthosepion pharaonis. The sequence continues at coordinate 2,287,373 of CAHIKZ030004620.1, read as the reverse complement.
CGCTGGTGTTGACCACCAATGTTAACATTTATATTTGCATACGCTCTAACCCTCCTGATGTCGGTCACTTTAACTAATAAATATAGTAACTCATAAATATATTATACCTTAAAATAGGTTCCTCCACTTATTCGCTGACAAAAAGAGTCTGCAATGATGAAAAAATGCCCAAAACTTGATAAAAACAAAGTTTTAGCGTTAAAATCTTTAGAGACTAAAGTATTTTAATTTCTTTCTAGCACGTTCGAAATTTTGGTTAAAAATCTTGTTTTTCTTGCGTCAGTTAGAGGCGGTGGGGATTACTATAGGAAATCTTAGCGTCTATTTTCCGGTAAAAAACATACAAAAAAAATGTAATAATTGACTGATTTTCAGAACACCTTGTAGAATTTTAATCATCAATGATTTTGTAAAACAGAAACACCATTTACAATAAGTCTTCTCTGAATCGTAAAATAAAAAATACAATAAAACTAAGACATTCTTTAATTAGAAAAGTTTTTAATTGCTTTTATAAATAATATATTGTCTTAAGAAAAAAAATTCGATGGATAATGAATTTTTACAAGAATTGTTTTCAGCTTTTGTTAATTTTAATTAGAATGATTTATTAAGTTTTAAATCTTTTAAAATTCTGTATTAATTTCATCCTTTTACATGATATTGAGTAAAAACTATATTAACTAATCATAAATTGCAAAGCCTAGTACAATTCATCAAACATCAATATTTTTTTAAAATTTGAATTTTTTCGTATGTGTATAAACGTGCCGATTTTTGTAGATACGGTTGTTCATACAAAACAAAATAAGAGTGATAACTATAGTCTATATCTCTGAGATGAAGTGTTATATTTATTTAAATTATTCGGACTGTTATCCTCATCTTCATTGCCATATTCACGTTTCGGTCGTTGTAGGTGACTGGAATTTCGAATCGAACCCTTTATTTTTCTAGTTCCACGTGTCAAGGACACATGGACCAGTGGATAAAGACGTTGGTTAGATCCAGTAACTAGACTTAAAGAGTTGTGAGTTCAATACTAGGCCACAGTAATGAACCAAAACTTGGAGAGGGAAACAACTGAGACATCCGGAAGAAGCATGGCACGTGGAACTAGAACTAGAACAATCTACCCCGGTGGATGAAATAAAGGGTTCCGTTCGAAATTCCAATCACCTGAAGAAGGCCGAAGCGTCCAAGGCCGAAACGTTGTGAATATGGCAATGAAGATGAGGATAACAGTCTAAATAATGTAAATATTGCAAATAAAACGGAGAATATTTTCAAATTCAATATTACGGAGAATATTTTCCTAAATTTTTAAGATCACTAAGTACTTAAAAGTTATATAAAAAGGGCAGTCAGGTTGTATTCTTGAATTATTTTTACAGATATATCCACCGTAGAAAAAGATTAGATAAACTTCCATCTGTCATTCAAGCTGTCAACATCTAAACACCTACCACCGTGTTAAGAAATATATTTCTGTGATATTTGAAACTTAAAATAAATATTAGTTGCAAATCATATTTCTTCTATTTTAAATCAGATGATATTCCTTAAATAAACTTCAGAAAAGTATATATTCATTTTGGAAGATTTTTTTTTTTTAATAAAGAGAATTATATTATGATAAACGTGGGCTAAAAATGGCGCAGAAATCAGGTTTTTGGCAAAATAAAAAAAACTCCTTCCAGTTCATTTAACTTAGTTTTGAAATAAAGCAAAGTATTTTGTATGTTGGAAATATTAAATTTAATCTATTAACTTTAGATTAAAACTAAAATAACATCTTCAAGAAAGATTTTTCATTTTTAAAAATTCATTTTAAAACTTAGGTATCTTGAATCTGTGGAGATACTTCTTACTAAAACACCTCAGAGGACGAAACGCGTCGGCTAAGAATAATTTTTCTTCTTATCTCTTTTATGTGTCTGTGTGTGCGTGTGAGGACGTGTGTGTGCATGTAAAATTTCAGATATAACTAAAATATATCTATTAAAGGACAATATAAATAAAAATTTTAAGACAATATAAATAAATGGATTTTATCAAGGCATTCTATCAAGAGTTTTTCTTTTGCAACAAGTAAATATAAACAAAAAAAAATTATTTTTCTATATTTTTGCTTACATTTGCCTTGATATAGTCCATCAGAGGACAAAACTCGTCGGTTAAGATAAGTTCTCTCTTTGCATTTATATATATATATATATATATATATATATATATATATATATATATATATATATATATATATATATATATATACACACACACACTGAGTTCTCTAAGTGACTGGTGTGTTTATGAAAAATAAATATGCAAAATTCGCCTTTCTCTCTACCGGGCGTCGATGGCTTAGTGGTTAGAATCTCTCACTGATACCAAATCGGTCCGGCCGGATTTCGATCCCGGCATTATGCGATCGGATGTCTAGCCACAATGATGAGCTGTGATGCAGCGAAACAGTTTGTCTGTGGATGGCTTTATATATATATATATAAAGTAAAGATATATATATATATATATATATAAAGAACAAATAGGAAACATTTATCCATTTAACATGTTTCACTTCTATTATAGCGCCGTCAGTGACTGAGATATGGAGAAAAAGAAAGCAATTCTATTATTTTTATTTTTGTGCTGTTTCGTCTTCATTGGTCAATTATATGTCACGTGCATTCGACTCTTTTAAACCAACGCTAGTATAATTTACAGTGATCCGACTTAACGGAATTCTAGATTTATGTTTCACTTTCATTGGATCTTAGAATACGCTGACTACATCCCACGCAGAAGGATAATCCCCCTACCCCCAAAATGAACCATTTTCTGTGTGGATACAAATAGAGTCGGGTATCAACTGGATCTATGTTTACCATTTTTTTATTTTAGTGAAAGCCGAACCTATTTTTACCTTTATTATTTTTTTCAAGCAACTTTACATCGAATGTATCTTTAGATTTTGACGATTCGTCTTTGGTTTCAGGTTCGTGAGAATTATATTTGACATTAAATAAACTCAAAAAGCTGACATGTTAAATTTATTAACCTAACGTAATAAGTCGGTAATTTATGCTCTCCAATCAAAAAGAAAATCTTCGACGTGAACTCAACTCTGACCTGACGGCACTGTAATCAACTCTGACTCAAAGAATGAGTTCTGTAATCCGACCAACTCATGGAATGATAATGACTCTTTTCAAAATCAAAGACATTAGCCAATGTAACATTTGAATTCTTTTTTTTAAATTTATCTTATTGGCAAGCATCTCTTGTGGTTTTAACCCAACATTTTTTCTATTGTGAAACAACTAAAATGGCGGTCAAAAAAAGGAGAAAAATTTAAATAAATAAATAACGTCTGCAACCGCAGACGCTTGTAATTCAATTAATTTCTTCACGGTTTATATTTTTTCATTCTTTAATTGCTTTACGCGGTTTGTAAATTGCGGGATGCCATAACGATTGAATAATGGCTTTTAATTCAGCTGTCTGCGTCGTCACTGTAGATCGAACTGCTGCCTCACTTTTCTTTTTCTTTTCTGATGTCCTGCGCAATAAAACGACTCTGCACACAAAATCTAAACTCTTATAAAATCGTTACAAATCATCTACTTTCTCTCTTGTCCCATTCTTTACTTTTTATTTCTTTTTATACAGCTCCCACGTCAATTCACGTGACCGACAAAGCGAACAGCGTTCTCTTGAAAACACCTAACCCGCGATTATCCACGCTGACTTATCATACAAATGAGTTCTCCAATATCGATGTTAGCTAGTGCCTGTGTCAGACTATTTGAATTATGATACCTATCGTGAACCATAGATTTTTTTTATACAAAAGACAGATCAAGCGGAGTTGATTGGTTGATAAATGTTTTTGACTGGCAACACATTGCGTCGTCGAGCAGCCGTCGGATATAGAATGGGTGTGTTTATTATATAGAGACAGAAGCTAGAAACAGTTTTGTGCAACTCGTATGAATTGATGGGTGTGAAGAATGTTATGCTTGTTGACATGCTTGGATGATTTGTCGAAGCGGACTTTGGGTCTGGTCGACGTCAACGGCGGTCTCATCAACATTACACTATTTTCTTTTCTTGCTTTCTTTTTTTTTACTGGAAGGAAATAGAAAGGGAGAAGTATTAAGAAATAATAAGTAACAGAACCGCAAATTTACCTGAATAAAAGAAAAGTTCGTCGACACAAATAACAATTCACAATGAAATCACAACTACTCAAAAGCAGAGAAGAAGAAAAGGAGGAAATTAATGTCATGCTCAGTGGCTGCAGTAATTAAAGATTTTAACTCTCATGCCTGTAGCAATCTTTGTTTGAGTGCAGGTAAAAACCAGCGTTTTGAATACTGATTTTCAAGAGAAGCATTTGCATTTGAATTAAAAGCAGATAATATATTTGTGCATTTGTAAAATTTGCATATTTACATGATCGTATGCTACATATAAGAATGGAAGTAAAACGATAGAAGCAGCAGCAGCAGCAGAAGAAGAAGAAGAAGAAGAAGAAGAAGAAGAAGAAGAAGAAGGTGGAAAGGAAAGACAAAACCGAAAGATTAGAGAGAAAGGAGTAGAAAGAGAGAAGGTGTGAGAGAGAAGGAAGAGTAGAGGTAGGAATAGAAGAAACTGAAAGAGAGAAGCAAGAGAAGGATGTAGAAAGTAAGCAAGATAAAGAAAAAGACAGTGAAAAAGATAGAAAAAAGATGGGATGAAGTGATTCATGAATTAAAATTTCTAATATAAGTTGAACGTTTCATAGAAGTCATTATTATTAATTTCTTACTATTTTTTTGCTTTTTTATCGAAACACTTAAGTTGTTTTTATGTTCTACGGCCGTTGCATCTGGTAGTACTTGTGCAACTAAATTATATGGGGTGAAGTAAATCAGATAAGGAAGAATATAGCTATATGACTAAATTTAAATTACGACTGTTCATGCGCCTTTGTGGACTAAACTGTAAAGTGCTTTGTCATACAAGTTACCAAAATTTTTGGATGCTCGTTCAAATCATGTCGAAGACTAATTCTTTTCTTCTTATTCATGAAGCTTACTTAAAAATTGTAAAAAAATAAAATTCACCTGAGCGCTGTGATGAAAAGGAAAAAAATCTAAAATGAGAAAAAACACTAGTCAAGAAGTAATAATAATCTATTTCCCGGCGTAAGACTCCAGAATCTGACTGTTTGATCTAATTGTTCTTTTATAATCTTCAATTAGACAAAGTGAACGAGTAACAACGTTTAAACGGGCATAAATCGAAAAAGATTTCGAGTAATATATATTTTGGGGTACGGATTTAACGTAACTGATTTTGTTGGGACAAGGAATGGCTTATAAAATTTCAACGCGACCAAAACAAAACTGCTTTCATTTAATCACCAGAGAGAACCTTTTCTACCTTCCATCAGCATGGCTGATGCTAACCTCCAGAGGAGAAACTCATTGCGACTTCTTGGGTCTAACTCTTCCATCGACATGAAGTAGAATGATTATATTGAATCAATTGTTAGTTCTACTGCTATAGAAAAGTTGGTTCACTGTGGCGATTCGTCCGTGTATTGAATATAGCTGCCATATATATATATATATATATATATATATATATATATATATGTGTGTGTGTGTGTGTGTGTGTGTGTGTGTGTGTGTGTGTGTGTGTGTGTGTGTGTGTGTGTGTATTTCGAGATTCTTAATAAAATCAAAAGAAGGGTCTGTAATGTAATCGATATTGACATGGCATCTCAGCTTCAATCACTTTCCCACCGACATACCATGGCTTCCCTTTATCTTTTCTATAAATATTTTCATTGAATTGTTCTGATGAGCTTTCATCCTTGGTACTTCGATCTCATGCGTACAACTAGATTGGCAACTAGGTCTCACCATTTTACTGTTAAAATAGCTAGATGTGAACATATGTTTCTTTTCTCGCACTTCTCACCTGTGGAACTCTTTTCCAATTGCTTCCCTGTCACCTACAGTCTTCAAAAACATAAAATGCAACGCCAAGCCAATCACCGTCTTCTGTATTCCTGATTCCCTTTCTTTTATTGTCCTTTCTCCTCGCTAAAGTATTCTCATTTTCTTTCATTTCCAGTGCTTCCTTGCGTCTTAGTAGCATTATCGCCTTGCTTGGGATGAAACGATATAAAAACATTCTTGTTTTTATTTTGCTATAAGGTCGCATAATAAATAATGTATATAACTCACATCTGGGTTGAAAGCCGGAGAAGCATTCGTTCATGCGTAGCATGTCTTGAGCAAGTCAACCTGGCAGGTTAAACCACAGCCTATGAAGAATTTACTTAAAGCCTATCTATGATCATGGACACGTGGCCATTGATTCAATCGAGTGAACCCTTGGCCGTTGGTTTCATTCTAAATGTATTTTTATTACGTTCATAATTGCAAAAATAAATCACGACGCAGAATTGAAAAAAAATTTAATGAGTTTAATTTTACAAATCTCTGTTATTTTTTTGAGGCTATCCTATCAGCAGGTGTATGATATCGGAGCAATTGTACTGCCATTTTGTGAATGGGATCTGGACATTGTATTAGTCTTCAGTGGAGCCTTTTGATTCCATGATGAAGGTTACTGTTACGGCTGTACCTCCAGACAATAAAATCCAAGTTGTTGTTGAATGCATCTCCTATGAGTTTAAATATATTACTACCTAGTTTTGCTGCCAAACATACTGATTTCCAAACATGAACACAAGTGATTTGAACAAAAAAATCAAACCCAACCTCACTAAAACAAAAATGAAGCCCAGGTTCACCATCTCCTACACTAATGTAAGAGGGTCTACGTTCCAACTTTCCAGCGATCACAATGAACGGGTGTCTTCCCCAGGAAAAACCCGTCTTTGAGCGCCTATTGAGACTTAAACTCCATCAAGATTTCAAGTACAACTCATACATTGGATCCATTGCTAAAGATGTTGGAGAAATGGTCGGTTCCCTGACTATTCCTGTTATCCTCCTGAAAATCGAGTACTGCTACGCAGTCTTCACTTTTCAGACTTGACAGAATTCAAAAGTGTCTCCGCGCCCTTGTGGGTAATGAATTATTTCCCTTCCTACAACTTCTTTCCCTTCCGCTGCTCTATCGCTATTTCCATGGAAAGTGTTCAGATTCCGCCATTTCTAACCTTCACGGCTTTATAACGAACCCACTTCATTCCCTTAGTATTTCGTTGGTGAGATGTAAATGACACTCGAGGAACTTCTTCCCACGAACTGCTGCTTTGTGAAAGCGACTCCCAAGAGGTTTTTTCCCCGATCACTACAAGCTTAAGTTATTCAAGGTCCAGTCGCTATATTCTCCACATATACCCATAAATTGCGCTTCTTAATCTACCTTGAGTGGCTCTTTGACCCTGTACAGGGTGAATATTGTAAAAAAAATAATGTTGGATTAGAAAGGGAAGTGAATTCTGAGTTTAATGTTTTTTCTATTTTCGATATACAATGTCCATTGCCTTGTCATGGCGTAACGGTCAGCAATCTAGTCTCACACGCCTTATGAATTCACTTCTTCTCCTCCAGCTATGGGTTAATTAGTAGGACTTGTATCAATAAATCATTATTATCTCTAAAAATTTCTTACAATCTAAAAATATTTTGTGACTTGAAACTGAAAAAGGTAGATAAGCCGTAAAGACAAATCAATTAATCAATCTCACACGTCTTGTAGTGAGTTCGATCCTATAGAGTGCTCCACATTTAATGACTTGTGACGTAATATGATTACTAAAAACCATGATATTTGACTAATGTCAGAAAAAGATATTTAACAAGCTCGTCTATCAGACCATTACTGTAATGAAATCGAATTTTACAGTAAATATCAATATTGTTTACTTATCTTAGTTTTCCTCTTCCTCGCCATCTGTCTGAGAGTGTTCTTATCCATCTTTGTTTATACCTCAGTTTGTTCCTACCTACCTGTCTATATAGATGTTCGCATCTAAGTATATTCTTATTTAAATCTGTTCATGTGTACGTATATACTTATCTACGTAAATTTGTTCATATCAAATTATATTTTTATCCATCGATAGATCTATTAATCTATGTGCTTTTTTAAATTATTTTATTTACGTATTTTCTTATCATGGAAATATGTCCATAACTAAGTACATTCTTATCAATCTAAATCCTTAATTACATAACCCAGTAAGTATTGACATGTGAAATCAATCAACCAAATTATTTAAGTGTTTTAGCCTCTGTTCATATCTAAGTATGGGAGAATATCATATGTAAATTGCTTTACATCAAGATAATGTTGGACAATTGTATAACAAAGTGGAAAAATTATGTGCCTATATTCCGATCTATTTATCTAAATCCTTCCATATCTATGTCTATTCTTATCTATTTATCTACCCATCTCTGTTTATATCTAAGTATATTCTTATCTATCTATTTATCTACGTATCCCTATTCATATCTAAGAATAGTCTCATCTATTTTCTACCTATCGCTGTTCATATCTAAGTTTATTCTTATCTATCTACCTATCTCTTATCTATCTATTTATCTGAGTATCTGTTCACATCTAAGTATAGTCTCATATTAGCCTGTTCATATTTATTTATATACTTATCTATCTATCTATCTATCTATCTATCTAAATCTGTTTATATCGATGTTCTTATCTTTAACACTAAAATAACTCGAGGTTTCACATGTTGTAAGATCAGCCAACTTAACCAAAATCTGTTTGTTCATATAAATCTTTTCATGCCTAAGCATATTCTTAATTATCTATCTATCTATCTATCTATCTATCTATCTATCTATCTATATATATATATATATATATATATATATATATATATATATATCGTTATGCTAAATATAAAATTTCATAAAGAAAGCAATACAAATATGATTTGCTCAAGTTTTAAATACATAAGATAAAAATCATAAAACATGCATATTGGTGATTAGTCAAAATTGTTTATTCACTATCCATCCTTCTTAGGCTTAATAATTAATACATTGTATTAGTATGAAGGTTTGATAACATTGCTCTTTCATGCATAACAGCCCTGAACAAGCTGCTAACCTGTCAACTGTCTACATCAGAGTGCTAGATTTGTTTTGTTTTGTTTTATTTTTATAGAAAGTAAAAGTGTTAAAACAACCCTATGGTAATCGAAAGAATACTATGAGAAGATCTGAACTCTGGTTGCGTCTATGCACACGTCTGGTTTGTTACTTGGAGCCATTTTCAAACAAATTCATGCTTCCAGATCATCTATGCAGAAGCTTTTTAGAAGTTCAAGCCTACTTTTAGGACTTTAACACTTTTTAATGTTAATTTATATTGTAAAACTTAAGTAAATTATATTTGAAACGATTTCCCTTTCAAATTTTATGACGATCCAATCTTTTTATTTTGTATATTTCATAAAAGTATTTCTAATATTTCTCGTAAAAAGAAAAAAATATTGTTTCTAGTTGCAATACCGACTTGTATAATTCTATTTTTATTTGCACTTAAATAAAGAAGTTTTATTTTTTTATGTTTTTCTTCTACGAAATATTTTTTGTCTATTTTTTTCTTTTCTTTTCCAGATAATAAACATCTTTATTGTATCTTGTGTGGATTTTTAAAATTTTAATTAATAATACAACCTCATTAAGGATATTAGTGTACTTTACGACAGTGAAAAATATTCATTTTTGTAATATAAATTGTTGCCTTTAGGTTCTTTAATTGTTGACTAAATCAATAATTTCTTAATTTTCAGAATTTTATTAACGTCTTAATTTATATGGAATGAAATACGAGCAAAAAAATAAGATGAAAGTTTTATTTTGGATTTCATTTTCAGTTTCCTCCTGATATGAAAATTATTTTCTTTTTGTTAACCAGATTAAAGTCAAATGAATAGAACAAATTATTTTTTTAACTTTCATATGACAAAAGAATACAATGTACTTGTATGCATTTTAAAACGTGTATTCAATGAAATAATAATTATTCTTATTTAATCGCAAAATAAAAGTAATCTTGAACTGGCACTCTTTTAGTTCATTTTATATTAATCTATCTTTCTTATTTTCATCATTGATAGTCGATCTCAAAAATGAACTACAATCCGTTGTTAACTGGGACAAAAAATTGTTTGTTAATTTTAACGCCTCAAAAAAAAACTGCTCTCTTTTAATCGTTTGAGAGAACCCAGTTTTTACATTCTATCAGCATGGCTGATGCTAACCTCCAAGAGAATGACTTATCAAGCCTTCTCGGGCTGAGGTTTTCCACTGACATGAAGTCAAACGATTATTTTGAATCAATTGCTAGGTCTGATGCCAAGAATGTTGTGTTGTGCTAGACAATTTTTTCTAGACAGAATTTATCTTACACAGTTATAAGTCTACCATTAATCCATACATTGAATATTGCTGTCACATTTGGTCTAATGCTTCTGTTATGTATTTAGAGATTCTTGAAAAAATACAAAGTAGAATCTGGCATCTTGGCATCAATCACTTTCTCATCGTAGTAACGTAGATTTTTCTATAAATATGCCTTTTCTATAAATATGCCTCTTCTATAAATATGCCTCTTCTATAAATATTTTCATGGTAATTGTTCTGATGAGCTCTCCTCTTTAGTAATCAGTTTACGAATTTAAACGTAGTACTAGATTGACAACTAGGTCTCTTTTACAGTTGAAATGGCTAGATTTAACCATATGACCTATACTTAGAGTTTCTTCTCTCGCACTTCTCGCTTGTGGAACTCTCTCTTTCTCGGCTTCTTGCTTTCCAATTAATTTTGATCTTCAAAAATTTAAATGCAATGTCAGTCGTCGTTTTCTCTCTCTTTGAATCATGTACTTTTATTGTCCTCTCTCCATAATAACGTTGTTTTTCTCATAGTCTTTCACACTCAGTAACCTCTTGTATCTTAGTGACTATATCGCCTTGCTCGGGGTGATATGATTCAAAAAATAAAAGCGTGACGCTAGCTGCAATTATCCCCACTTTACACTTAGCAATATTATCTTTTTTTTAAGTATTAAACGAAGCGATGTCTATCATTAATGTTATACAGACCTGTTCTTTCACATAACCCCATAGAAAAAAATTATTATTAATTTTTTTACTAATATTACTTTCATTTTAATGTTAACTGATTTTCATCGCAAGTGAAGATAATATAAGTTATCCCCCTAAAATTAACGTAATTTGAAATGTGAATATCTGAGTAAATACAAGTCCCAGGCAAACGAAATTAAATAGGCTTCATGTTGAACAATAAAAGATTTATTTAAAAAATCCGAATAAGATATTCAAAGGGATGTAGATTTTATAACCGATTTTACAAAGCTTCACAAATGTTCGATATGCGCACCACCTGTGACGCGACACACGTCAAGTCGGTAGTCCAACTCCTGCCAAACACGCTGTAGCATGTCTTGCGTAACATTCTCCAGCGTCTCAGTGATTCTCTGCTTAAGGTCCTCTAGGCTGGTAAGAAAGGATTATACAGACTTGTCCATTCACATAGCCCCATAGAAAAAAATTACAAGGTATCAAGTCAGGTGAACGTGATGGCCATTTCAACAGCACGTTGTCATTAACACTGGCACGCCCAATCCATCTTCCTGGTAGATTCTCATTGAGATAATTCCGCACAGTCAACTTAGTTTTTACACATTTTGTTAAAATTTGAGATCATTTGAGCGAGAATTGGTTATTTTATTGAACTACAAAATATCAATTCTTTTTGAATACCTTGTATTACTACTAATAATACTACAAGCATACGTAAAAAAAAAAAAAAATAACAATAACAAATATGGCGCCGAGTGATTGGGGGAAAATAGAACCAACGTCTACGTGGCTAATTTTGATCTTCTTCCTTCCATAAATTTCGAGAAGCTCAAACCGCAGAGCAATTTGAGTACATAGACAGGCTTTTTTTTAAGTAAAATGGATGCGAATTTGAGTTCTATATTGCGATCGGCACCGTTTATCAATGTTCGTAGGGTGATGGGCCTAAAATTATGTTGAAAGGACTCCTTTACAAAAAATAATGGTTCACGACTTTTACTTCAACGACAGAAGATTTACGCTATATTAAAAACTTAAAGTAAAGATAAAACAAAACAAAAATAATAATTTGTAAGTATTACTACCAATAATCTCTATTAATTGAAACCTGCACGTTTAACTCAGAGGAAGTCCTGGGTATGACGAGAAATTACATCCGGCAGCAAGACTTCTGATCAGGAGATTGAAGGTTTTGAGGAGCATGGAACCACCTCTTAATTGTTGTCGTTCCAAGGTTCACCCTGACTCGGAGTAGTAGCGCCTGTTAGGGTCCCAACTATGTAAAATTACCAATAATACATTTTATAGCAAAATAACCATCTATACACTTTATAGCAAAATGATCAATTATACATTTTATAGTAAAATAATCAACCAAACATTTTTATAGCAAAATACAATCAATACATTTTATAGTAAAATCGAAGACACGACATACATTGTCTAAAACTTAAATGGTATGAAAGAGCTGCCTGATAAATGAAAAATAAAGGCATTGAAAATAATGGTGAATATATCACTACGTAAAACGTAACTGTATTTTATTTTTTCAAGAATGAATTTACTGTAATTTCTCGAAAATAATACGCACCCATAAATAATACGGACCCCAACAAATGATCCAAAAATTCAGAAATATATCTCTCCCTATGTATAATATGCATCTGTAAATTTTGTCAAAAAAACAAAAAAAATAATTACGAAGATATTTTGTCGACCTTGACCTTAAGAATAAAATCGAAACTAAGCGGCTAAAATAATGTTGAAAATTACCAGCGGTTTTCCCGATAAATATAACATTTTATTTTACCGTCAAAACGTGCGAGTTATAGTGAAACAAAAAGTAATAGAATTAGCAGAAAAAATAGGAAACAGAGCTGCAGCTAGGGAATATGAGTTGAATGAGGCTAACATGCGTTTATAGAGAAAGAATAAAAATGAACTAAAAAAGTGTAAATCAAGTGCCAAAGCTATAGGTAGAAGAAGAAAAGCTCAATATCCAGATATGGAACAAAGTTTAGTCGAATTTGTGAAAGACGATCAAATGGATGTTCCATAAGTACTGTGGAAATAAGGATGAAGACAAAAAAAACTTATGAAAACCATGTATCCTGGAAACACATTTAAAGCTTCAGCAAACTGGTGTTTTCTTTTTATGAAGAGGTTTGATAAATCTATTAGAACATACATAGCTCAGCATTTGCCTGATGACTACGAAGATAAGCTTTTGAATTTTCAGCTTTTTTTTTATTCATCTAAAAAAAAGCACAACTATCCTTTAGACTGTATTAGAAATGCTAACCAAACACCCTTGACTTTTGGTGTGCCTGGTTTTCAAACTCTGGAATTCAAAGGGGTGAAGTCTGTTCCAATAAAAACAACTGGAAATAGGTTTACAGTCATGTTTGGTGCATATGGTGATGGTAATAAGATGCCCCCTTATATAATTTTTAAACGGAAAACTCTGCCAAAAAATGTTGAGTGCCCAGCCGGTATTATAGTAAAATAAAAAGGGTGGATAGATGAGAATCTCATAAAGGAATGGCTGCTGAATGTTTGGTGTAATCACAGAACAGAATTTGCAAGAAGTAGATGTATGTTGTTTCTTGATACATTTCATTGCCATATGATGCCTTGTATGAAGAATATACTTCAGGAGAAGAGGACTGATCTTGTTATTATACCAAGGGGGAATGACTGGCCAACTTCAAGTAATGGATGTTGTCTGCAACCGTCCATTTAAACAAGAGATGCGTGAAAAATGGAATGACTAGATGTTTTCTGGTATTCTCAGTTTTACTGCTGGTGGCAACAGGAAAAAAACAGAAATGAAACTTTCTGTAAAATAGAATCTTGGGATTCTGTCAGTGAGGATGTTATAAAGAGAGGTTTCAAGAAGTGTTGACTAATGACATCCATGGACGGCTCTGAAGATGACATCCTTTGGCAAGAGAATGAAGAGGCCGAAGATAATTTTGAACAGAACGAAGATAATGTTGTGAACGATAATTTGTTTAATGACAATTTAGATATTGATTCTATAATAGAAAGTAGTGAGGATGATGATGATGATGAAAATTAAAATTTCAATAATTTGTTAACTTGATATCCTCTTTTCTTCGAAATTGGCCTTTCTATAGATTTTTTATTTTTCCGCCAAATAAAAAATGCGGTTACTGATAAACATAAATTTATTGACAAAAAATGTTACAATTATTATTATTGGATTTAAAATGAAAATTGAGAAAATATCTTTCTTATTTTAGAACAACAAGTAAGTATTTATTATTATAAATCAATAGCGAAAAATATTTTTGTTTAAACCTATCTATAATACGCACCCCTACTGTAATTTACAGTGTATTATTTTCGAGAAATTACGGTAATAAGCAAAAACGGAAATTATTTATGACTCAATATATTACTTAAAATTTAAAATACCGGTTAATCGCCCCATTTACATGTTCTAGAGCAAGTCGGATCAGACAGTGATTTACAAAGGTCGACGCAGGATCGATCCCTGTCGGAGAGCATATTTCCTTTTTATAGGTGTCTCGAATGCGCTGGTCATTTGATGTAATTCACTGTTAAAAAAAAAATAAGGATTACGGCCACATTACTTTGAAACACCGGTGCCTGTACAATCACTAAAATTAAGCAACGTTGAGCCCGGTTAGTACCTAGACGGGTGACCGCTTTGTAATATCAGATACTGTAAGTTTGGATGTGCGGGTGGTGCAATGGATAATGCCTCGCAAT
>CAHIKZ030004620.1:2207500-2270000 GCA_903632075.3 Acanthosepion pharaonis | reverse complement strand
ATGAGTGTCCTGATTGATTAAAGTGTTCAGCTATGGGGGAATAAGGATTATTTTGACGTATGGTTTGTTTGTGATTGTTGAAGCGAAATCTAAAATTATTTCCAGATTCACCAATATATCCACTATTAGGACATAAGGTGCAGAATAAATAGTAGATTATGTTATGGCTATCACAGGTGAGGTGAGGTGGGTGTATCTTGATATTGGTGTTGGGTACAGAAAATACATTATCTATTATTAAGTGTTTGCAAACTAAGCAACGAGGTTTATTACATTTGTAATTTCCTGATTGGTTTGTATTGTTTAGATATTTGGTAGAGGTGGGGATAGCTGATAGGTTAGGTGATTGTTTCTTTGCATTTATGGGTGGTTTATCGAAAATGTCTTTGATCTTTTTGTCTAACTGGAGGTTTTTGTAATCCTTTTTTAAATTGTGAATAAGTGTGTGGGAATATTGATTGTGGTTAAAAACCATGGGAATCCGATTGTTGTTTTTACTTTTCTTGTATGTGAGAAGTGTGTTATCATTTATGTGGATAGTTTTATTTAATGCTTCTTTTGTTATTTTTATTGGGTATTTACATTTTAGGTTTTGTTAAGTTATTAATGTTGTATAGAAAATCTAGATGGTCTGAGCATATGCGTTTGATTCTTAGAAATGAGCTGTATACAATAGATTTTTTTAATTTAAGGGGATGACAGCTGTTAAAGTGCAGGAATTTATGTTGGTTTGTTGTATAGACTGGTAGAAAGTGTATGTTTGTTTAATTTTATCATAACGTCTAAGAAAGGGATGGATGTGTATGAGTGCTCCATGGTAAATTTAATTGTATCGTGGAAGTTGTTGCAGAAAGTGAAAAAGTTTTTTAATTTTTCTGATCCATGAGTCCATAGTTAGAAAATGTCATCAATATATCTGAAATAATGTAATGGTTTAAATTCTGAACTGTCTAGTATCTTCTTTTCTAGAATGTGCATAAAGATATTAGCATAACTACGTGCCATTTTTGTGCCCATTGCTGTGCCACTAATCTGTAAATAGTGTTTGTTGTTGAATTTAAAATTATTATGTGTTAAAATGAAAGTTATTAATTGGCATATATCTGTAATTTGGTAGTTAGGTAATTTTTTATTACTAAGGAACTCATAGCAAGCTGATACTTCTTCAGCATGTGGAATGTTCGTGTAAAGGGACGAAACATCCATCGTTACTAGGATTGTATCATGGTGGACTAAGATAATGTTTTGTAATTTGTTAAGAAAGTCAGTAGTGTCTCTAATATAACTAGGTATGTCAGGCAATAAAGGTTTTAGGATATTGTCTATGTACCCAGATATAAGTTCTGTGAGGGTACCAATGCCTGATATTATGGGTCTACCAGGTGGTATGATTTTAAAGGATTTTGAAATTTCATAGATGTTTATTTGATTGTGTAATTTGATGTGGGTTGGATGAAAAGGTGTTAGGGTGTTTTTCTGAAAGGATTTTTGGGAGTTTATGTAGTTTTGGGATAGTGTAGAATGTTGCTGTTTTAGGGTTCTCAGGAATAAGAGATTTTATGGTATTTTTTATGTTGTTTCAGTTTCATCTCTATAGATTACAATTCTACTTTCAATTTCGTCTAAACAAACGCATATATATATATATATATATATATATATATATATATATATATGTGTGTGTGTGTGTGTGTGTGTGTGTGTGTATACGTTTGTTTAGACGAAATTTAAATTTATATATATATATATATATAAATTTTATATATATATAAAAATATAAAAAAATTTTATGTATATATATATATATAAATTTTATATACATATATAAAAAAATTTTTAAATTTAAATTTCTCTCTCTCTCTCTCTCTCTCTATATATATATATATATATATATATATATATTTTCTTTAGACGAAATTGAAAGTAGAATTGTAATCTATAGAGATGTAACTGAAAATCATAGAATTTAAGGACGTACTGAAAAAAGAATTAAAATTATTTGAAACTACTGACACAATGAAGAATTCCTCTTGAAAAATGTGAAAAAAGCGGTAGATCTCGGGAGGGTACGAAATAAATAATGGCGTATTTTGAAAAATTGCTATAAATTAAATATGCTGTAAATAGTAACTAACCCATTTAAAATATTTAAAAATTAAATTCTTTTAAAAAACCCTTTTTAAAATATTTAAAAATTAAATTCTTTTTATACGTAAGCATTCTTTTATACGCAAGAAAAAGAATATAAAGAGTACACACACAGACACACACACACTATGGACTCGCTTGTCTATTTCGAAATATAAATTCATTTTAGAACTGAACCGCTGGTCTATCCATATACATGATTTGATTCTAGTAGCGAAAGGTTGTTTAGAAGTGTTGTGTTTTTTTTTGGGGGGGGGAGCTGATAAAAAAGAAAAAATGCAGAGTGTTCCGCGAAATCCCCAAACAGTACTTCATATGTTTTATTATCACAGTGTATGACCTCTCTGTAATAATGTCAAGGACTTATATATGAGCATCATTGTAAATTTGTAGTTTGAATTCAGTTTCCCTTCTAAACAGGTTGACAAACGGGAGCAGCCTGCCTTGCTATTTAACACATAGACGGATGAAGATGGCTTTCATGGCTTTTTGGTGGACATTAATCTAACTAATATGAACAACACGACTCGCCGATTTCATCTTTGTGTGAATACGTTACCCCCTCTCTTTCTCTCTGTCTCCTTATATATATATATATATATATATATATATATATATATATATATATATATATATATATAGTGATTTTCCAAGCGTAGCTCAGATGTGGCACAAGGCCGAAAGTATGGGGCACCCAGTGAGGATCGAACGCACTACTCAGTCGTAATTGTTCTAGCGAGACAAGCTTGCTAACCATTACACCACCCCGAGGTGCCTAGTGATTTTCTAAGCCCGGCTTAGAATGTGCCTAAGGCCGAAAGCCGAAAGTATATATATATATAGTATAGGATATATATATATATATATATATATATATATATATATATATACAACTATATATATGAAACTTATATTTTCAAAAAACAGATTTTTATTTATTCAACATTGAAACCTGTCAAAGCAGAAATTTTTCAATTTCTCGTCCAAGTTTTATTCATACATATATGTGTGTGTGTGCGCACGCGCGTGTATTTAAAATATAATATAGAATTCTGACAAATTTTTTAAGAAATTTGACAAAAGGTAAATGTTTCATTGAAAATAGATTTGATTACGCGTTTCGCCATCCAAGGCTTCATCAGATCCCAAAACAAAAGAAAAAAAAATGTGTGTATGTGATGATTTTCTTTCAAATAGAAAGAAAACGAACACACAATTAGGTAATTTGGCTACATTTGAAAGCACTCATATATTTAGCTTTGTGGTTGTCACTGTTATGTTTCTCCATCTTTTGTAGTGTTGCCTGATCTTCTGAGATGAAGTATTGTCATTATTCCAATAATTATTCGGAGTGTTACCTTTATTCTTCTTATTTTGATGACAGTGTTCAGTTTTTGTATTCTAAGGAGAAAGAAAAAAATGTAAACACAATAAAGGAGATTTTTCAAATATTAACGGGTGCAGTCTGAAACCCAAAGAAGGCAGTGAACTCAACTGGTTGATAAAGGTAAAAGAGATTAAGACGCTAGTCCAAATAAGTCAAAAGATAATTCAACACATAAATAATAAATATCTATTTTATAAGAATTAACCAATACGGAAAAGTGTTAGTAATTGAACCACTAAAGTAGCGAATTGAAAGCCCAGCATTAATATTTTTTAATAACCCAGGATACACCGGTTTATTTTAAAAATAACCCAATCGTTGTCATTAGTAAAATTCAAAATTTAGAAGCGATAAGTGCTAAAAGTAACGCAATATGTCTACCCACGTTTCTCATGAATACTGAACGGCAACGCTTATTGAATTTCGATGCGCCGTGTAACATTTCTACCTATCAGATTTGGTATCATTGTTGTTGGACTATTTTTGATGACTATTAATGAGCATACGATTTGGTACTTCTAACCACATTCTTTGTAGACCACCATATTTAATCGATTTGTGTATATACAATAGGTGGAGGTATTCATCCGTGCACCCAAGTCGCAACAGGATGTGACACGAGGTCGAAATTTAATGTGGGCTTTCGGCACCCTCAGCACTTCCCCCTTTTGGCAACGCCGCAGGTGCCAGGTAATGGCCCCAGAACCTCCCGAAGGAGAGACATTGCCTGGGGGTAACTTCAGCTGATTTTATTTATATCTACCCCGGTAAAAACCAGATGGGTGGAAGAGTGAAGGCATAAAACAATTGAGTTGGATTATTTGCAGTCACACAGTAGGAAAGCTTCTCTGATAGCTGAACAAGTCTCATAGAATATCCCAATTTTGTAGTCTTGTGCAGCACTAACCTATGCTTAATAAAAAAAAAATTTAAGTAATATGTTGAGAAAATACATAGCAGTTGTTCCTTAGACACTTTTTTTTTTGTCACAGGTAATTGTCAGCCAAATAAACTAATAATTTATATCTGACAATTCTTTTTTTTATTATTATTATTCCAAGCTTTTTCGTTTTGGGTTTATTCTATTTTTTTTAAAGAATAAAAAAAAAAATAGGATCTGTATTTTTTTTAATCGTAAAGTTAAGTTTATGATACGGGCAAGTCAAGCGATTAACAGTTATCAACTTTCACGATTCGCTCATCGCTCAGCGAAATACAGGAGTGGCCTGGCCCTACCCTGCTTGGGGTATCGGGAACAGTCCAAGTCACGTGACAGCCGCGGACGCTGTAAGACCCTGACCTAACTTCTTCGCTCTCCAACATCATCAATCATTAGCCGACCGTTTCAACAAATGAAATGTTTCGACGGCTTGAATACAAAACAAAAAAAAAAAACGAAAACAAAACAAAAAAAAACGAAGGAAACTAAAACACTATTAACACCGACTTGATTACTCGACCTGTTTTACACGTTGATCGACATTAGCAACTGCGTCATAGAAATCGACAGCATTAGCATTGTCATCATCTCGAGCGTCATCAACAAAATTTACCCTGTCATCGCATGAGCCTGCTTCCAACCCAAAGAAATGAGAGTCTGAGATATTCATCGGATCTAAGACGATATTCAAAAAACACCTAGTCAGAAATAAACGCAAGCGACAAAGATACGAAAACCTAGTTGCGCAGCCTTGATATAATTCTGGTGACTAATCAGAAGGAACCTTGCCGCGCATATATGAACGAACACTATTCTGTGTCAATGAGACGACAATGAGTGGCTATATATACAATTGTATTTACAATGAGCAATCACGCAGGTCCTTCAGTCTTCCCTAACAAGATTTATCTCTGTGTGAATTCTGAGCATCGCCACTAAATGGGAAGACATTTCAGACCGTGGATGAGATTAAGGAGAAGCCGACAAAGTAGCTGGTGGCAATTCCAATAGAAGACTTGTCAAATTGTTTGAAGCTATTTATTTTTCATCAATATTAAATAGTTAGCTTCTTTCCTGACTGACCTTATATATATATATATATATATATATATATATATAGAGAGAGAGAGAGAGAGAGAGAGAATAAGAGATTAATTTGAAGCACAAAAATGGAAAATCATTACACTGACAAATGTTCAACATGTCTAGGTTGTAAATTAAATCATTGCTCTATAACAGGCGTCTACGGCAATATATATGTTTGTGTGTATGTGTGTCCGTGTGCGTGCTAAAACATACTTTTAACATATGCTATACTTATAAGTTAAAGTGCTCAGTATTAGCGATAGAGCGTATGTAAATATAAAATTGGACATTGAAGTCAAAAACCGGAAGCGAAAGTCTGTTTCATGCTGAACACAATCGTCAGGCATGCACGTACAATGTTCTAATTTCACAAACTTGCATAATACTCAGTATATATAAATATATATATATATATATATATATATATATATATATATATATATATATATATATATATTAATTTAATTAATGAGTTTTCGATTAGTGCGCAGAAATATTTTAGACCAAAATTTGATTAGTGCATAATATTCGATTAGTGTGGTAAAAGATTCTTCACTCTAAGCTTAGTAATTGAAAATTGATTTTTATAGTTACAGATTAATTAAAAATTTTCTAAAATTTAAAAATGGAAAATGGATAGCTTTTTTGTTTGTCAATTTTGTTTATATTCGATTAATGCATTTTCGATTAGTGTGTATTGCATTAATCGAAGAATCCTATATATATATATATATATATATATATATATATATATATATATATACTAACCATTAATCCCTTAGCCCTCTCTTTATCCATCCCTTCTCTTTCACCTTTCCTCCCCAATACCAATCTAATGTGTCCACTTCTCATTATCATTACATATATATATTGTTATACTGGAACATACCTATTCTATTATTAATAGACTCTCACACCTATAATAAGTAGGAGTAGTAGCAGCGAGTTGGTCTGAGTTCAGTCTGAAGTCGGACGACCAGCTGACCGGTTGAACTCTCTGCCTTTGGGCGGGGAGGAACCCGAACAAGGCTACGCCGAAGGATGGAGTCTCTTTCGGAGAGGTAAACCGACCCTGAACCCGTTTATACGGCTTCAAAGGGCATATTTTTGGCCGAGCCCACGGGCTCGGAGATCCCACGTTAAACCGGCCTTGTGCCACATGATGCCCTCGTGGTGGGTGGGGGTGACTAAATACTCTCAGTGAGTTGGTCAGTCAGTCGATGTCGGACATTAAAGTCAGCCACCACAAGTAAATTGCTGCGTCATTAACTTTTATATCAAGTTCCTAACGTTTTGTACGTCGAACCTTTTTAGGGCCGACTTAGTGAAATACAAGCCTCCACTGTGAAACTACTCTATAACATATATATATATATATATATATATATATATATATATATATATATATATATATATCCAAAAAATGTACTCATACTTTAAATAACAACAAATGCAGTGTTTATTGACCTGAAAAAAGATTAATGGTGAAAATTAAGAAATATTAATGTTTATTGATTTACAAAGAAGATTAACAGTTTAAATTAAATGGACCGAAAAATAATATAAAGAAGTTATTAGTTAGTATATTTTGGGAGACATCCTGTATATATATATAGTCAAATGGTGATTATGAAGGTGTTTGGAGTGATCACTGATGATGATGGCGACGTTATGCCTCCATTCATCCTCCAACAGGGCATCAGACTCAACACGGAGGCCTGCATCAAGTACTTTGTGAAGATATTGCTGCCCTAGTTCAAATGGTGGCCGCTGGAAGTCCCAATGTCTGGCAAGAGGACTCAGCACCAAGCAAGAGTACCCAGTCATGGCTGTCAGACACATTCTGCAACCACATTACCCCTTACATCAAGTCACCTTACTACTCCCTTGACAATTATGTGTGAGACGCAGTTAAGCGAGAGACCAACAAAACTCCTTGTAACACCAAAGATGAACTGAAGACAAGGATTATGGCAGCATACATCAACTTAAACAAGGAGACCGTCCAGAAGAGATGCAGGTGTTTCCGAATTCGTCTGGAGGCCGTGGTTGAAAACAATGGCGATTTTATTGAATACATTTCTTCTTTAGTGTTTCAAGATATTTTTGTATAATTTTGGTAAACATATCTGTTAAAATGCAATTCTTTTTATAGATACAAATATTTAAGTAAACGGTCTGAACGTTCGAGAAATTTTCACAGAAAATATTCGTTCTCCGACAGGAATCGAACCTGTATCCTGACGTGATTTAACCGATCGAGCCACGGAGGATCGTTCGATTAGCAAGGTCGATTTTACAGTTTTTAAACCTCAATCTTCCATGAATCTCTCACGTACATTCATATCTGCTCAAAGCGTATCCAAATGTAAACAAATGACGTCACACATTATGAAATAGACAAAGTCCGGCAATTATTTTTAAGACATTTTTACGTTTATACATTCTTTTTATAAATACAAATATTTAAGTAAATACTATGTTTTATAATAAACAGTATTAATAACATTTACCGGCCTGAATATCCGAGAAATTTTCATAGAAAATATTCGTCCTCCGACAGGAATCGAACCTATATCCTATTCTCGGACATTCAGACCGGAAAATGTTATTAATACTGTTTATTATAAAAACAGAGCATTTACTTAAATATTTGTATCTATAAAAAGAATGTATAAACAAAAATGTCTTTATATATATATATATAAGCCTATGTTTGGTTTGCAACTTTATAATAGGCATGTGTCAGATCTTTATTTAGCTTAGCCTGATCTAACACAGTGCTACGATAGAAGATACTGACTCAGTAAGGGTAGAACTCATTAATATTAGCGTAGACATGTTCACTATCCATCGTTCTACTGAAGATAATAACCTGTACGCCATATTATGACCCACTTCATGTTTTAGAAAGTAAATAATAATTGGGATCTAAATGTCTATTTGGTGAATGACGGTAATATTTATTTGCGCAGATAGGATGAAAACAAACTTTTTGGCACAGATGTAAACAAACGGTAACTATTTATAACAAATTTCTAATTTCAAAGTCTCGCATTAATAGACACATAGCGAGTTTGAAGCTTTAAAATGGGTCGCCAGGGTTAGGCTTTGACGGATAAAAAGAAATGTTTCATAAATTCAGATCTCACAAAATGTAAAACAAATGTAGAAATAGCAAAAATTATCATCAGGTTTCACCGAACTTTGAAGAAGAATTCATCTCATCAATGAGTTTGATTGATTGATTCGTTCGCTACGGCTTATCAAGCCTTTTCAGGATATTCAAAGCCAGAAAATTATTTTAGGTTGTAAGAAGTTTTGTGAGTATGTTGGTAATAAGAGTTTTGTGATACAAGTGGTGGTAATAAGAGTTTAGTGACGCAAGTCTTACTAATTAATCCATAGCTGGGGGAGAAGAGGTGGATTCATTACTTTCCCAAGAGTATTTGCGCGTAAGTGAATATAACGAACACAAGTATTGGAATTTGGCTTCACGATTAAGAATTTCGAACCATTATCCATTACTACAACAACAGTACATCACCCAGTATTCTCAAACAGACAACCATCTAGGTACTGACCAGATTCGACGTTGCTTAACTTCGATGATCGTACGGGAACCGGTGTTTCAACGAGATGTGGCCTTAAGCCCTTCTTTAATCAGTGTATTGTATCAAGAGAAAAGTAGTAAAATATCTGTGAAATGTTTACACCAACATATGGGACTGAATATTAGGCTTCCTTTAAAAGACATCTCTAAGGAAAATGACATTGGCAACAGAATGCATTAAAACCAATCTTTCAAAAGTTCTTTTCGCCGACGAATACCTTGCTACTATCGATGGTGCATCTGATTGAAGTAAAGTGGCTACTGAAAGAAAACGCAGTACTAGATTGGCGGCAAGGTTTTATCATTTTACAGTTGAAATGGCTAGACCTAACCGCAACTCCTATGCTAACAGTTACCTCTGTCGCACTTCTCGCTTGTGGAATTCTCTTCTGGCTTCTTGCTTTCCAGTCGACTTTGATATTCAAAAATCTAAATATAATATCAATCGTTATCTTCTGTTTTCTTAATTCTTGTTCTTTTATTGTACTCTCTCTTTAATAGTAGTTTTTCTCGGATTCTTTAACACTCAGTAACCCCCTTGCGTCCTAGTGGCTTTATTGCCTTGCTTGGGATGAAATGATTAAAAAAAACTGCCTCACAGATTAAAATGTTAAAAGACGAATATAATGTGACCTTTTCGGGTGGGATTATGGCTGTTTCATATGTAGAAATAAAACAGCTCACAAAATCAATAGATTAACTAAAACAAAGTATTAAAAAAACAGTAAAGTTTCGTTAAAACAAATAAGAACTGTAATACAATGTCGGTCTTCTAGGGTAAAAGATTCTAGACAAACTCCTCATAGATGAAGAAGAGACAAATGTGGTTCTACAGAAAGATGCTGAGAATACTATAGATATAAAATATAATCACTACTCTTTTGGCATTTTTATTCATGTCCATCCAATACAAGCCTCAAGTGCCACTCGAGGTAATTGAATGAGTTATATGATATGAAGGTAAGAGGAGGAGGTGAAGATCATGAGGATATGGAGGAAAGAGAACGTCAGACTCTAGACTTGAAGAGGTTAAGATTGTAATGTTGGAGGGAAGCCTCTACGCGGGTGTCTGCTTCGAAAAAATAGTGGATCTTGAGAGGAAACTTTCTCGGTTGCTTCTTTTTTATAATTCGAATACGGAAGGAATGCGGGGAATTCAATTCTGCGTACGTAGCAAGATGGGTTTTAGCTGTAAAGGTTTGAACTACTGGCACTAAAGGATGGAGCTCGTCAAAACATTTGCCATGGAAATAGTGAATGAGTAGCGATAGGATTGCAACATTGCATCTGTGGGGAAAGTGGCTGCAGGGTGGAAAATAAGTAAACTTCAATAAGGCCAGATAAACGACTTTGGACTCTGTCAAAGCTGGAAAGTGAGAATTGTGCCGCTACAGCCCAAATATGGCAGCAATAGTCCATTTCGGAAATGAAACTTGTAAAGATAAAACATAATAGTGTACTTTCTGGAGCGGTACGAGGAGCTGACCATTTTTCTAGGATCATTAGCGAAGGATTGTATATATGAGTTCTACTTAATGTCAGAGGTAAATGTGAGTCACAATAAATATTCAAAGAAAGAAGAAACGGTGCTGAAAAGTTCTCGAATTGAATCACCCCACTTCCCAAAATAAGTATTCAAATAACCAAGCTTCAAAATATTAATTTTGCAAGTTAACCAGGCCGAGAATCTCTCAGCATCCCCTTCAAATCAAGGATAGAATGTGGTGTCTTGTATCTTCGGAATACAAACGATCTCTGTGCTGCTAGAGTTTGCACTATGTGTCCAGATTCATGTTGCCAGATATGCGAGCAGCTGAGACAGCTCTTCATCGCATAGTTCCTCTTTCTACTAACGATTATTGTTCATGATAATTAAAAACAGAACTGCGACAATAGTGCACAGTTCACTTTCACATGCGCATGGATACTCCAGCAAATGTCACCGATTCCTGATTTAGTTATTTCATCAAAGATCATTGGTTTGCAGTCTTTCCTGGTTTCCTTTTTTTCTTTCTTTTTTTTTTTTTTTTTTGATAAACTTTTATTTTCCTTGTTTTCTTATTTTTTCTTTGCTTTACTTCATTCATTTTATCTTTTCGTTTCTTATTTATTATCTTCGTCTTTCCTCCGATTCTCTTTTCTGATTTTGTACTTTTTTCTTCACCTTCTTTCTTTTTATTTTCGATTTCTCTCTTCTTTTTTCGTATTTTTCATCTTTTTCTCTCTAATTTTGTTCTGTACTTTCTTTTTTTGTTTTTGTTTTCTCCTTTTATTTCTTTCTTTCTCTTTCTTTTTACTTTTTATTGCTCTTTTCTGTCTTTCTTCCTTTTAAATAATTTTTATTTTATTTTCATTCTCATTTTCATTCGTTTGTTCTTCACTTATTATTTCATTTTCCCTTTTTCTGTCTTTAAACTTTCTATGTCTTGACTTTCTCTCTTTTCTTTATTTCTCTTTCTTCATTCTTTTTCTCATTATTTTACTTTCATTTTTCTAAATTTATTTTCGACTAATAAAGCTATTTTCTCACATCCCTTTCTCTGTCAGTTTGTTTAACTCTCTTTCTCTGTGTCTTTCTTCTTGTGTGTGTGTTTCCCTAGCCTTTTAGTTTCTTTCTTTCCTCCTTGCAAAAGTTTTCGTTCTTCTTTCGATTTTCCTACCAATAACATTAGCCTTATCTTCTATCTCCTTTCTTTCTTTTTCTTTTTTTCTTTATTCCTTCTTTTCCAGCTTTCATAGAATACTTTGTGACGATAAACTACGCTCCCAGAAGCATACGAGGCAATCACGTGTACCAAAGTACAACTTGCAATGATCCTTGACGAACCAGTCACACTCACGTTCCATGGCTTGTGTTTAGACACAACTCGGGGTAAATCTTTCAACAAGTTGAGAGTCTTTATACATATAATACTAACGCGAACACTTACATCTCTTTAAGCTGTTTCTAAAATTATATTGGGTCGGAACAAAGGTTCGTAGTGATTTTAAGTAAATTTCAAAGACAATATTTAAATATTAGTACATATATTTACTATGGATTAAACAGCATAGTAGACTGGTCTCTCCAGGATTGGGTGACAACCAGTCTAAGAGAAAAAAAATTTAAATTCAAAACTGGGGACAAGGCAAAAACACTCCACTATCTTTCCCAAGAAAGCATGGTAATGTATCAATAATAAAAGAAACCTGTGAAGAATTAAGATAGCCTACATCCTAAAGGAACTTGCTATCTAAAAAAAAAGCATAAATTTATTCAACCACATATATAATATTATGTTCCACTGCCTTTTACTATCTTTGAGGTCGCCTCAGGATTCTATCCTCCTTGAATTGGACTAGTCTAAATAGTTTTTACAGACTTCAAAAGAATTGAATTTTTCACATTAAGAGAATTTTTTAGGGATTGAAATCTAGTAATTCAAAGGTTCAATGTCAGTTGAATACATCGAGTGTAGAAGGATATCGCAGCCAACCCGCACGAACTTCTATCGGGTTTGCATTGAGACGTTAGATTGGCCAATTCCGGGCGTGTTTCTTCGGCTGATGCCTTTGATTGGTTCAATAGGGAACAGTACTTGTCTGAATTTAACGTCTGATTTTGCGAATGGAGCTCGAAATACACAACGCCATTCCAGTTCAATAAAACACATGGAAACAACTTCCTCGCATGCGGACTAGCTTTTGAAGTGGTTAACGGTGACTCATTTCGTTTGCTCCATGACATTTTTCGCTCCATATTGTTGTAAACAATCATTTTTACATCACCTGCAATTGTTCTTTTAAAGAAACCGGTTGTTTTGTTGATAGAAATGCAGTCTATTATTTTCCATTAAATCATGTAACACCTAAATATTGTGACGATTCATGAAGTCAAGTGTTTTCAAACACCTTACAATGCTCATAAGAGATGTGTACAATATATATGCAATGTTCGGTGTTGTGTGACTTAGTTTATTTTTGAATCAGCGTTTCTTCATCAACGACTGCAGGCCTGCTAGAAAGTTCTTGAACCAAGTACGACCAATACTCTATGACACAATAATCATAAATGGCATACAGCTTTTTTTCACTGCTTGTACATCGTTTTTCCTTTTCCAGAAATCAAAGCGAATCAAACGCTTGAAAAGGTATTTCAATTACCGCCATATATAAATATTTAAAATTCACAATCACACACAAACCGTATAGAAAGACAAGGAAACATTTCACCTTTCAAAATATGTATAAATTTCTTAACTTTCACGTCTAAAACGAAATAAGGTATTCAAAAAGTCACCTATTAAAAGACAGTACGATCTTTTTTGTGCCGATACAACGTCTAAGTAAAGCAGGATAAAAATCTTATAAAGTTGTGAGTAGCTTGCATTCATAATGTAAATCAATCAAATTCTTGTGGGAATTTAAAGTGCGTTGTAATTTTGCATTTATACAAAGAAGATCATTGTTTAAGTTCTTTTAATTTATTATTTCTTCAGATCAAATCATTTTTATGATTCCCGAAAGGAGTTTGAAAATAAATATATTAGTTAAACTGGTTAAATTTACAACGGTTATTAAATGTCGAATTTTGTATGAAATACCCAATAAAGATCGAACTCGCTACTCAGTCATAAAAGTCAACCAGACTAACCTCACTAGCCATAATCCCACAAAGAGGTACCCGAAAATACATTGTCTAATGTTTTCTGGGCGTTTTCGGCTTTCATAAGGTATTATCAAATAAGTTTAGTGGATAAATGTGAATCTTAGCCATACAACATGCGATGGGTAAATTGTTTCCATTTTATATTTTTAATTTCGCGCATGCGCGTTGTTTGGTTTTGATTTTGTCGACTGCACAGTATAGTAGGGTCAGTTATGCATCCTCTGTGAGAAAAAAAAAGAGCATAATGATGCAATTCACTACGCCCCAAAATTTAGAAACAACATGCTGTACTGTTTGGCATTGGCACCGGAAACTCCAATATCAACATTTCCGAGTGTTTCGATGTAAGAGTAAGACTAATCAAATGTCTATCGTCTTTTCATGTTGACTTGAATATCGTCTAATGCTAATTATGTTTTAATAACTATGTCCTGAAGAAGGTCTACTTGACCGAAACGTCTGACGTCGACATTGAAATAACATTAAAACAGCATATTTGCATATTCGGATTTTTGTTTTTCTATATATTTTTTGTTGATGTAATATTACAACATATAGATGGAGTAGGAATAGGAGCCCCCTCCTTTTTTTCAGGAGCGGGAGCTGTGGCGGCTCCTTTTTATGAAAATTGCGATGAGGGGAACTCGCTCCATTTTTGGAATGTAGGAACGGAAACAGGAGTCAATCCAGAATTTGAGTCGCACTGTAAAATACATATATATATATATATATATATATATATATATATATATATATATATATATATATATATATATATATATATATTAAGAAATGGACAAGGTCCGACAATTTATTTATTAAAGACATATTTTATGTTTAACGTTGTTATTTTATAGATACGCCAGAGCAGTTATGAATGTACGAGATTCATGGAAAATTGGAGTTTATAAGCAGTAAATTCGACCTTGTCTACCGATTGGTTCTTTGTAGCTTAAGCGGTAAGGCACGTCAGCGTATATGACGGTTCCGTATAGGATGCAGGTTCGAATCCTGTCAAAGAACGAAAATTTTCTATGAAAATTTCTCGGACATTCAGGCCGGTAAATGTTATTTAATACTGTTTATCATAAACAGAGCATTTGCTTAAATACTTGTATCTATAAAATAACAACGTTAAACATAAAATATGTCTTTAATAAATATATATATATATAGTGAATGGTAATATGACTCTTAATATATCTTTATTGACTGAGTTTTTATTCACATGACTGCTTTTAGTTCCAGAAACAAAAGAATGAGTCCCAACTGAATTATAATAAAGGAATTTTGTTCTGTGATCTTTCAATTTGTACATATCAACTGTCAAATATTTTAGCTATGTATTTTATATTTCAAGAAAGATCAGAGTCAAAGACTAAACTAGAAATAATGTAAGTGAATATATTTGAGTATATATATATATATCCTGTTACCAAATAGGTATAAAAATCCAAACGCCCACCAATATTATTTAATCTATACCATTTAATCTATACCTCTGTAACATTTTTTTGAATGTTGACAGTAATGGATTATAGGAAAAAAATTATTAATAGCCAAATTTTTTAAAACATAATTAATGCCAAACTTTTAATTTTACAATTAATACTGGATGGGCATTTATGGTTCTAGATTCATGTTATAAAATGATTGACATTTCATTTATCAATGATTAACCAACTAGAACAATCCAGGTTAAGGACAATACAGTACTTCTTTATCCTTTTAAGTGCGGTGTCGCACTTAACATTTTATACATAGATAGATAGATAGATAGATAGATAGATAGATAGATAGATAGATAGATAGATACCTCGTCTCCGAGTAAGAACAGTGCAAAATTCTAATGTGACATATCTAGCAATGCCTGTGTATGAAAAAGACGCTGCACTGGCCCAACCTGACCCTCTAATCAAGAAAAACATGTACCCAAAATAAGAACTAGTCAACATCATGAGAAGCCGCAGGTATCATATCAGAGTTTTCATTCTCCTAGTTGGATAACCTAACGAAGGCTTTAATACTCTTAATGGGGTTACTATGCGCCTGGATACCAACCCAGGTATTTCTACATCTCCTTTGACAGATCTTTGTTTTAATCTTGCTGGGTGTGTAGCCACCCTCCTCACTAGAAAAGCCTGGTGGTGGGAATCGTTTTTTTTTACCTATTACCCGGCCATAAATTGAATAGAAAATAAGTAAAACCAAAAATAAAAATAGATATCTATCAAGAAAGAAAGAAAGAATGAAAGATAGATAAATAAATAAATAAATATTCCGTGTTTTAATTATTTTTCTCTTGCCAATTTTCTCTGTTAAAATGACAAGGTTTGTGGCACAACGATCATCTGAGGCAGTTTGGATAACCTACCGACCGTAATTTAATTTATCTGAAATAAGAAAAGTAAAGATGCTAATTATAATAATCTACTGAACAGTTAACCTTTTTTTTAATTAATTAAAAATTATTTTCAAAGTTTATATACCAATATTCTGATATCATGAGATTTGATTGACCGCTAATAACATGTGGCTTTGAAAATTTACTCCCAAACAAAGATGACTGTTCCCAAATTCAAAATCTTTTCTAATGTCTATACGGGGTTGAATCAACATACTAGCCTAGAGGATTAGAAAGTAGAATTAATGCAAAAATTTGGTTTAAAAAGTTTAAAAGAATTATGGCAAAGAAATACCACATCTAGTTCGGGAGTCACAGAAATTAACTTTTATATCTTTGTAAATGGGCGATTACTTTGCGAAAATGAAGGATGTCAAAAAGTGACTCAACAAACGAAACAGTCACCACCAGATACTTGTAGGGTTATATGTCTGCTACCGAACGAAGGAAAAGTGAAGAAAACTGAATTCATTATCTACATGAGTACTGATCACATTCTATCAACACATTATTGTATTGATATACAATAATTTCTTGAATATCTAGAGAATATTTTCATATTATCAGCGTTAGGAATTGTAAAGCAAAAGAAAATTATCACTTAAATTCTTTTATTTGACATAACTCACTATTATCATTCCAACAGTTTTCGGACATTTGGCCTTATTCGTTTGTCTGTTTGATTGCCATAACGCAATAAATAAGCCATTCTACGACCTACCCCATTTGATTGATTTGTTTTCTACGGTTTATGAACAGGTTATTTAAAGGCAGAAAATATTTTTATATTGTAAGAATTTGGGGAGGGATAAAATATGACTTAGTGATACAAGTTTTACTAATTAACCCATAGCTGGGAGAGAAGAGGTGGATTTATACCCTTTCCCAGGGGTATTTGCGCGTAAGTGAATATAACGAACCCAATGACACTCAGCTATCAGATTAACAATTCTGAGCCATAATCCATTACACCACCCTCACATCCAAGCTTACAGCAACTGCTATTTCCAGTTGGTCACCCACCTAGGTACTGACCATGCTAGACCTTGCTTCGGTAATCAGACAGGAACCTGTGTTTCAAAGTGATATAGTAATAAGCCAGCCTACCTCTGGTGTACAAATCATATAAAAGATAAATTTGACTTAACTCAATATCATTCCATCAGTTATTTGCTTTTACTGGCCCCATTGTTTTGTTGTTTTTCTTGTTACCACAGCGTTTCGACCGATCCCTTCTTCAACCTTCGTAAGGGGTACAATCCGTATGGATAATGGCTGTTATTTCTTTCTTTTTTTTTAGGTATTTTCGACACAAACTATAAAACAGAAAAAATAAACGATGACAAAACAGAAGCTAAAATTAGTAGCAAATATATTGAACAAGTTAGCCGATTCTGCATTATGTCGTGTAACGAAGGCAATTCCATATTTCTATGAAGAGACACTCGCTAATCCTTTCCTTGATAAGCAGTGAAATCCAAGCTGGCCTAACTGATGCACATTTCTCACCGTACAACGATGACCCTTATCTATTACTTGAACCTTCTCCTCGAGACGGTTATATAATCTCTTCTCTCTTCAGGTATGGTCCACCATACTAATTCTTTTTTAAGTTTACCTTTAAATAGGTATTTAACCACACGCCCACTCAAGCGGAATGTAGCAGATGTTCGAGTTAAATGCATTGGTCGCTCATGCGTACATTAACTGGGGAAAAATGTTCAAACCCCCTTGGAATTTCCCCTTTTGGTGACATCTCAATCACCATTTAATGACCCTACCCACTCTGTTTTCTTTTTTTGATTTTGTTTTTTTTATTTTGTTTTTTTTTTTTTTGTTTTTTTATCGCCAGTGAATATTATTTTCATCTGAAGAAAGCCGAAAAATGGCTTAGGTCAGCTCAAGCGTTGTGATAACAAAATTGTCTTGTAATAGACAATATTCCTTACAAAGCTAAGAAGATATCTCAGATCACTGCAGATTTCCTCAATGTGAAAATAAACTGACACGATTTTGAAAGAATTGTTTAAAATCTGGTTAACATATCATAGAACCAGAATAAGGAAAGCTATGTTTATATTATTACAATTACTTAAAGAAAAATATATTATCCCTTAAAACTCGTTTCCAACTCATAGCAAAAATATGTTGCTTTACAAGCGTAAAAAAACCAAGTCAGTCTGTTGTTAACTGAGGCAAAGGGTGGTTTGTTAATTTTAACTCCTCCAAAACTAAATTGCTCTCTATTTATCATTTGAGAGACCCCTTTCTGCCTTCCATCAGCATGAGTGATGTTAACCTACAGGACAGTGATTCGTTGCACCTTCTCGGGTTAACGTTCTTGGCTAACATGAAGTGGAAAGACTTTATTGAATCCATTGTTAGGTCAGCTGCTAAGAAAGTTGGTTCACTGCGTCAGGCGAGACAGTTTTTCTCTCCAGAATTTATCTTACATATCTATAAGTCCATGCTTAGAATATTGCTGCAACATATGGTCTGGTGCTCCTGCTATATTTCTAGAAATCCTTGGTAAAATCCAAAGCAGAAACAGCAATATTATCGGTCCTGATCTGGCATCTCGGCTTCAGTCATTTTCCCACCGCCGTAAAGTTGCCTCCCTGTGACTTTTCTATAAATACTTTCAGGGTAATTGTTCGGATGGGCTCTTGGCTATGGCACCTAGACATCATGAATTTAAGCGCATTACTAGATTGGCAACGAGTTCTCACCAATTTACAGTTGAGCTCACTAGATGTAGCCGTCTATGCTAACAGTTTCTTTTCTCGCTTGTGAAAATCTCTTCCAGCGCCATGCTTTCCAGCCAACTTTAATCTTCAAAAATTTAAATGCAATGTCAATCGTTATCTACTGTCCTCCTAATTAAACTTCTCTGGTTCTCGCTCCCTAGTAATGTTTCTGTTTTCTAATTCTTCCACAACCAGTAAGCGCTCGTGTCTTAGCCGCTTTATTGCCTTAATTTAGGTTAACTCGATTAAAAAAAAAAGAAAAGAAATTAATTTAAAGATATGAAAAGCAGAGAAGAATAGTTGTAATCTTACTATAACTGCATTGTAATGAACATCTAGGATGGTTCAGTAAGTTTCAGATTACACCTGTCTATTCATTTCCACTGTCGGAATTTCCCACCCATCTGTCAAATAGAAAATAAATTGCTCTATTTTTATCAAGTACAATATGACTCTTTGACTGTTACACAATAAGGAGGAGAACTCGGACCTCCTGAATAGCAAATTTTTAAACAATTAGAAAAACAGCCGTAACCAGATCTGGCCCAAAACTTCTCTCGTCAACTTTAGCTTTCTGTTTTGGGGTGGTGAGACTTAACCCAATTAGCCGCCTAACAACACAAAAGCTGCGAGTCCCAAACTCAAATTACTAGGGTGCACTAATGCAGATGTTATTGCATCTAATAGTTATTGGAGGAGGGGGAGGAGGAGTAATACTGTGAAGATTATATGAGAATTTAAGTTATAAAAACGATGTAATGCTTTTAATCATTGGATTCATATTTATATTTATTTATTTAATGAAGGATAAAATCTAGTAAAAAGAAGCAATAATAAAACGGACTACTATTTATATAACAGCAAATGATAAAAAGCGATAATCCTGACAAAATTGAAACTACAGATAATATCGAAAAGAGCAAATATATTAGAAATATAACGTTGTTATGGTAAAAAGGATTGAATTAATTCCTGATTACTGATAATCGCCTTCTTGATTTTCAGTGTGTTTCTATAGACAAATAGTTTTCCAATGCATTTATGTAATAAATTATTTGTAACCCTGAGCGGGCGGCCTGGACACCGAAACACGTTCGCTCGTCTGTGGTGACTAAATGAGCCGTTGCATTAATTTCTGACCATTGACAATACATTTCTTTCTGACGCACACATCTCTGAAAACATCTTCGTACTGTGCAATTGTTTATTCATAGCTTGCGCAAAGCTATGGGATCTCTCAGCATCAGATAGATTTGATCGAATGACAAGAACCGTTCTAGATTATTTCACAGCTTTCCAAAGAATACCAGGATGCCAACAAAGGAATTGTACCTACAACAGAGGCAGCACAGCGATTCTTAAAAATGACGGAGACAGTCGAGAGTGCACGAACTAAACATCATGAACTACAGACATTTTAACCAAAATTTTGATAACACTGTACAACACCTTATTCAAAATTGGAAGAATAAAATAAAAAACTAAGTAGACAGACCTTAGTTCTTTTTAATCAAACCTGTTCTAAAAGATTTCTCGAATATTCAGGCCAGTAGATGTAGTTGGATAATAAATAGTTTAATTAAAAAAGACAGAATTTCTACTCGAATGTGAATATCAATCCAAAATCACATTTAAACAAAATAAATTAAATAATATAGATATATATATATATATATATATATATATATATATATATATATAGAGAGAGAGAGAGAGAGAGAGAGAGAGAGAGAGGAAATCTGCATATACAGACATTTTTTCAGAAAAATATATATCTGATAGAAAAAGGAAATCAAATAGATTCATATAAGGACAGTTTCAGATTTTTGTGATAAAAATAAAAATAAAATATGTTTTCATGACCCAACATCCACTAAATCTATTTCTCTCTCTCTCTCTCTCTCACACACACACACACACGCGCGCGCGCGCAGACATACACACATACACACACGCACATACACATACATACACACACACATACGCGCGCGATATTGATATCTTATATCACAGAGACAGTATCTTCAAGATGTGACAGTCTCGGTCTAATTGAATAGTAAACGTACACATAGATAGATAGATAGATAGATAGATAGATAGATAGATAGATAGATAGATATCCGGTATGCAGAGTGTTTTTTTGTACCTGATTGAATTTCGATTCATTCTTGTTTGTCCCTTTTTTAATGTTGTTTTTCCTTTTTTATTCCTTGACGGTCATTCAGTCAGTCAGTTATTAGTTTTGTTAAAAGCCGTTGTTATTATTTATTGTACGCCCAACAAAATGTGCAATGTGGCCTGTAATGCGACTATTGTGGTTTAGTATTTACGACAGAGGTCACCGTACGGTGGAACTTTCTTCTTAACACGTTATAAGATGTCATTCTGGACAAGTTTCCCTGAATGACCTTCCTACCTCTTTTAAACTTTCCCTTCTATCTCTTTCCATCTTCCCTTCCCTCTCTTTTACTCGTATTTAGAAGATTATATATATATATGTATATATATATATATATATATATATATATATATATAGAGAGAGAGAGAGAGGAGGTGCTTACTGTGATAGATAGATAGATAGATAGATAGATAGATAGATAGATAGATAGATAGATAGATAGATAGATAGATAGAACAACTGCGATTACTCTCCCATTGTGTCTTTTTTTTTTCTCGCACTGATTTCACTATCTTCATTATTTCTTTTTCTCGTATCTTCCCTCTCTGTGCATTTTTGATCCTAACATCTATCTATCTATCTATCTATCTATCTATCTATCTATCTATCTATTTCTGTTCTGTATTTCTCTTTTTATCAAATATTTTTGTATTTTTTCTCAAAAACTCATATTAACAAACAATTATACATTCTCTAAATCGCCAATCTCAAATCCATACTCTCTGTATTTTTCTATATATCTTTATTAATCTTATTATTATTATTATTATTATTATTCACCTCTTTTTTACAGTTTTTCTTAATCTGCCCCTCCCGCCCCCTCTTCTATGCCACCTCAATGGGCGGAGAAATAGATTTGGGTGGAATAATTACGACCTATTACGATGATCATGAATTTGTAAATAGTTAATCACTCGTAAAATTTGTGAAGAAAAGAGAAAAAAGGACCAACCAGTCGACTACTAGAATCTGGGTAAAGGCTTATAATAAATAAGTTGATTTTGATTTTGCATTTTGCTTTTTAGGGGAAAAAACAGGAATTGTAATATATAAGTTCATGATATATAACAATAATATATAACAATATAATTTCATATATAATTAAATTTATCAAATAAGTTTCAAATTTGTTATCACGTCATTATCAATTTCTGACAAATTCATGATTTTTCTTGTTTAATATGACAACGCTCAGGACGTTTTTATTCAAAATAAATGACAATGCTACATGTAAGAAAATTTAACAACTTTAGACTATTGAATATTTGTTCTTTTTTCATTCTTTTTGCCTGATTTATTTTAAAATATCTGTCTTATCCTCTTTTTTCTAGCACTTCCTTTTGCTCTATCAACAACTTATATTTGTTATGTAATTGATACAAACTGTGATATCTAAAAACCAAGAGAAGCAACACGCATATAATGAAGATTGAAGAACATATCGGCCAAAATTTATGTTAAAAACAATAAAAATACTAATCCAAAAAATATGGATAAAAAATATTTAACTATGTACTTTTCTTATTTCTAAGTATTTTCCTCATCTTGATTGTTATAGTTGTTATTATAGACACAAAGTTATGACCAAGTACCCTCTGGTCATCATCATCTGCCCATTGTTTGGCTGATAAGGGAATTCTGTTGATTATTGCATTATATTATCCCCATAATGACAGTTATTGATGCCAATGCTTGCCTACCTGATCCAGGGATTGAATACGTGACAGTAAGCTATATTTAAGCAAGTCAAAGTCGACAAGGTGTGTCACATAGGATTACTACACAAGCTCCCCAGTAATGTAATGACTGGAAGGGTGTTCTCGAAAATAAAATCCTTCCTAACAGGTACGTCCTAGGAGGTAGTTATTAATGTCCAATCCTCCGGAGACCGAGCAGTTACCGCAGGCGTCCCTCAGGGATCACTCCTTGGGCCAACCCTCTTTTTGATTTAGATAAATGATCTGCCTAAGAATATACTCAGATCATTTGTAAACATCATATGCCGATGATTCGACTATATATGGGCGCACCTCTAAAACTCATGGTGGTCAGAGATTGGCGAATGATCTCTCTTCTGATCTTGCACAAAGTACACAATGGGGTAAAAGCTGGCTGATTACATTCAATCTCTAGAAGACTAAGCTAGTTACATTTCACCATCACTGATCTAACCCCAAACTACGACTAATCAAAATGAACAGATGTTCTCCCGGGGAGGCACCGTGTCTTGAAAGATTATTGGGCCTCAAACTCGCACCCGACCTCAAATGGGACTCTTACATAGAAGATTGTTTGTACGGAAAATAAGGATCTATGTACATCAAATCGTTTTTAAATTAAGTGGCGACAGAAAAATTATCGTTGAACTTTTAAATGGTAAACTTAAACATTAATTCAATACTTAAATGCAGCGATCAATTTTGAGTTCTTCTGTAGTTTATTGATTCCTATCACATCTAATCCTCCCAAGATATTGTGATGGTAGCCAAACCAAGAATCCTCCACAGGAGCTAGATTAAATGCCACCTGATAGGGCGGCTTTTAAGCTAGTTTAAAATTTTAAGATAGCTGCAATTTTGAATACAAAAAGAAAAATAAGTGTTACTCCCCTTCAACCATGAAAGCAACGATAATGGTTAGTATAATATATTAATATATATTTTTAACCTCACATAATCTGACAACCCTGAATCTGAGCTCAACGAAAATCGTTCCCTGCGCCTAACTTTTCTAGGGTTTTTGAATGAGCTATGAAATCATTGAAATTGGACCGGTGGGAGCGGAGGAGTTGCTTGGACACACACACGCACAGACACACACATACACTGTACTTTATATATAAGATATCTGTTTGTATGATTCAATGTATCATGATTGCATTCATAATTTTTTCTTTTCAGATGATAAATTGTGGGAGGTTCCAAGACGGGTATTTTGGAAATTAATAAGGCGTGTTGCCTTCAGTAGGTAAATATTTTTCTCGTTCTGTACCCTCTCTTCATTGATCATCGGACGACAATGTGCACGTATATAAATATCATCCTAGTCTTATATTATTCTTTTGTAGATGACACTTGAACTGTCCATTTTTCAAGGTCATCTTCTGAAATACAACTTTGTTTATTTGGGACTGATTGGCCAAACAATCTACTGAATCACATACTAAGCTAAGGAGGATGGGTATTTCTATACAAGCTGCTTGATTACTTCATCCAGTTAACTTTCTGTTGGTTTATTAAACCAGTTCTTAAGTCAAGTAAGCACCCACACATATTACATTTCAATTTTTGTTGGCTATATACAGGCACCTGTGAATGTAATGTGTAATGTATAGCTAGCCATTTGTATTCGAGGATACCTGTCTAATAGGGTTATTGAAATCCTTATTGCATTTCTGTGGTTTATACTGCAACTACTAGTTACAATTACCCAAATCGACCGTGGTGATATATATATATATATATATATATATATATATATATATATATATATATATATATATATATATATTAGTGGAAACCTATATTTGAGTAGACGCTCCGCTTATTTTTTAAGCACTATTTTATTTTCATCTACCGGTCTGAATATTCGAGAAACCTTATTAAAGAAAATGCACCACCCGGAAGGATTCGAACCTGCGTCCTCCTTTGCAGGAGAAACTGTCGTTAGATCCGACGTGCTTTTAACCGACACGCGATTAAGCAAGGTTGTAAATGCAAATCACTTAAAATCAGACTCTATGGTAATTTAAAATGCTTCATGTTTGAAAAATTCTTCTCTCAAATATTTTTACCACTAAGACACAAGTAGTTACTAAAAGTCAAAGAGTCTGAAAAAAAAAACATCATTAAGGAGAGGAAACAATAAAAGAATAGGATTCAAGGAGACGACTGACATTGTATTTAAATTTTTGAAGATCAGTGTTGACTGGAAAGCAAGAAGCCAGAAGAAATTTCCATATGCGGAAAGTGCGAGAGAAGTAACTGTTAGCATAGAACGTACGGTTACGTCTTGCAATTTCAATAGTAAAATAGGACCTAGCTGCCATTCTAGTACTGTGCTTAAATTCATGAAATCGAGGTACCAAAAAGGAAAGCTCATCAGAACAGTTATCATAAACATATGTAAAGAAAAAGCAGTGAGAAACTACGTTACGGCAGTGGGACCGATATCATTGCAGATTCTTCTTTAGATTTTGTTAAGTATTTCTAAATAGATATCAGAAGCACCAGATTAGATATGGCAGCAATATTCAATGCATAAGTGAATGGTCGACTTATAAATGTGTAAAATAGATTCTGGCTAGAAAATTATCTAGCACAAGACAGTGAACCAAATTTCCTAACATCAGACCTTAGCAATTGATTCAATATAATCGTTCAATTTCATGTCAGTGGAAAACGTCAGCAAGAGAAAACTCAATGAGTAACTATCCTAGTAATTGTTAGTATCAGCCATGCTGATGCCAGGCAAAAAAAAAAGGTTCTCGAAGAATATTAAAAAAAGAGAAGATTCGTTTTGGG
Source organism: Acanthosepion pharaonis (assembly GCA_903632075.3). NCBI lineage: Eukaryota > Metazoa > Mollusca > Cephalopoda > Sepiida > Sepiidae > Acanthosepion > Acanthosepion pharaonis. The sequence continues at coordinate 2,244,325 of CAHIKZ030004620.1, read as the reverse complement.
GGCGTTAAAATTAACAACTCGTTTCTTACCTAAGTTAACAGCTTGAAGTTCATTTTTTATATCACCTGTCAATTTGACTTTACAGAACTTCTTAGACTTACTATTAAGACAGAAGTATACAGTTGTGTCATCAGCATAGATATCGAGTCGAAAACTAAAGACATCAAGGTAACTGATGAAAATTAGAAACAAAGTAAGTACAAGGATAAAGCCCTGGATGAATACCTGCTTTAATGTAAAACAATCGTGAATGCTGAAATCATCACGTAAAAATTTTAATGCTCAATATCTTTCATCTGGAAGGCATTTATAAAAGTCTGTTAATTTGCACTCTTTCTATTTATCATTCAGCAATGATACATAAACAATTTTTTTTTAATTTTGTACATAATAATATTAAACAAAGGATAATTTAAAATAGTATTTTCAAATAACAATATTTTATATGGTCTGCGGACCTGAATGAAATATCGCGTATTTAGCCCGGGAACTGTATAATGCCGATTCGCGAGTCTATTAGATAAATCTGCTAATTATATATATATATATATATATATATATATATATATTAGATTTTATTTTTAATCCCACATATTTTATTACTTCGAACGTTATTTTTAGTGGATAACTGTGTTTGAGTAGATGATCTGTTTTTTTAAACGGTGTTTATTTCGCCTATTTAAGCGGTGTTTATTTCGGTCTGCATACTCGATAAAACTTAATAAAGAAAATATGTCAATCAACAGGACCCAAAATCTGCGTCCCTGTTTGCAGAAGGAACCACTATCTTATCCGGAATGCTTTGACCGCTCGGTTATAACAGCTTCATAGTCAAGCAAGGTTCTATTTGCTTTAAAACCGGACCAGATAGTGGTTTCTCCTGGGGGACGCATGTTTTAATCTACCATATCTACCGTATTGAACGCCATAAAAGACGCACAGGCATTGTCAGAGGGACACCCATTTGAGTAGAATATATATTTTTTTAAATCTTTTAATGTATATGGATTAAACAAATTCGCTTTGTAACATATATATATATATATACTATATACTATATATACTATAAGGTGGCATTTACGCTAGCTCCTGGGCGGGGGGCTCTTTATTGGGCCTTCATCACAATAAGTAGGAACGAGGCGATGCGATAGGCCACAATAAACTACAGAACTCAAAATTGATCGCAGCATTTAAGTATTGCATTAATATTTAAGCTTACCTTTTAAAATTTCAACGATAATTTTTCTGCCGCCATTTAATTTAAAGACAGTTTGATGTACGTAGGTCCTTACATTCCGTACAATTATTTTTATTTCATGGGTGACTTTCTCTGGATTTCACAATTAATTTCAATTATTATAAAACTTTTATCGTTACAAAAACTTTATTTTCAGGTTAAAGCAAAAAAATTTGGGAATCTTTTTATCGTCCGGTCCGAAATGTTTTTTAGTTTGAATCGGCTTGAATCCAAAATGGTATGATATATTGGGCTACGGCCTCTAAGATTAAAGTTGAAAAGTGTGACACAGTGACATTCGCATTTATTATATATATATATATATATATATATATATATATATATATATATATATATATATATATATATATGTATGTATATGTATGTATGTAGTGTTAGTGTTTAAAGCAGCATATCAATACATTGCAACAGCACATTAGCTATAGAAGTAAACTTTACTGTATGTAAAAGAACAACCTCAGAGTACAGGTGAGTATTAAGCAAGAAATCACGAAAGTAAAAATATCCTACATTATTACAGTAACAAAAACCCGTCGGTAGTTTGTTATTATATTTCCTTTTACAGTACTCGTAGCCATAATACCAATGATAATATCATTTTTAAATGAAAAAAGCCTAGAAGGAATATAATAATAGTAATTGCAACCCAGTATCATTTTGTTGATTTGGAGCTCTCTCTCTCTCTCTGTCGTCTGCTAGATTTCAAAACATTTTAGAAAAATTCTCTCTCTCTCTCTCTCTCTCTCTCTCTCTCTCTCTCTCTCTCAATAATGATAATATCATTTGAGTAAATATGGAGTCGTACCCAGCAGAAGTGGCCTTTTGACGTAAAATTAGGCTACGGACGTGAGCGTTAGGGACGTAATTAGCCTAAGGGAGGGCACCATATCGGATATAAGACACAGGACGATTTGTGGAAGCATTTTTTCAAGTGCGTTTTATATACAATCATACAGTAATTTTTATAAATCTACATCATACATATCTTAATTTGTATCAATCTACACCTACTGTTTTGTCTCTGTCGTCTGCTAGATTTCAAAACATTTTAGAAAAATGATCACTTGAAAGTGACCGTTGATTGTACAGATGTTTCCTCTTGTGTTATGAATTACTTTTCCTCTAATCTTTTTCTCATTGTTTGACCAAAACGTTCACAAAGATATTCATCGACTCGCGTACATGCACAGGACACAGGCACACACATAGACACACGACGTTTCCATTATCTCATTTATGACAGCAGTGTTCTAGCCAGGCGGTTTTATTTATGTTTTTAGGTAACATTTCCAGGACCTGTTAAAGAGCAGCCCTTACAGCATTCCCTGTTTCAAAACGTCCACAGACGGGTCTTCTCTCATACGGGAAAAAGATGCCTCTATCGAAAAACCAATTGATCACAGTATCGTTCTGGGAAATTAAAAACTAGACACTTACTTGTTTGTAATGAAGCAACCCACACCGAGTTCAGTTAATTTTTACACGTACATTCTTACTCTTGCCCCATCAACAAAACACTTATTCTGTTCAATGATCTTTATTATTATTTTTTATTCTTTTACTTTTCATCCTTCCATTTAAAAAAAAAAGCAATCGTTTGTAATAATATCTCGAGAGTTCTGAAAAGAAAAAGACGGATAACGAGAAGATAAGTGAGTGTGGATTTGTTTTGTTCGTATAGGGGAGAAAACACTGGCGTCTTCAGTTGTATGCAGGTCTTGCTTTATTGCCAGGGTCGATGAAGAGGACGACCCAGGTCTCTTTCGACAATAACCAGGTGCTTATTGGAACATCACCGGGCCTGGGCAAAAGGTTACGGCGAACAGTGTCTACGTCAGCAGGCAGGGAAACCCAACGCACCTCCAGTTGCTTAAGTGTTGCGTCCGTTGACCCACATAAAGAAAATGGCGGTGTTCTACGTAATTGATTCTACACAAATAGGCCCCTCGCCTGGATTCCGTCTTTTGTGTGTGTGTGTGTGTTTCTTTTACAACTCTTTCTTTGCAATCTTTTCTTATCTCTAAGGTTTTCTTGGCGTATTTATTTTTGTTGTTGTTATTATTATTATTATTATTCCTTGTAGCTTTTCTTTTCATTATGAAATGATATCAGCGAATCATGGAGTATTTCCCACAAGATGTCTCCACTTGTTCTTTTCGCAGTGATACCTAGCTTATAAAAAAATGCAGTAAGATTTAATGGCAGTTCTCAAGGATTGCTATTTTAATTTATTCTTATAGTGGTGCTAATATTTAAACAGAAATATCCAACATAACTAAAATTGAAAGAAACGAATATTTGCTCATCTGAAAAACTCCCATTGGCTGTAGCCAAAGGGAAACCTTAAACTTTCTACTTACTGGCTTTTCTCCAAAACAGGGGCTTAAGTATAGTTGACGGCGCTTTAGGCATTTTTAAAGTGCTCCTTGAAATCAGTGTTATTTAAAATTCTGTATGAATTCTCACACTAGTAACGAAACTGGTGGCGTCCCAACCAAATCTGCTGCCCAGGACACGCCCCCTATGCTCCATCCGAGATACGCCATTACTTTCAAACCAGGTTTTCTGTCTAAAAGAAGAAAGTAGTAGCTGATCACTTGTTGGTGTAAAAAGTAATGGAAATTTGCGTTTGCTGGTTAAACTTAGTGATTATAACTAGGCACGAATGGTTGCGGTTTTATCCTAAGCCCCCTCCCCCTCACCACCACCACCACCAACAACAACAACAAAAAAAAACTATGTTCTTCAAGAAAAATTATAGCAAACCAAAATAAACTGTCCTTTCTTCTTGACTCTATTTTAAAATAAAATCACAAAAAATACAGAATACAATCGCCTCTAACCTGCTAGAGGGAATGATTACGCTGAAAGTAAAAGAAATATATCACAATTATTATTAATTTTTGTATGATTATTATTTCCTTTCATTTCTGTTGTATACTTATTACATCACAAATCTCAATCTGAAACCTAAGAACAGAAATGGCATCATGATTTTTTTCCACTAAACATTTTTGTAAACAAATAAAAATAAAACAACCTAAGATCACACACAGATTATCTCTTCAATGAGTATCAGGATCTTTTTTTTTCAATCAAATCCAGGGCCTCAACCACAACTGGAATTATTGATGTCTTCAAGCACCATATTTTTTAAGTTTCCACTTCAAGATCCTTATGATTTAATCTTCAAAGATATATTACAATCTGCAGCGTCTGACATGTTAATAAGAAAGTTCATCCTATTTTGTGGTCTTTGATTACGATATCTGGGCGATTAACTTTGATTCTTCTGTCTGTGCGTATAGTAAAGTCCCATAAAATTGTTATAGTTTCTATGTCTGTAACCGTCTGTCTGTCTGTCTGTCTTATTATTATTATTATTATTATTATTATTATTATTATTATTATTCACATCAAATGAATTTGGTTGCCGGTAAGAAGTTTATTTTCAGGTTATAATTTGACTTATGAAACTAAACTGATCATTTATTCTTTTCACCTAGAGGGGCTCTATCCAATTCTTTCCGAAGTGTCCAAGCTGTTTCGAATTTTTGTAATTGCGCTATTTTCAAAATCACAATCCAATATCTGCAAAACTTTTTGCATGTTTTTGTACAACATCATAATGCTCCAATGATCACAGATTAGCATTAGGATTACTTTCTTTCCTATTCCTTCCCAAATTTATTTTAAACTTGCTATTTAAATTTGTAAAAACAACTAGAACTCAACTAAATGAGTGTGGAAAATGCAGAGTTGTGCATTGTTTGACAAAATTCTTTAATTTATTCATTTAATGTTTCGATGGCTGAAGTGACTAAAACGCCGTACATAAACGGATCCTCTACAAAAATGAGATGTAGAATGAAACCTTGAAAATGGTCAATGATTTTCACTACATATTACTAAATATTAATATTGATGATAATACGTATTAATTTAATGTTAATAATACTGTTTATTATTATTATTATTATTATTTCCTTGGATTTTTGTTGTATACACATTTCCTTCCGGGACCCAACCAGAGACCTATGGTCAGAGATGGCTTTATGACATTTTCCACTAATCATTTTTTGTAAAAGAACATCCTAAGATCACACACATTTTACATAGATAAATCTCTTCCTAACGTGTGATCTGTACTTGCGAGTACAATGTTTTATATTTCTTTAAGGCGTGGGCTACCAGGAATTCCTTCAATGAGTCTATCGGAACCTTTTCCAATAAATCCTAGGGCTTCAACTACAGCTGAAGTTATTAATGTCCTCATGTGCCACTTTTTTTTTAGATTTCCACTTCAAGATCCTTGTATTTTGATAGTGCTTTTGAAGATATTCAAAGATACATTGTAATCTGCAGGAGCTGCCATGCCAATAAGAAAAGATATTCTGTTTTTGCAGTCTTTGATCTGTTTAATACAAGCTCCTACCGAGTTATTACCCGAAACCTGGAGTAAGACAAGGTAGTAAATATATGCATTCTTTTTGCCCAAATTCTGATGTTAAATGATACTCAACATGTAAAGTTTTTATATTGCCTTTACATTGTTAATAAATAGTCACCTGGATAAATGAGTAGTACACTTTTCTTACTCTTTTTAAACAAGAGCTGCCATGGATTTTGTCAATATATGTGTCTACACTTTTATGATCGTACCCAGGACTCCAGTTATTATAGATATAACAGTAATTTTAAGGTGCCACCTTTTTTCAATTTCAATATCCTTATATTTATATATTATGTCATATTCTTTAACACATATATTTTTATCTGATGTCACTGTCATATGTATAAGAAGGCATTCTTTGTTGTTTTTAATTACAGTTTTTGTTCTATTAGCTTTTAAATGTCAGTAGGAATGGTAAAATAATGACCACATAGCCTTCTATAACTGTTTCAGGTTCAGATTATTTTAGGCACATGTGGTGCACTGTAATACGGGTATATACCCCAATGAATATACTGCCTAATCTTATGCCTATCTTTGTATTCCTTCAGTGTTAAGGTTGGACATCCAGGCACTAAGTGATAAATAGTGACTATATTTTTTATTATCTCTTCTTTGTTACAGTTTTTCGTTTTCAACCGGAGATCTTGCATTATGGATATTCGCCATCAAGTCGTATGACTTCACACACATAGCACCTTTCATAAAATATTTGCATTATAAAGCAACGCAGACTTCTAAAGCAATGGCATACTGGACTTTATTATTATTATTATTATTATTTGTATATGTTTTGTTTCCCGCTTTGTATCATGCAGAGTCGGGTCCAAACTATGGTCCTTAGGCCCTATAGAAGAATTGTCGTTTTTTCTTAGTATATGCCATGTTCCTAGTATGACAATCTTCTGGGCAACTGTTGATATTACCTGCGACACTGTTAGTAAAATTGTTCATTCCTTTTCTCACGAGGCCCAGTGCTCTGATTACTATTGGTACAGTCTCAGTCTTCACTCTCCACATCCTGTTAAGTTCTCCAGGTCCTTGTATTCGAACAATTTCTCGATAATTTTCATGGGGGTGTTTATCTCAGATGCTACTTCTATGTTAATAACCATACAATTCCTGAATTTCTTGTCTTTTATGTTAATATCAGGTCTGTTGGGTTTTTAATTGCCTCTCAGTTTGAATTGGCATTTCACAGAGGATAGTTATTGTTATTATTACTTTTGTTTCCTTTGATTTCTGGCGTTTACACATTTCTTTCCGGATCCCGCCCAGGGACCTAAGGTTAGAAATGGCATCATGACACTTTCCACTGACAGGAAAAAAAATACATAGATAAAGCCCTTCGTAAAGTGCTGGCTGTACTTGTCAGAACATTTTTTTGCATCTCTTTGCGGCATGGACTTCCAGGAATCCCTTCAATTAGTCTACTGGAATCTTTTCCAACCAATCCTAGGGTTCCAACTACAACAGGGATTGCTGATGTTCCCATGTGCCACATTTTTGAGATTTCTATTTCAAGGTCCTGGTATTTTGACAGCTTTTTGAATATCTTCAAAGATACATTGCTGTCTGCAGGGACTGCCATATCAATAAGGAGGCACTTTTTTTGTTTGTGGTCATTAATAACAATGTCTGGGCGGTTGGCTTTGATTGTTCTGTCAGTGTGAATTGTGTAGTACCATAGAATTGTAACAGGTCCTATCTCCGTAACCGGGTCATGGTGGTGTTCATACCAGTTTCTTTCAGTTTCCTACGGTAGAAGTTGCATATTTTCCAGTGCAGATATTGGCCCACTCTGTCATGCCGGGTTTTATATTCAGTGGGTCCCAATATCGTGCAACCTGATACAAGATGATCAATCGTTTCTGGATATTTATCACAGAATCTGCATTTTGGGCTAACACAATGTTTTAATATATGTGCTTGATAATTTCTAGTTAACAAGCATTGGTCCTGTGAAGCAAGGATAAAACCTTCAGTTTCAGCTTTCAACCCTGCACTACGTAGCCACTGATGGGTACGGGTTTTGTCTACGTCAGCTGGTTTGGTACGGGCAGAGTATTGGCCATGAAGCGGTTTATCTTGCCATTGTTTCTGTATCTTGTCGGTTGCATTTGTCTTTGCTTTCTTTTTTAAGTATTTTGCAGCTTCAGTCAGTGTACTGTGCTTTACTTGTATTTCTGTGCCCATTTGAAACTCCATTTTGAATTTGTTGGCTTCCTTTACTACGGAGTAAAGACGCTTACTACTTTCATGTTCCTTGATAAATACCATACTGTAGTTTCCAAGTATCTTTGGAGGCCAATTGTTGTAGTTTTGTAGGACAGTTCTAGTTGAACTAATCCTCTGCCTCCTTCGGATCTGGGCATATACAGACGATCAACATCAGCTTTGGGATGATGCATGCGGTAGCAAGTGAGAAGCTTTTTCGTTTTGGTGTCCATTCGCTTAGTTTCAGCTATGGTCCAGTTAAGGACATTAAAGCTGTATTGCACCACAGGGGCAGCCAAGGTGCTTATGGCTGATATTCTGTTTTTTGAGTTTAACTCGGTATTTAGTACCAGACGTACACGCCTGTAGTACTCTTTTCTTACCTTCTCCTTCATTTTCTTATTTATTTTGCAACCATAGCTACTGTTGTTCAGATCATGCCTAAGGGGGGTTAAGGACAAACAAAACAGAAGGGGTGACAGAGAGTCTCCTTGAAAGATTCCACGTCGGATATTTAGACGGTTAGATATGGCAGTGCCTCTGGTGTGACTAAGGTATAGTTTGGTGTTCCACATTCCCATGCTGTGCTTAAGGAAATTTAATACCACAGGGGAGACTTTGTACATTTCGAAAGTCTTAAGGATCCAAAAAGGCTTTTCGATAATCAATCCACGCTGCGCTAAGATTTCTACGTCGTCTCCTGCAATTTTCCAGGATCATTTTATTTATCAGTAGTTGACCTTTGCAGCCATATGAACCTCCCCTGCATCCCTTCTGTTCCAGCAGAAGAATGCTGTTTGTTTCGAAAAAGGAATAAGTACTGTTCGTCAGTACAGACGTGATCAACTTATACGTTGTGGAGAGACATGTTATCGGTCTATAATTTTTCGGGTCGTCTGTTTCATTTGTTTCTGGCATGAGGTATGTAATACTTTCGGTAATCCTTCCCGGGATTTTATTGGGATTATTTACAAGCGTTTATTATTATTATTATTTCTTCATTCATTCATATATTTTAATATATTTAGTTCACAGTGGAAATAAGTCAGCAGTTCAATTCCTAAATAAATCTAAAATCAAAGAACCCAAAAATTAAATCAAGGATTTTTCAATTTAATCTTGATTGATAAAGTTCTTTCTTTAAAGGACGCGGTTTAGATGCGTGAAAAAATGTTAATATACAAGAGATGCAATATGAGAATAGGCGTTCTGAAGCAACAAATTGAGAATATTTCCTAATTATTATTTGACTAGGAGTTCCTTTTTTTCTTAACTTCTATTGCAACTTCCTTGTTATCATTCTACCGTTGTTTCGTTTGGGTTTTGAATATTCTGTTTCAATATAATTTACATATTTATGTGTATAGTTTAGTTACTTTTAAGACGATTATAATGTCTAAAGTTTGAGATCGCCAAACGCTCACACATTCAAGGAATAGTAGTGCGCTTTCAGTTGATGTTTCAGCTTTTCCTCTATACCCAGGCATTGGGCAGATTTGATTATAATTTTTTTTAATCGTTTTGTATTTCAAGTGATGATAAAATGTATAAACGAATCGTTTCATATCATTCAACATGATTAATTCAAGCTTCTTAATGAAACAATTCAGATACAACCTATTCATGTCGTTTAAGATTTATTTTTCCACGTTAATCACTTTAAATGGCTATCCTGTTGGTTTGGTCTAAAATGCACCTAATGCATCACCTACAGTCAATAGGAGGCCCTATTAAAAAAAATTACAAGATCAAATATAAACAACTCATATTTACCTATCTTTGAACCAAAGTAATGCTTTTTTACTCAAATATAAACGACTACTATTTACTTATATCCGAACAGAGTAAACAGTAATAGACTCAAATATAAAAGACATCTATTTACCTATATACGAAGCAAGCAAATTGTTATGGACTCAGATATAAACGACGAGTATTTAATTCTCGTCGAGCCAAGTAAAGACTGATTTTGGTATTGAATAACGTAACAAGGGTTGTAGAATCAATCATTCTCGCCATTTTAAATGAGTATTAATTATTACAAATGACACATTGCAGTTTTCTGCAAACTTTTTTATTATTTTTCACCAGAAACTTTAAATCTTCATCGCTATTTAATGATTTTGGTCGACCTCTCTACCGGTTATTGAAATTAAAATCTCTACTTTAACGATCCTTGTAAGTAAACTTTCTGTAAGCCCACTAACATTTTTCCTAAATGCGAAACTTATATTTCTGACAGATTAAAAACTCATAGATATATGAAATAAGAAAATAATGTTTTGAAAGGTTTTCCATATTTGCCGAAAAGTATAAAAATTAATTGAATAAAATAAAAGATTTTTATTGATTTATTATTTCGTTTTCTATGGCTTTTCAACCCTTAGATTATAAGAATATCTTTAAAGATAATAATGATTTAGTGATATGTCTTACTAATTAACCCATACCTGGGGGAGAAGAGGTGGATTCATAACTTTTCCAAAGGTATTTGCAATAAGTCAATATAACGAAGTCAACGAGAATTGGAATTCGGTACTCCGATTAACAATTCCGAGCCATTATCCATTGCATCACCCGCACAACCAAGATTACACCCCCTGACCTTCCCAAGCGGTCACCCATCTGGGTACTGACCAAGCTCGTTGTTTTATAACTTAGGTGATCGTACGGGAACTGGTGATTCAATGTGATATGCACCCCCAACCCACCCAGGAAAAAAGTTATTCATGAATAATAAAGAAATAACATACTATTTTTTTTAAAAAAATATTAATTATGAATTAGGACGTCTAGAAATATGTCAATCTTAAAATCAAATCAGTAATTTTCACCTTATATATATATATATATATATATATATATATATATATATATATATATATATATACTCTGTGTCGAATTTTATAATGCAATCCGTAAAAATTTCAAGATCTATTTATAATTGCAATATATCGTACGAATTTCAGTTTATTTATCCTTATTAAAAATATTGATCTAGTATTTATGAAGCAAACAAATCCAGTGAAACAAGTTTTTATATAAATAAATCCAAAAGATTAAGCAGCAGAAAGAGTCAAATTTCATTATCTAATTCTATATTTTCTTAATAAATTTTATATTAACTAACAGTAAAATTTTCAGCATATTGTTTTGTTTATATATTAAGTAAAATGAAGTTTATAATATCCATTTTTATTAAATAATTACATTAATTTAGTTGGTTAGTTCATTTTCCACGGTTTATCAACTTATTGCATATTATTTAAAATAAAAAAAAATATATTTAGATTGTAAATTTTTTTTTTTAGATAATAATGGTTTAGTGAGTCTTACTAATTAACACATGTAAAAAAAAAAAGGTGACAAGTGAATATAACAAACCCAACGGGAATTGGAACTCGGCTCTCTGATTAACAATTCCGAGCCATTACTCCACCCGCATATCCAAGTTTACAACACCTGGTATTCCCTCGCGGTCACCCATCAAGATACTGACCGGGCTTGATGTGGCTTAATTTCGCTGAACAGTGTTTCAAAGTGATGTGGCCGTAAGCTCGGTTTGTTTATCTTATTGTAAATAAATATATATAACAGTATAGTTATAGATATCTATTTTTAACTTCCGACATATAAAGATGGCTATGGATTGTAAGGAAGATACAACATCGAAAGAGAAACAAAATATTGTATTTATTAAGTGATAGGAACACAATTTTCGAAATTGAAAAGGAAGTTGAATGCAGCTTACAGAACTATCAGAAAGGAAATGAAAAATAATGGCAAGATAACAACAAGAGAAATGAATGTCACAAAAAACAAAAAAAAAGAGATCTGTGAAAAAATAGTCATAAGCAAACAAAATGGATTAACCAGTAAGAATGTATTTGAAGAAGTTGGTGTTACAAATATATAGAGAGAGAAAATATTCCGAATATTACGGATATTGCTTTAATGCATGTAAGCAACCAAACATCAGAAAAAAAATGTGCGAAACGAACGAAAATGTACATTAAAACTGGTTTCTCAAATATGCTGTAAAACAGATTTCGCGTCCTAAATCAAGTGGTAAAATATGTGATCACTTGGCCTTCTTTAACAGTTATCCCTACGGGAAATTGAATTAAATTAACAACAGAATACATGAAAACCGATTTTTCAAGCTTTCTTTTCATCGACGTATATCCTCAGTGGACTAGACGGATGAAGCAAAGTTTGAATGGCTATTGGCAAAAACCGACCTCATAGGTTATCAACACGGTAGACGTAATGTGATATTTTAAGGTAGGATTACAGGTGAGAACTGGTTGGCCTATATCGAGTTTCAGATGGTGTTACGATGACAATTAAGATATACAGTATTTTATTTTTTTTATTTATTTATTTTTTTTTTTTTTTTTTGAAAGCACATACGTAACCATAGTTCGATGAGAAACCAAACGAAAACAGATGATTTTCATGCATGACAATGTTTCAGCGCATACAGCAAAGAAAACGAATGGATATCTGAATTAAATGGGACTCAAATGGCATCTACGGCAGAACGATATCTTGGTCGCTATTCTTGTAGATTTTTACTCATATAATGGGTTTGATCGCCAACAGTTGACTCGCTACAGTGACCGAGCCAGACTAAACTAAACATAGAACGCTAGCACACACATACACGTATATACGGTACACGGTACGCACGTGTGATTGTTTTTGTGTTTTTGTGTATTGGCATACCACATATAACATCCCATCAAATAAGATACACCTTATACCCCGGCGTTTGGTTTATCGGTACTAGGCACTCTGTTTGACACCTTCATTCTCAGAATTAAATATATATAAGTATAGATGCTATAATGAATAAATTATCATAATAAAATAAGTTTAAAATTAAAAATAAAAAAAACGCTATACACGTATGGAAGAATCATCAGTTGGATATCACTTCTTTCTTAAATACGCTTTGCAAAATTACAGGTGTGTTTTATACGTAGGGAAATTATTCAAACAACATTTCCTTTTCGTTAATTGAACTTGTGGTCTTGTTTGAAACCAAAAAGCGGTTTTTCTTCAAGTACGTCAGAGTCTACGGAGATTTCGATTTGTGAAAAAATAAGTTAAAGTAAAATACCTTCAAACTTTTAACATTACGACTACGAGTATCTACTTAAAAAAGCGAGTGAAAAAACTTACTTAACCTTACCTGATTATTGTAAGGGCGTCGATTTATAACTATTATTCAATCCAACACTACTTTCATTTTAAAACTTCCCATTTATCTGTACTTTAGAATACTTGTAAAATCTGTAATGCCTATTCATGTTATTTGAAGCAAAGGCACTCGTGGGAATGATTAAGTTAGGACGTGCTCACATCGTCTCTGTCAACTGGCGATCATGATTAATGATTATTTCGTGACTGAGATATAATGGCAGGCTGTTCAATTAGCTCCTTCAAAAAGAAAGGTGTTATTTGCCATGACTTCTTTTTCAGTGAGGTGGGGGTCCTGTTATCTCTATGCAGTCCATCCAAAAGATGGGACACGTTGTATGCCCTAGCTTGCATCTGCTTGCTCGTGTGCACCGCTGACGTAGACAAAAACATGTTGCATGAAAAATCACTTGTTTACAAAAGATTTTCCCCTCGCATATAAATGAAGGATTTCAGTGTCAGGTGGTTAGGTAATTCTGCCTAAAAAAAAAAAAAAGGTAACCGTGTGGAGTGGGCATGAAAAAGTAACTCGCACATAGAATCGGTCAGCTATATTAGCCTTTTTCGTTTAGATTTATTATTCGATTATTATTATTTTTTCTAACATTTTTATTATTATTATTATTTGATCAATTCCGCCCAAGCAAGGCGAGAATACCACTAAAACACAAGGGGCTACTGGGAGAGAATTAGAAAACTTTAGAAGGAACCCGAAACCCAATCCTAAATAGGAAACAAGTATAAACGTCTACTCCTGTTCAAAAAACCGGGAGGAGTGTAAACCGGACGATAGGCAAATCTATCTACTCCTATTGAGGAAAAATAATGAATAAAATTTCAGAGTTTAGGCGGCGATATCAGAAGTATAGAATTGAGGTCGACTTCAAAAGGAGCCGGAAACCCAAATCTAAACAGGAAACTAGTGATAAACCTCTACTCCTGTTCAAAAGACCGGAGAGGAGTGCGAACTGGACAATAGACAAACTTATCTACTCCTAGGATGACATTATTACATCACAGCTTGTCAGCTTGAAAATACAGATTTAGGTGTTGGGACACAAAAAAATTCATCAATTCACACTTTGGAAACTAAAGATTGCTTAAGATCATGTCCCCATATATATATATATATATATATATATATATATATATATAAAAGTGAACATAGAAGTCAACATTAGAGGCGACAGTCTGTTTCATGCTATATGCAATCGTCAGGCCACGTGTGCCTGACGATTGCATATAGCATGAAACAGACTGTCGCCTCTAAGTGTTGATTTCTATGTTCACTTTTATATTTACACACGCTCTATCTCTGATATTGAGCACTTTATCCCATAAATATAGCACACCTTAAGACTATATTTCTTCATATATATATATATATATATATATAGGAGTGAATACTTAATCATATGTTAAATATAACGTTTTGAGTAGAAATAATGTCGGATTATAAATAAAAAATGCATTAATTCCGTATAAATTACTTTGTTTACCTTTCAGATGCGAAATTAAAATTTAGTAGATATGGGCTGCGATCGATCTGAAGAGAAGATATGCAGTTCTTAAATAGGATAATTGAACTGTTTGACTGTGAAAGTACCCCGTAGCTTGGCGATCTAAAAGCACACCAGGGTATATGATGTTTCCCTCTACAAGGGAGGCTCAAATTCGAATCCTGCCTAAATGTTCGTTTGCTTTATAAGGTCTTTCGAGAACGTTTCGGCTGGTAGACAAAGAATTACACTGTTTTAAAAACAAGATTGTCTACTCAAACACGTATATATTTATATATAGTAAAAAATACACACACATAAGTAAACAATATAGATGTTAAGTTTTTCGGATTTAATGTGAAAAAATGTATATGTGAGAATTTTATTTTATATTTTACTCGATGAATATTAAATAGCATATGTGTGTTTCGTGAGTGATGGCTGCTTCAGTATAATCTTGATGTGAGGAAGGATAGTAGTAGTCGCTGCTCATTGGTACAAATGCGGGTGAAAAATGGAACTAACTTAATTTTACCCGTCTATCGGTTATGTCAACTTGAATCCTTTAGTTACACGCCCGCTTGTCACGTTTTTCATAAGATCCGAAGAACACAATATTTACACATATGGTAGTATTGTTACACGTGATTTTTTTCATAAAAACATCTCATAAACAACAATTTATCAAATTCATTAGTTATACATAGAAATAAATTCAACCACTGCTTTTATCTAAAGAATGCCAAACTTATTAAAAGAGAAAGTAACTTACTTAGAAGGAAAATTCTCGAGAGTGCCGCTATCGAATATTATCAAAATATAAATCTGCAACCCAAGCTTTTTCAAATATCTCCATTCCTGAAAGAATTACTCTTTTCCCAAGCCAACATAAATGACTATAAAAATGTTAAAAAATTAAAAGAAAACAATTAAATTCCTAATCTCCTTTTATTTTAAAAATGTATAATACATAAATTTACCCCATACTAAAATAATTTAAATATTAATTACAGAAAAAATTTAAACAACATTATTTACACACTTTCGTTTATTAGAGATTAAACTACATCAGTTAGTATCCTCCATAATTTAACTAGACTTATTTTTCTAACACTTTTTCTCGATCATTCAGGGTATATATATATATATATATATATATATATATATATATATATATATAATTTGAGTAAATAAACAATACTGATTGCATCATGTACTAAATTTCTTATACTACATGAAATTTGAACATTTCTGAAGTAGTAAAACTTCTATGAAGCATATATATATATATATATATATATATATATATATATATATATATATATATATATATATTATATTAGTTGTTGTTGTTTTAGCCTCATTTTTTCCCTGTTTCATTTATTAGACAAAAAAGAACGGCTAAACTTAAGGGACCATCCACGAATTACCCCATTAGATTGTAGATTCTGTTTAGCTAAAATGAAAATTTTAAAAATACAACATAATCTATCATCTATTTCATTTTCCATGTTTTTGTTTGTTGTTTTTTTTTTTTTTGCATTTGTTTGTTTTTATCTCTGTTTTTTTTTTTCACGAATGCCTAATTTTGAAATTCAGTAATATTTTCAAGTCAAGAATGCTTCTTTCTTTGACAATAAAAACTTTCAATTAATGGGTCCTTATGTCTACCGTTCTTTTGCCGATAAATAAATTACAAAATAATGCCCCTTACAAGTTCTTCCCAACCATACCATCGATTTTGAAAAGATCTTTTATATAATTTCTTTTCAAATTGTGTGTCCCACTGTTATCTCTAATAAATTGTACACTGTATCTACCCGTTTAGATAAGCATCGGCGACCCCGGACTTGACACCGTCATAAAAGTTGACACTTTGTAAGCTGCTATTTTGTATTTTTGTTGTTAAAAGAAAATGCCTAAATATAACTAATGTATTCTTAATACTCTTAAGTCCTACATTATACACTCACTTCGTAAGCCCTTCGAAATGTCGAGACTCGATGTTATTGAAGAAGTTTAGCGTTAAAAGCTGACCACTTATATAAATGAATTCTGAAATAGTAAACGTAATGTCCGTCTCCAAGCATAAAGTGCTTAACTCACGGACTGCCTGTTGTAGAACGACTGTTAGCAGGCTAATCTCGTAAGCCATTGCGAGAGTAATTTCATCTTCTTTTAATATCTTTTTACTATAGCCGTTTAGTTTTAATTCCAGCGAATAACTCATTTTAACTCATGAGATAAACCTTTGTGCTGACTCTGTTAAAGATGTTTCAGCTCGTTACATTAAATGTAATTTATATTTTCAGTAAGCCCCTCCATTTCATACTTGTATTAAGTTAGGTCATAAATATTTTCTGTTTTTTTTTTTATTAATCAAAGTACAATTATGTTTTATTCAGTTATATATTCACCATTATTTGCGTCTATCTGGCAGCTCTTCAATACCGTTTGAGTCAAATTCGACGAACACCTGAATTAAAGAAAGTTTCTCCTATCAAAGCATTTTGCAGCGATCGAAAAAACAATAATCGTTTGGTGCAAGGTCAGGAGAATATGATAGGTGGGGCAGAACAGACTAATCGTGTTCCAATTTTTTTTGTGTCTGTGATATTCTTTCTATATGCGGTCTTGAGTTGTCATGGAAGAGAACAAGATTTTTTCTTTAATCCACTGTGTACGCTGCCACTACGGTGTAGAAACTAAGGTTATGTTAGCGTCCTCCAAATGTATTCTTAACTGTTACTTCTGATTAGTAGTTAGGATAATCCATTTGTCATTACAATTGGTTCCCCAAAACCGAAATTATTTATGACATCCAAATAAATTGTCCAATACTTCCATCATATTTATAATACCGTTTTGACCGGACGGGTAAGTGAGTGACTTATTTACAATCGGACGAATATCCTCATCTTTGTTATTATCATCACGTTATGGCCGTTGTGTCCTCTGGACGTCTTCGGATGTCGATGGTGGTAACCTTCAGGCATCAATTCGACTGTAAATAAAGAAAATAGTACCAATGCTTTATAGATTATGCAAAAAAAGTATTTGATAAGTTACGACATCTAGATCTATTTGAACTGCTAAGAAAACTTGATTTACTACAGAAAATATTAGAATTGTCCAAAACTTATAGTGACAGCAAACCGTCTGTATACGGATAAAAAATTAATTCAGTAAATTAAAAAAAAAATAGAAAGGAACGTAAAACAAGGATGTGTCTTCTCGCCAGACTTATTCAACCTTTACAGCGGTAAAGTGGTTCTACAGAAGGTTGCTGAGAAGATCTTGGATTGAATATGTGAGTAACGAGGAAGTTTTAAACAAAATAAAAATGAAAAGGACGCATATATTTATAATCAGAAAGAAATAGTTAGAATTTCCAGGGCACATAATAAGGAAAGAGGGCTTGGAGAATCTGACACTCACGGGACATATTTAAGGCAGGAAGGACAGAAGAAAGCAGCTAGTAACCTACTTAACGAGCGGAGAAATGAAGTACCATGAATGTTCCAGGCATTTACAATGCATCAATGTTTGAGTGTTTAAAGTTTGTTTTGTTTTGTTTTTTTTTAAATAAAAAGAAATTCAGCAATACTTAAAAAGTATTTGAAACATTCTGGATGTGTAAAAAGAGAAATCGGCGAGCCGGGTTCGAATTCTGGTCGAGAGCGTTATATTCACTTTGGCTCAAATACCCTTGGAAAAGATATGAAAAAAGATATGAAACCATCTCTTCTCGCATCAGCAATGGCTTAACTAACAGTGGAAACTGGACTCTCTATCCGTAACTGACAACTCTATATTCAAAACCGTATGTAGTCCTGGCTACTATTCAGCCATAGCAAGGATTATGCAAAGAAAACTTGCAAGCATTTGTGTTGATTAATAGTTAATACTTCAGAATGTACTATCTCCATCTGTACAGTTTATCATTTATCATTTATATGTTGAAATGTGGATGTGAAGGTGGTGTGATGGTAGCGGCCCGGAAAGAGAAATCGACTAACCGAGTTCGTTACATTCATTTTTGCGCAAATACACTTTGGAAAGGTATGAATCCATCTCCTCTCTCCAGCTACGGATTAAATAGCAGAACAGACTAAAATCTCTGGTCGTGATTGGCAACCAATATAGAAGAAGGAAAACTCTGAACTGAAAATTATATGATGCCTTGGAAGGGTACATATTTGAATTGTAACTAGTCTCAGCGTAGTTGCAGTATAAACTATAAGTTGGTTCTGTGAGTGTTGAAGAAACATAAACAAGCATGCTCGAAATGGAGGAGCCATGCTGAAGCTGAGAAATCGCAGATTACCTTCGAGTTGAAATGTCTCTGATAACGATGACATATTTTGTTTCTATTACACACTTTTCCCTCAAAATAATAAAAGCTGAGGCTTAAGTGAAAGTAATTGCTAACTATTAACCTGTTCATCTTCATTATAAGTAAACATTTTATTAAATGAAAAAAACATTTTCAGTATAATTTTCACGCTACAAAATCCGGGTATAACCTTTAAGTAAAATGAAGAGGTTCAGTCTAGTGAAATCAACCCACTGTAAATAGAAATTAGAACTTTTGGGGTCTCGATTTCCTGATACTCTGATTCTTGGTAGAAGTACTAACCTATGTGTAAATAATCCTTTGTTTTTTACGGGTACTATGCTAGTACATTAATAAATTACATGGCATACCTCTACAATAGCTTTTGTCTTCTAATCTAGAACAAGGAAATGGTTAACAATAGGTTGTGCATAAGTTGATCACGTATGAAGACCGATCTTTGATTTTGGATCAAGAAATTATTAATTTTCTTTTAATCGCTTCAACTCAAGCAAGGTAATAAAGTCACTAAGATGCAAGGAGTTAATGAGTGTGAGAGAATACGATAAAAAGCAAAACATTATTAAAGAGAGAAGATAATAAAAGAACAAGAATTAAGAAGACAAAAGACAACGATTGACATTATATTAAAATTTTTGAAGATCAAAGTTGACCGGAAAGCAAGAAGAGTTCCAAAAGTGAGAAGCGCGAGAGAAGAAACTGTTAGCATAGAACTTACGGTTACATCTAACAATTTCAGCATTTTACAAATAATGAAACATTGCGTCAATCTAGTACTGCGCTTATAGCCATAAAGTCTAGGTACCAAAAAAAAAAAATAACATTTATTTTGATAATACAAAAATGTGACACAAGATTAAAAGGGGGTGGATAGGAGAAGATTGATCTTCAATCTGTCTTATCTTAAACTTAGCTAGCCACAATTACTGACCCAAACATACCACAGTATTCCTGACACCAAAACAACACATTCTTACTACAGCCACCATAATACCACACAGTCTCTATGAAGTCCTAAATAGTTCCTATATGTACAATTTGTCTGTGGGGGTGGGAAATAAAAATAACAACAAAAAAGGAAAGTTCATCAGAACAATTACCATGAAAAGATTTGTAGAAAAGGCACAGTGACTGAAGTCGAGATGCAATGTCAGGACCAATAACATTGCAGATTCTTATTTATATATTATCAAGAATCTCTAAATACATTGCAAAAGCACAATATCAGATGTGGCAGCAATATTCAATGCATGGTAGACTTATATTAAATTATGTTAAGGGTGCCTAGGATAACATACGATTTCCCAAATAATCTCAAAATAGCTTTAGACTGGTGGAAAGTCTCATTTTATTTTAAACATTTATTTAGAAAATTATATATATATATATATATATATATATATATATATATATATATATATATAATGAAAATGGTGTCCAAAATATTTAGATTTCGGCATTAAATAATCCATAGAGTTTGATATTCCGCTAAACAAAATCAACCAACTATCGAATACGAAGGCCAAATTTTTATCATTTATTATTGCATCAACGGCCACGTGTCCGAGACCTCTAAAGCGGGAGGAGGCTAAATAAATAGGAGGCTCTATCGGCTGTGATCTGACCTGGAAATGGATGGATTCCGCCAAGAAAGTCTACCTAAAAGACAAATCAATCAATGATTTATAAACATAACAAGGCTCAGATTTGTCTGAAAATAAACATTTTAAACATAAAGCAAAACTTAGATGTTTTTTTTTATTATTCAAACTTGCCGCCACTACAACTTACGGAAAATAATTGAAATTTCAGTAGGGTTTATATTTTAAACATGAAATAAGGCTCAGACTTGAAAATTTGATAAGCAAAACTAAAACTACCTATCGGGGTAAGTTTTAGTCTAAATTTCATTTTTAAATAAATTAAAATTTAAAATCGAAAATCTTTGTTTGATCAGGCAACCGATAAACGTAAACTGAATAATACATAATGTTCGACGCTTTTAGGCATACGTCATAATTTTATTAAAAAGACTTAAATTTAATTCCTGTACAAAATGAAAGTCTGTTATTTTCGTGGTCATTAATAACTTGTCATGACAATGCGTACAAATTTTTAAAGATTTTCTTGGAAAAATACAATGGACGCCGGATTTGAGTTGATAGTCTTATTTTTTTTTTCTAAATAAATGTTTAAAATTTGTATCAGATGTATAGAGTTTGCCATACTAAATATCATATCACATTTTTTTTATTTTTTACTAATGTTCACCTAATGCGAGTCCCAAGAGCTACTCAGGGTAGAGGGTTACTGTATTAGCGTAAGTAAAGACAAGCGTTAAGAGAATAAAGTCGAAGTAGACTTCAGAAGGAACCGGAAACCCAATCCTAATCAGTAAGCAAAGGATCAACTTTTACTCCTATTTGACTGGGGAGGAATATGAACCGGAAATATGCGAACCTATCTACTCCTATTGGTGTAGGAGATAAAAAATAAAGTAAAATAAAATAATTAGTGAATAACATTTCAGAGTTCAGGTGCAGATTTTAGGAGTACAGAGAGCTGAAGCAGATTTTAGAAGTACTGCAATAATCTCGTTGCGTCTTTCTTTCTAGCATAAATATTACGATAATATAACAATTTCAGATTATTTTTAAAATTAATTTAAACATTTTTTTTGCATTAAAATAAAAAAATAAAATCATTCCTCCTACCTACATTGTTAGAGAGACAGTAACATGGATTACAGACTTCTTCTATGTGCTTTGTCCCTTCAGGAAATAGACGATCATGGCTCTCCATAAATTTCTATCTTGTTTGACTCTGAGTTGTTCTCCCTTTGCTAAGCCCTCTCTCTGTTCCGCCATCCATTTACCCAAGCTAGTCAGATAAATAGCTCGCTGCCTTCTCTTATCTCTCTTGCCCTCAATATGCCTTGTAAATGTTAAGTTTTACAAGCCCTCCTTTATTATGTGTCCAAGGAATTTCAGCTGTCTTTTCCTGATTCTGAGTATAAGTGTTCTCTTTGTTGCCATTTTCTTTAACACTTCCTGACTCGCTCCGTCCATGGAATTGTTAGTATTCTTCTGTAAAACAAAGACCTAACAACCATTTCTTCCGATTACAGGGGAAGATAACTTGGATTTAATAAACAGGACCTCAAGAACACTAAAATGATAGTCTGAATGTGCTTTGCTGCCGACTGAAACAAATCTATGGTAAAAGACGAGGAAATAATCTGAAATTGTTCAATTATCGTAATATTTAAAGTATTTACTTTTTATTAACGCTAGAAGGAGAGAAGCTGCAATAAAATATAATACTTAAAAAAATTAATTCCGATTAACCCAAAATAGACAAAATTCATTAATAATTGCGAGACAATTCTCCATCATATTTTTGTAATTTTGTGATAAACAATATTGGTCACTGAAATTAATGGGACACATAAAATACTTTTGTTTCCACTCGTGAGGAAAACACATAGATTGACATATTCGACGTAAAAGATCTTTTGAACTGATAGTTTTCGATTATTTAATTGATTGATCGATTCGTTTTCTACAGGTTAATTAAAGCCAGAAAATATTTTTACATTGTAAGATTTTTTGAGACAATAATGGTTTAGTGATACAAGTCTTACTAATTAACCCATAACTGGGGGAGAAAGGGGTAGATTCATACCTTATCTAGGGTTATTTACGCGTAAGTGAATATAACGAACCCAATGGGAATTGGAACTTGGCTCTCCGATTAACAATTCCGAGTCATTGTCCATTACACGACCCGTTCAAGCTTACAGCACCCGGTATTTCCAAGCTGTCACCCATCTAAGTACGGACCAGAGTCGACGTTGCTTAACTTCGATTATTGTACGGGAACTGGTGCTTCAATTTTATGTGGCTGTAAGCCTCGATTATTTTAGTATATCAGTGAGATTTTATTCATTGTCAAATAACTGCCAAAATTTAAAATTCATTGTTTTAATGATGAAAGTTACTGTATGCATTTTACAGTCTCTATACATTGTGGTTCGGGCTGTGTTTTCCATTAGATTGAGCCTAATTTAACTAGAACATTTGAAAAATGTAAATGACTATAAAATGTAGTATTAAGCCTAGCTTTACCTGACACTCGTGGAGCATACAATGAGAATTGAACTCACTGCAAGATTAAATTACTAATAATCAACCTAGAAATGCGACTTTGGAGATGTTTACTATATTTAACACAGTCTGACACAGGTCGACGACAAAAGGACTAAATTCACTACACTACACTATTGTACAAACTCACTAATTACGGCAGGTGTCCAAATGGGATACAAACAAGACAGAGTTAGGAAATAACGAGCAGAAAGAATGTGTAGCGCTCATCTTCACAGTGGAGAAGAGCTGCCTTCGGGATTTGAAACTTTGACTTTTGCCTAAGACTCGATTACCGACCAATGGCAAAGTACGTAACTATCAAGAAGCTGGCGATTCAGTAATAAGACACATAATAAGGAAAGAGGTCTTAGAAAATTTGACATTGACGTGGGGGGCACATATTGAAGGCAAGAGGGACGGGGGAAAGCAGCACATAACCTACCTAACGAGCTTGTCCAAATGATTCGCAAAACAGGAATTAGGAGAGAAAAATGGAAAAAAACTTGTCAATCTTAAATCTTTTCATACTTATATTTGGTTAAAGTTGTTAAGCTTAAATATTTAGCGATGCAATAGTGGTAATTCCACGGGTGAATTACTCTGATTGCATAGGAAAATAGTGGAGTTGCCTTCTCTACAGTTTTGAATTCAGAATAGTCCTTCTCACCACCTAAAGCTAGAGAACAGTCTTCCCTGCTATTTATGGGAGAAAAAATGGATTAATGCCAAAAAGATTTGTGCAGAAGTGAACGGAACAGACTAAGATGAATTTGAACTCGACTTGCTGATTCCATTTTCTGTGTCAATAATTAATTTTGATTTTAAAAATGCTACACTCATAAAAAAAGAAAATAAATCACTCAGAAGGAAAATTCTAGAGAGTGCTGCCATTGAATATTACCCAAATATTATCTACGGCCAGGCTTTTTCCCTATTTCACCTTTCTTAACAGAATTACTACACTCACAAACAAACGTACACAACAATATCGTGAAATCAAAAGAAAATGGTTGTATCCATCAACACAGCAATAAAAACAATATCTCCACACGTGACAGTAATTGACGCAATTTTCAGTTAACAGCATGAAAATAGCGTTCTCTAAATTCTTCCAGTTGCTAAGGGCATTTTGTTTTTATTATTATTAGTTACTTTGTTTAAATAAATTCATTTCGATTTTTGCTTTGAGAAAGTCCATTTGGACGAAACGCGTCGGAAACTACTACAGTTTCCTATTGTCGTTTATATATATATATATATATATATATATATATATATATATATATATATATATATGATGGACTCCCCGTCGATTTCGATACATGACGATGTGACAATTTCATTCAGTTTTTATGTTTGTGTCGTATGTATCACTTCAATCCCACTAGTGACCTGCATACAATTCCACATATTGTGAAACAACGAGGATCTTGAGAACATAGCCGTAGTAATATTTGCTGACGGTTTATATATGCCGATTTACTAAGCATAGCTTAGATGTTGCACAAGGCCGAAAGTATAGGGCACCCGATGAGGAATGATCTCACTACTTAGTCGTTATATATATATATATATATATATATATATATATATATATATATATATATATATATATTAATAGTCCGATTCTTTTTTTCTATTTTATTTACCTTCTATAAAATTAATAGCTCATGTGAAATTAATCATTTGTTGAAAAGAAATAATCAAATCGGTGATAGATTTTAAAATTTAGAGCGACAGCTGTCTTACTAAATTAAGATAAAAGATCAAATAAAATTGTTAAATTTATTTTCGTTTTTTAATTTGGTCGTTCTAAGTTAATTCATTCCATATTCAAACATCAGAATGGTACAGAACGGTGACCTAATGTATACGTTATTTGCCTGTCTATCTCTTGGTCGGACGTACAAGTCATGACAAATTTGAAAAGCTAGAAAGCTACATGTAACAGGCGACATGATAGTAGTGAATATTCTCGGTAAACCACCACTGAGTCATGTGCGCCATGTAGGAGGAAGAAGAGAGGGTATGTACAGCGACCTCTCGATCCATAGCCCGACCACTCTATCTACGTCCTCGATGTAAGCGTTGGCATTTCTTCGAGAAGAAATGGTTTGACTTGTTAACTACGACCCCAAGAACAATCAGACGTGTACTTGTCATATTTTATCATTCAAGTCAATGTTTTCACAATAAAGTTGACTGATGAAAACAAGTATAATAAAGGGGAATTCGCACACGGTTTATTTATAATATATCTTTTAAATTTTATCAAAAATGGTTGGTTAAGATCAATTTTGTTGTGTAAACATTAATTTACGTAATAAAACTTGACATAATGCACACACACACACACACACACACATATTCAGAGAGAGGAATGGGTAGGATAAACACGCACAAATATTTGCACGTACGTAAATATATTTATTCCTCAATAACACGACTCGGATTTTCATGCAGTTAATGCATCATTCAGGTGTGGAGACTGGATATTATGCATATTCACTAATATATATATATATGTGTGTGTGTGTGTGTGTGTGTGTGTGTGTGTGTGTGTGTGTGTGTGTGTGTAAAAATATATAGAAAATAGGAAAGAACTCGTCAGGTAAATAATACAAAGTTCTTTAGTATTTTTGTTATTATTTTTAAAAAATAGTACTCGATACAAAAGTAGAGCATAAATATAATTATTACTTTAAAAATATGATTCCAACACTACATAAGAGTTCTCATGTTTCAAAACAAGAGCCGAAAACTTCAATATAATTATTTGAATTAAAATTGAATTAAAACTCTTATGTAGCGTTGGAATCATATTTTTAAAGTAATATATATATATATATATATATATATATATATATATATATATATATACTATACTATACTATACACCACACAGCATAAACTGACATTTGAATGAAGTTTTGATTGGTTTGTTTTTTGTTTTTTATTTTTTTACAATTCATAAAATCCTTCTGGATTATTTAATGCCGAAACATAGTTAGGATTTAACTATTTTTTTACGAATGAATATTGCATCAACAATTATTTTAAAATAATAATTTTTCCAAATATGCGTCCTACTATTTAACCCATAGCTGGGAGTAGAAGATGGATTCATACTTTTCCCAATGGTATTTGCGCATAAGTGAATGTAACGAACCCAACTGGAATTCAAACAGCTATGCGATTTCTCATTCTGAGCTGAGACGTGAAAATGCGATACGTTAAAAGAAAAACTGACATGACAACTCGATATTTGAAAAAAAGATTAAATTGACAAAGCACATAAAGCACTATGTAGACATATAGTCACAACATTAACAGCAAAAATTCTTTAATAATGTTTTATGGAAGCCGAAAGTGCTCAGATATCATAGAATTTATATTCAAATTGTCATTGGAAACCAATAAAATGGTCCGAAATATAAAACTTAAAAAAAAAAAAAATTCTTAACAATGATTTTTCGGGGGTCTTTAACAAATCTTATATCATATATATATATATATATATGTGTGTGTGTGTGTGTGTGTGTGTGTGTGTTTAGGCAGCAATCCTTCTTTCATGCACATTTCATTGAAAACGACAGACACGGTGCTTTTATTTGGTTTTTTATACAATTTCTCATGCGATCTACTAATGTTTTTCTTTTCGGATGATAAATTATATAAAAACATTTTATAAAACATACATACAACAAACTATTTCTTATTTTGATAGTTAAAATATAATCCTGGAAAATGGCTAAATGTATAGCCGAAAGCGCTCAGATAAAAAGAACATTCGGACAGTTTTTATATAATTTATCATCCGAAAAGAAGAAAATTATTAGATTGCATGAGAAATTGTATAAAAAAATAAATAAAAGCACCTTGTCTGTCGTCTTCAATGATATATACACACACACACACACATATATATATATACACACACACACACACACACATATATATATATATATATATTATGAACTTTTTTTTTTTAGTGGATACTAAAAATAAAAATAACGTTTATATTTATAAATATATATCTTATAAAGTACAGTGTGTGTGTGTTTGTGCGTGTGTGTATCCAAGAAACTCCTTCACTCCCACTAGTCCGATTTCAATGATTCATAGCTCATTCAAAAGCCCTAGAACAGACAGGCACAGGGGACGATTTTCGCTGAGCACAAATTTAGGGTTGCCAGATTATGCAATGTTAAAAATATATATTAATATATTATATTCCATAATATAAGTTTTACTTAATTAGCTATTATGTTTCTCTAACTCTTCAATTCTAATTTCTATTTTCCCATCTTTACACTATATTAATTTTATCTTATAAATTGTCTCCTGTTCTGTCACCCATGAAATAAATATAATTGTTTGTACGGAAAATAAGGATCTACGTACATCAAATCGTCTTAAAATTAAGTGACAGCAGAAGAATTATCGTTGAACTTTTAAAAGGTAAGCTTAAACATTAATTCAATACTTAAATGCAGCGATCAATTTTGAGTTCTTCTGTAGTTTATTGATGTCTATCGTATATATTCCTCCCTAGATATTGTGATGATGGCCAAACCAAGAGTCTTCCACAGGAGCTAGCTTAAAAGCTAGTAATATATACACGTAGATATGTATAGCATTGGTTTTTCAAAAATATAAAATCAGTTCCTGACCTTTTGTTTCGAAACAGTTGTGTCTCGTCTTTGGGCAGGCGTGATATGGTAAAAATAAAGTGAGCTTATTCCCTGATGATCCCTTTCTTGGGAAGCACCTCCCCATTCTACTAATAGTCTACGCTCAGGATTACGCTCTGACACCTGATTCAAGAGCCGTTGGGACTGGGCAATGTTTGTCTCAGGCTCACGTGTGCTTGTGGGACCTCGCATTAAACTCGACCTTGTGTCGTATTTACTTTCGTGGTAAAGCAAATCAATAATATCGCTTCTTGCCTTGTTTACTTAACTAACTTAACGATGAGTTGACCAAGTAGCTTAAAATTGTGCAAACAATATAGAATCTATTGTTCGGAAAATCAATTCATTTCATTCATCTCTCCTCCACCCACCTCTCTCTCGCTCTTTCTCTCTCTCTCTCTCTCTTACACACACACGCGCGCGCGCACACACACACACACACACACACACACACATATACATTATACACGCAGACATAAACATACATACATGAGACGATTCTTATCTATTTTCTCTTGTATGCTATAACGTACTTATATATACTTAGTCTTCCTTTCTTTCCCCGGATATTGTCCTGTTAAATCGGTGATTTCTCCCCGGGCGGGAGACGGACTACGCATCGGTCTGGATAGGCTCCCACTTCTACAACTAATGGATTGACTCTAGAGGTGAACTCAGACAGGTAAAGTTCTGTTGCGTCTGTCCCTGCCGTCCCATGCCACCGAGGCCAGAATTGGGTTGAAGGTGGAGTCGGGGTGAGATGGGAAAGAGTATTATTTGTTTATTGTTTGGGGTTCCCCGACCAGCTGAGTCCCATGCTGCCATGCGTTATAGTTGTAGCTGGTAGTATCCGGCCGCTTGAAACCCAATCCCGGAAATATATCTTTATTAGGGCAGCGGGTGCTATAAAAATAGTATTCATGAAAATTTATTTCTGAATTATTATGGGATATATCCGGTTACATTCGAGTCCGAACAATTTTTCTCTTTTCGTTTTCTCTACTGTATTACGCTTTTCCCCTCAATGTGTACAGCTTTTTTGGTCAGCACTGTCTGACTACCTATCTATCTATTTACTATAATAAATTGGAAACAGAATAAGAAAAATAGAGACAATAATAAGGACTGTATCCGATAAAAAAAAGATTTATTTGAGTAAAATTAAAAATAAACAGGGTTTATGGGTGAATATAAAAACCGGAATGTACTACTTTCCCAACGTAAAAGGCAAACAAACTGAACGCTAAAAATGTCAACGCTGTCTGTGATATTTTTATAAGAGAATAGCAATAATAATTTACGATCTAATCTTTTCTTTTCACTGTCATCGACATGAGCGTCATTGGTAAAAACAGTTCCTTTGTGTTATATAAACCCACTTGATTCGATTTTGTCTTTAAACTTAAAGTTTTGATATGTGTTATTTATTTTACTATCGTCCTTACTGTTAGTGTTGTTATTTAATTTATTTTGTTGGTGGTGATGGTTCGTTTATTTCAGTTTTCAACGCAACGTTTCAACAGGAAAATAGGAAAAAATCACCGAAGAGTACGAAGGATAGAGAATTATAATAGTCAAAACCAAAATGGGGAAGAAAGAATAAAGGGGTTTGCTACGGCAAAATGTGGAGAATCAACCTTCATAAAGAAAATCATTCGAAATACTAACTTTTTACATCTTGGAGTGGATAGCCTTAGGTAGCAACCAATCTAGAAGAAGGAAAACTCTAAATTTCAACCGAGAAGAAAGAAAGGGGAAAACAATCTGCTGACTTTCCCAAGAATGTATGGCAATTCATAGATAATAAAGAACATAATACTGTGAAAAGTCATGATAGTCCACGTCTTGAAAGGAATCTGTGGAAAGTCATGATCGCCTACGTCTTCAAAAGGATCGTCTACGTCTTGAAAGGAATCTGAAAAAGTCATGATCGCCTACGTCTTGAAAGGAATCTGTGAAAGTCATGATCGCATAGTCTTGTGGAATCAGTGGAAAATCGATCTTTTTAAAAAGAATCTGTTGAAAGTCATGATCGCCTGTGGAATCTGTGGAAAGTCATGATCGCCTACGTCTTCAAGGGAATCTGTGGAAAGTCATGATCGTCTACGTCTTGAAAGGAATCTGTGAAAAGTCATGATCGCCTACGTCTTGAAAGGAATCTGTGAAAAGTCATGATCGCATACGTCTTGTAAGGAATCAGTGGAAAATCATGATCGCCTACGTTTTAAAAAGAATCTGTTGAAAGTCATGATCGCCTACGTCTTCAAAAATCTGTGATCTGTGGAAACGTCTTCAAGGGAATCTGTGGAAAGTCATGATCTACGTCTTGAAAGGAATCTGGAAAGTCATGATCGCCTACGTCTTGTCTTGAAAGGATCGCATACGTCTTGTGGAAATCAGTCATGATCGCCGACGTCTTAAAAAAGAATCTGTTGAAAGTCATGATCGCCTACGTCTTCAAGGGTTTTCAAGAAAGTCATGATCGCCTACGAAGAATCTGTGAAAGTCGTGATCGCCTACGTCTTAAAAAGGAATCTGTTGAAAGTCATGATCGATCGCGCCTACGTTTTCAAGGGGAATCTGAATCTGAACGCCTGTCTTGAAAAGGATCTGTGGATCATGATCGCCTACGTCTTCAAAAGGAATCTGGAAAGTCATGTTCGCCTCTGTCTTGGAAAGGACGTCTTGAAAGGAATCTGTGAAAAGTCATGATCGCCTACGTCTTCAAAATCTGTGGAAAATCTGATCGCCTACGTCTTAAAAAAGAATCTGTTGAAAGTCATGATCACTTCGTCTTCAAAGGAATCTTCAAAGTCATGGAATCTGTGAAAAGTCATGTTCGCCTCTGTCTTGAAAAAGAATCGAAAAAGTCTTCACGTCTTGAAAGGAATCTGTGGAAAGTCATGACCGCCAAGGAATCTGTACATGATCGCCTTCTTCAAGGGGAGTCTGTGGAATCTGCCGCCTACGTCTTCAAAGCGGAAAGTCATGATCGACTACGTCTTCAAGGGAATCTGTGGAAAGTCATGATCGCTTATTGTTGGGGCGCACCCACCTTCTAACTAGTAATGGACTGGTCCCTCTTATATAAGTCAGCTCTGGAGAGAGTGGGGGAGCGTCAGAGAGAGAGAGTCAGCGTGAGCAGTCCAGATAAGCTTACCCGGTACATACCGTTGGACTATAGACTTTGGATATTGTTCGTACTAACCAACCTTCGTTCTATTAATCACTCTATTGTTAATTGCTTTTATGAATATACCAGTATTTTCCTCTACAACTGTGTTTGTCTTAATTCATACACCGACACGCGGGAAACTCACAACATCTCAACACTTATGTATTCAAGGGAATCTGTGGAAAGTCATGATCGCCTACGTCTTGAAAGGAATCTGTGGAGTGTTATGATCGCCTACGTCTTCAAGGGAATCTGTGGAAAATCATGATCGACTACGTCTTCAAGGGAATCTGTGGAAAGTCATGATCGTCTACGTCTTGAAAAGAATCTGTGGAAAGTCATGATCGCCTACGTCTTGAAAGGAATTTTTGGAAAGTCATGATCGCCTACGACGTAAAAAGAATCTGTGGAAAATCATGATCGTCTACGTCTTGAAAAGAATCTGTGGAAAGTCATGAACGCTTATGAATTCAAGAGAATCTGTGGATAGTCATGATCGCCTACGTCTTCAAAGGAATCTGTGGAAAGTCATGATCGTCTACGTTTTCAAGGGAATCTGTTTAAAGTCTTGATCGCTTATGTATTCAAGGGAATCTGTGGAAAGTCATGATCGTCTACGTCTTGAAAAGAATCTGTGGAAAGTCATGATCGCCTACGTTTTGAAAGGAATCTGTGGAAAGTCATGATCACCTACGTCTTCAAGGGAATCTGTGGAAAGTCATGATCGCCTACGTCTTCAAGGGAATCTGTGGAAAGTCATGATCGCCTACGTCTTCAAAGGAATTTGTGGAAAGTCATGATCGCCTACGTCTTCAAGGGAATCTGTGGAAAGTCATGATCGCCTACGTCTTCAAGGGAATCTGTGGAAAGTCTTGATCGCCTACGTCTTCAAGGGAATCTGTGGAAAGTCATGCTCGCCTACGTCTTCAAAGGAATCTGTGGAAAGTCATGATCGTCTACGTCTTCAAGGGAATATGTGTAAAGTCTTGATCGCTTATGTATTCAAGGGAATCTGTGGAAAGTCATGATCGTCTACGTCTTGAAAAGAATCTGTGGAAAGTTATGATCGTCTACGTCTTCAAGGGAATCTGTGGAAAGTCATGATCGCTTACGTCTTCAAGGGAATCTGTGGAAAGTCATGATCGCCTACGTCTTCAAGGGAATCTGTAGAACGTCATGATCGCCTACGTCTTCAAGGGAATCTGTAGAACGTCATGATCGCCGACGTTTTCAAGGGAATCTGTAGAATGTCATGATCGCCTACGTCTTCAAGTGAATCTGTGGAAAGTCATGATCGCTTATGTATTCAAGGGAATCTGTGGAAAGTCATGATCGCTTATGTATTCAAGGGAATCTGTGGAAAGTCATGATCGCCTACGTTTTGAAAGGAATCTGTGGAAAGTCATGATCGCCTACGTCTTCAAGGGAATCTGTGGAAAGTCATGATCGCTTACGTCTTCAAGGGAATCTGTGGAAAGTCATAATCTCTTTCCCTATTACCGCAACAATCAATAAATTTAGGAACTTGTAAAAATTGTTCCAGTGCACAATATTATCAAATAACTATTCTGTCTGTATTAAACTGTCAAGATTTAAAATCATAAAATACTTATTTAATTCCGAACTTTGATCCTTTTTTTTCTTTTTAATTAATTTTGATGTGTTATTTTCACTTTTAACATTTTTAAATTCAATCTAAAAACCATCCCAATTAAACATACAGTATTCGCCTTTCAATTTGTGAAAATGAAAAATTATTTTCAAGATTTTCTTTTGCTCATTTCAGTGAAAGACTTTTAAGTGAAATGATGCTCTACACTCTTAACGAAAAAGACTCGAATAAGCAAATCAGCCCATGAATTTCTTCAATAGATTAACCATTTTGAATCCCTTAATGATTAAAATGGAAGAACGGGAATGGCAGAAGTAACCAGGCGAAACGTTGTTAAATTACCTAAACTTATTCAACGAACCAAGTTCGAATTTCGAATGAGAATTGCATGTGTTCATTTTACAATAATGGTCTTGTAAATGGAATAAATTCAATCCTCCCTGCTCTCTACTTCGTTAGCAGACCCTCGGGTAAAACGTCACTAGCAGATAAGGGTAGCTGAATAAGTGAGAACGAGGTTTCCTCCTATGATTACCTTACCTGCCTAAGCAGTGTCAGTTAAAGGCTGTTATTTTCATGATCAACTTTAATAGGGCGTAATAATCGGCATGGGTACAGTTGTTGAGTGTTTTCCTTCTGTTCCAGGGGCTAATATCCGAGTTCAGATAAAAAGATTTGGAATATAAATTTTCTGTACAGTCTGGTATACCTTTGTTTTAAAGTTGGCACAACACAATCTTCTTTTCGAGGCCTTCCTCAGTTGTATTTTGCACATAGTAATATTTCACGTCGTACAATAAGAGGTGCCTTTCTCCATTTCATTTTCTTATCGAGAACACATGTGCAAGTAAGAGTATGGTGCGGAAATTGGAATCGGTGAGTCGAGTTCAAATTCCGAGTTATTCTGTTGCGTTCACTTTTGGGAAAGGCATAAATCTGTCTCTTCTAACCTCTCCTTAGATATGGATTAAATAACTGGATCGACTGTGATCTATAACCTTGGGTAACGACTAAGAGAACGAAAACTCTGAATTCAATACCGTAGAAAAGGCAGCAGGAAATCACATTATGTTTCCCAAAAAGTCATAGCAATTCACAAATAATAAAGAAAAAGGAGTTTGTGGAGAGTTATGATTACCTGCAAATACAAAGCATTTAAAAAATACAAGTTTAACAATTATTTTGATTCCATTATACGAAGCGAAATTTTATTTTTATTATTATTATTATTAATAATAACTAGCAGAATCCATGAAAATTACGGATTTAATAATAATTTTTTTAATGCTGCACTTTGTAGTTTTCAATCTATGACCATTCCCAGATAGCAATAAGAAAAGTGACATAGTCTCTCTTAACCCTTTGAGCCGTGCGTTCCTGAACAATTTTAATACTTCTACCTGAGCTCCTGAGTCAAAATTCACAAATAATTTGTATGTAATGTTTCACGGTATATATAAAAATAGTTACAAGTGTTTACCCAACGTTCAACCGATAACTGGGCATTAAGTCATTTTTCTCTACAACTGTTCAACCGGTGGATGGGCATTACGTCATTTTTCTCTACCACCGGTAAAGCGGTGATCAGGAATCAACCAATTAAAAATACAAAAATAGACTCAACCAATCGTTAGGTCACAAAACATAATTTAACCGCACACTACAAACAATGGCTTTTAAATAAGATGAACACCTGTCATATCCCTCTCTGTGTCGCACTCTCCTTTTGTCTCTCTACGTCAGGCTCTCTCTTTCTATTTTACTCTCTATGTCACTCCCTCTTTCTGCTTCTTTCTCGGATAATCAACACAATCTGGGTTTAATAGAATTTTTTATTAAAAGAACATCATCTGTTTTTATTGTATTGCAAAATGATTAGAATTATTACAGAAAAATTTTAATTTCAAAAGATCAGTTGCAGTTTAGGAACGTATTTGTCCTCAACAGATCGTTAGGTTACGAAACATGATTTAAACCCCTCACTATAAATAACTACCTTTATCTTAAATGACCCCCTCCAATTCCTCTCTGTATAGCACTCTCTCTTTTTGTCTCTCTTTCTCTTTTACTCTCTATGTCCCTCTCTTTCTCTTTTACTCTCTATGCCCCTTTTTTCTGTTTCGCTCTGAGTATAGATAATAATAAGAAGAAGAAGAAGAAGAAGAGACAATCCCAATTTCACCACCTCCGTTCTGAGATTAATTAATTTTAATTCTAAAAATTATTCGTACAAATGTCCCCATTCCTGTTTTTATTACAACGTTTCGGCCGATACCATCTTCAGTCTTTCCCAGATATATGCTACATCCGGTAGCCATTGGGTTTTGTCGAGTTATTTTTTCCTTTGTAAAAACAACACAATCAATTTGGTTCGAAATCTTCTCGCTTAAGTAAGACACTTTCGAAATAAGAGGGGAAAATACTTACTTACACTCAATGATGACCGAGTTGCAATTTTGAGGAAGGCCAAAAAACAAGTTTATCGTTATTTCAATTAAAATCCATTATTGGCCATTCAAAAATCTAGTATTAATCTCAAAAATAAAATAAAATAAAAATCTTGTGCTGCAGGCTTAGAAAAAATCGGTATAGTTTTTACCTATAATCCATTACTGTCCACCGTCTTTATTCATTTCCTTATTTTTAGGCCGGTGGGAATTAATGAATGAAATTCATTTTCAACGTCTTGTGAGGCATAGTTATTCTTAAAAAAAATTGGGGGGTTCTAGCTTTAAATCAGATGGGAAATTAGTCACGTTCTTGTAAAATCAGCAGTACTTTGACAGAATATCTTTTGGTGATTGTAAGTTTAGTGATAAGGCGTTGCACTTAAGGATGTAAGGCTATTAATTTTGATTTCGTTTCTGGTTTCATGTCCTAACAGATTAAGCAACATATGAGTGAAATTATATTGTTTTCCAAAATATCCGTTTATAGTCGTGCCTTTCTGTATGCTCGATGTCATTTATACGCGAACGAGGAACGTTGATTTGCATATTTTCTTAATATTTAACTTTTTTCATTTGACTCAACGTTCTGATCGATATATTCTTTGGCATTCCTAGAAGATGTCCCTCCCCTGGTCTTACACAAAAACGACCATCACTTACATGAAAACGGAATTTACTCTTATCATTTAACATTACAGAATGCCATTCGATCTCCCCAGACGCCACTGGCGATGTGCGTGATGATATTGTGTTATAAGTGGAAGTTTGACTAAATGCACATGTACCCATAGTCCTACAGCAAGTAAACGATTTCCAACGACACAAGTTGACACTTCTGGAGTTGCATTTGCTTTGATCTGTGCTGTAGACGTCGTACGATTTGCCACCGCTACTTTTACAATGCGCCAACCTTAGTGAGCGTCTATACTATTTAACCGTTCAGAACCTGATCTACAATTGTGGAGGTGTTCATTTTGTTGCCAAAAATACCGTCTACGTTCATACACACTCGCACGCGCGTTCTCACACACACACACATATATTGTCTTCACAAAATTGTAAGAGCTTTCACTTCTCTAGTTTCTTATGATTTACATTTTAGAAGAAATAAAAAAATATTTGACGATAATCGACAAAAATCAGAATCAGAAATTGAAGTGTTATTGATTTTTTAACTCTGGAACATATTGTGCAGTAGGAAATCTGTGATCACATACAAAATGTCTACCTTGAAATCTGTCCTTCGTATGTAACTGTCAAACCTTGGTCTATCGAGTATCGTCACAGTAGAGTAAGCATTGATGATGATACGCAGTCAAGACGGAAACAACCTTTGTCGAAATATAAAAATAAAAGTATTTTTGCAGTCCGGTCATTAAGAGTATTAGGCTCAAACTTTTAGAACATCAGTCGTAGACGAGGTGGTGGTGAAAAGTTCTCAGTACCTCCCAAATTATGATGTCTAGTCACTTGATCAAATTTTGGGAAGTGGATCGCACCAAGAACTTATCAGTAAGCGGTTTGGTACGTTTTGGCGTAGCCGTTTGGTTCTGGTACTTTAGCACGGCCGTTTGGGCACCAGCGGATTTGGCACCAGACTTTTTAGTATGGATTCGTGTTTTGAGCCTATTTCTTTTGCTCAGAACGCGAAAATTTCAACTCGCTGTCAGCTTTTCACGAGTGTTTCTTTCTTTTGCCATATTTTTATATTGTTTTAGCTAAATACCATCGTTTTATCAATATGATGGCTGCGAAGG
>CAHIKZ030004620.1:2157500-2205000 GCA_903632075.3 Acanthosepion pharaonis | reverse complement strand
TCAGGCGTCTAAGATTTGTGGGCCCTTGGGGTCCCTTCTAGTCTTGGTGCCCTTGGGCTGCAGCCCATACTAACCCATATGTAAATTTGTCACTGACTCTTCCCCCTAGTTTAGTAGGAAGGTGACTTTTCCTTGGTTCCGATCAAAATATCTCTATAATATTGAAACCAATATAGAAGCATTTTTTCTATCTACTTTGCAGTTGTACTGCTTGATGCGTTCGGTGACTGCCATGATTGCATTATGATATGGTACAGGTCAACTGGCAAGCTTTTCAACATACGAAGGTTCGCAGCAAAGCAAAAGTCTTTTTTAGTTTAGTGCGCAACCTTCTCTGTGCCGATCACTGTGACCTGGTTGCACACACAATTCAGCATGCACAGGAGTTCATGGATCGACTATGAGGGTCATTTAAGGCTTTTGGACTGTCCACAGCCTTGACAAGACAGTGGTGATGTATCAACCTGCCGAGGAATTCAGTATATAGAGTCATCAATTTATATTGAAAGTAGTCGACTTGTTGTAGTAGACAAATGTGTATACCTTGGTAGCACCCTCAACCGCCACTGCTCCCTTGATGATGAGATAGCGTTACGGAATAAAAAGGCCTCCGATGCATTTGCAGCACTCAAGTTCCGTATCTGGAGTCCGAAGCGCATAAAAATCAGACAAAAATTAAAATATATAATGCCTGCGTTAAACCATCTTTACTATATTCAAGTGAGACATGGGTAGTCTATCGCAGACATCTGAAGATACTGGAATGTTTTCATCAACAATGCCTTTGGTCTGTGCTTGAAATAAACTGGATGTCTCACACCCCTAATACTGTTATTCCACAAAGAAAAATGCAAAACTGAAAAGAGAGGTTCGGAAGGGAGCCCTGAATTGCCATGAGGTGCCAACCTGGCCATGCGCCCAATGCAATCGGTTATGTCTGTCCAGGGCAGGTCAGCTCAGTCACAAGAAATCACACCGACACCAACAGTCTATTGCATATGACGATTTCGTAATGGCATGCTTTAAAATGTCCGACCTGCACTAGGGTGAGCGAGTCCAGGTCGGGCCTGACAAGATATATGAAAAGACACATTGGAAATGATGATGATCAAAGTCAACATTCAACACCTGGAGATGCTTTGATATGCGACATATGTAACAAGAAATGCAGATCGATGGCTGTCTTTATGAGCCACTGTCGTTCGCACAACCAATGAATGCATTGTTGTGGGGGAAGTTTAACTGATGGACTAGATATGTCAGTGATGGTCATACTTGTTTTGTGAGTCTACAGCCACTACTATACTATATATATATATTTATATATATGTATATATATTATAAATTAATTGATTTAAAATATGTTTTTTTTCGCTACACAGTTCTAACCATGTTTCAAAAATGGAAGCAAAAAGCTACAAATTTAATTTTGTAATTAAATTAAAGACATTAGTTCCATTTCATCCTCAAGCGAATTTTGGAGTAACTTTTAAAATTACTGGGTTTTAAAGACACAGCTAAAATCATAATTCACGTTTCCAAGGTTACAGATAAATCCACTTCAACCAGACAAGGGGTGCCTGCGTGTTCATTATGTCTGTATTTTGATGTATCAGTTATTAGTTACATTTTGGTAGGGGTAGGGATGTATTTTTCAATGAAATCTAACATCCGTTAAATGCATGTCGTCTGGATTTTTTTTTTAATTTTTATTGTTAACGGCAAAAATTCTTACGGCATTTTTTTCTATTTGTATATTTAAAGATTTTTGGTGGGTGTTTAGGTTAGAATACGTTTTATTTAACAACGATTTGAAATATTTTCACTTTTAATTTTTAATATACTATATTTCTTTTAACAATTAAATGTGATTAGAATCCCTTACAGTATGTAGAATTATTTTCAGATCAAGTATAAATATGTATATTATTAGGTTACAAATTTTTTTTAAATTTAAATATTATTTAAGTAAAATTTATGACAATGACGGCAAAAATACCTACTTAATTTCACTGATTTAGTAAAATTTTATTTTATTTTTTTATATAAACCTAGTAATATATTGTTTCTCATGTAAGTACAAAGGACATGGGTCATTCAAAAGCTTACATCTTCTAGCATCACATATTAATTTAATTTTACTGTAGGTGTTTTATTGGATTCTTTTAATTGCGTGTAGTACTAAGAGGGGGGTCTTTAGGTTAGGAAACGTTTTATTTAATTACAATTTAAAAGAAGTTTAGGTTATATATATATGTATACATGTATAAATATATATGTATGCATGTATATATATATATATATATGTATATATATGTATGTATATATATATGTGTATATTCATATGTATATATATATGTCTATATAAGTATATACATTTATATGTATATATATGTATATATATATATACGTATATATATGTATATATATGTGCGTGTATATGTACATATGTAAAAGTATATATATGTGTGGATATATGTGTGGATATATGTGTATGTGTCTATGCATATATATGTGTATATATATATGTATATATATGCCTGTGTATATATATGTGTGTGTGTGTGTAACAGTTATTGGTCAAAGTTTAATGGTAGCTGATCGTATAATTTTTAAAATATATATATGTGTGTGTGTATGTATGTATATATTTATGTATTTTATATATATATATGTATCAGATGAACACAGCAATTTTGTCTTTGAAGATAATGAACACAACTATATTTGTCTTGAAAGAAAAACAACACCCTGATGATGACATTCAGCTAATGCTGAAAGTACTCGGAATAAATAAATAATATGTATCAACAATGTATTTTTCTCATCTTTTTATAATGACACCGAAAACTTCGTTTGTGAATATGAAAGGGAACAGTTGAAAATAAGTAGACAAACATATAAATTCAATGAAACATGCCTCAATGAAAATAAACATGCTGCCAAAATATACGCAATATAATATATGTGTGTGTGTGTGTGTGTGTGTGTGTGTGTGTGTGTGTGTGTGTGTGTGTGTGTGTGTGTGTGTTGGGGCAGCAGATAATAATTCAAACATATAATGTTGAATATAGCAGCCAACGAATGTCTATTATGTTTGATCATGAGCCGTAGGTTTGTATTTAATTTCGAGAGAAAACAAGTAGAAAAAAATTCTTTTTTTCGTATTCTGCCACTTGATCTAAGATTTCGGCTCACATGAGCAACCTTCAGAGGGGTTATATGAACATTTAAACAAAAATAATCAACATAACATAATATCATCTTTGATGGTGAATATATGGTGAATATATATATATATTTATATATATATATATATATATATGTGTGTGTGTGTGTGTGTGTGTGTGTGTGTGTAGAGAGAGAGAGAGAGAAAGAGATTGATAGATAGATAGATAGATAGATATTGATATATATATATATATTGATATATATATATATATTGATATATATATAAAAAGTGATATATATATTGATATATATACATTTGAATTGATATATACAAATATAAATTGATATATATATAAATAAATATAAATTGATATGTATAAATATAAATTGATATATATAAATATAAATTGATATATATATAAATAAATAAATTGATATATATAAATATAAATTGATATATATATATATATATAAATTGAGATATATATATATAAATATAAATTGAGATATATATATGAATTTATATATATATAAAGATAAACTGATATATATATATATATAATAAATTATATATATAATTGATATATATATATAAAATATTAATTGATATATATACATATACATGAATATAAATTGATATATGTAAATTTACAAACAAATTAATATATAAATATATATAAATATCAATTGATACATATACATATATATAAAATATAAACTGATATATATATAAATTAATATATTTATAATTATATATTGATATATAAATACATATATATAAGTATAAATTGATTTATATATATAAATATAAATTGACATGTATATATTTTATTATATATTTTATTATATTTTATATAAATATAAATTGACATGTACATATAAATATAAATTGACATCTATATATATATATATATATATATATATATATATATATATAAAAGTGAACATTTTATATTTACACACGCTCTGTCTCTGATATCGAGCACTTTATCCCATAAATATAGCACACCTTAAGACCATATTTCTTCATATATATATATATATATATATATATATATATATATATATATATATATATATATATATATATATATTGATAATGATATTGATATATACTGAGGTTAAGCAAAATGATATGAACAGCTTGCAAAAATTACAATTTTTGTAATTCCTGCATTTCCGGTTTTTGTTAACATCAAACCGGCATAAATCATTTTAATCCTTTACCTTACTTTTACACTTATTTAAGTCATTATTTATCTTCAGGTAAAAAAGTTACATACTAAAATGCACGATCTATCGGATTTTAAAGAGGACAAATAGTTGGTACTCGATTAGAAGTCTCATCTGTGGCCAAATTGCCTGAATTATTGAATGCGTCACGAGCTATAGCGTCCACGGCTATGACAGCTTACACAAAACAAGTCAAAACATCATCAGCAAAGAGGAATAGTGGACGGAAACCCAAGTTGACCGAAAGAGACCGACGAACTTGAAAACGAATAGTAGCAAAAATCATAAAACTACTGAAACAAAAGTGAGAACTCATTACTCACCTAACCAATACATTTTCTACATTCACAGTACGTCGGTACCTCTTCAAAGCTGGTATCCATGTAAGGGCTGAGATTCCTCATCATCGGATCACAAAGTCGAACGCCAAGTTGCGAAAAAATGGTGTAATGATCACAAATATTGGATACTCGAGGGATTGAAAAATGTTATTTGGACTGATGTGTCTT
Source organism: Acanthosepion pharaonis (assembly GCA_903632075.3). NCBI lineage: Eukaryota > Metazoa > Mollusca > Cephalopoda > Sepiida > Sepiidae > Acanthosepion > Acanthosepion pharaonis. The sequence goes on along the minus strand of CAHIKZ030004620.1, from coordinate 2,200,087 downwards.
TTTTCACGTTATTTCCTACAAACGAGCGTGTTTATGTCTGGAGAAAACTGGCGTGTGAGGCCTATAATCCAGATCGCATTGTCCCGATACACAAACATGGAAGTGGCTCACTAATTATTTGGGTGGTAATTTCATGGTATTCTTCTGGTCCTATCATCACTCTTAATGATAGAATTACTGCAGATAAATATCTCGACATTCCAATGACAATGTCCTTATAATGGCTAACACACTGTTGTCAGAAAGTGTTATATTCCATACAGACTGCAAAAAAAGTGAAGTTATGGTTTGATGACGAAATTAAACATCTTCCAAGACAAGCACAATCACTTGATCACAAAATAATTGAAGTAATGCTTCAATTATTTTGTGATCAAGTGATTGTGTTGGTCTTGGAAGATGTTTAATTGGCGAGTTCTAGAGAAAAGAGTGGGGAAGATTCCCTCCACCATCAACGCTGAAGCAACTGTCCGAGATTTTGATTCAACAAAGTGATAAAATTCAATTGAAAATGATTCAAAACTTCTTTGATTCCATTCGACGTAGAACCAAAGCATATTATGAACTAATGGAAGTCCAGCACCATATTAGTTAATAAATAAATGTTTAATCCGGATGTTCATATTATTTTTGTCTAACACCGATATATATATATATATATATATATATATATATATATATATATATATATATATATATATATATAAATTGATTTAAAATATTTAAAATTTTTTTTTTCATACAGTTCAACCATGTTTCAAAAATAGAATATTTTGAAACATGGTTGAACTGAAAAAAAACATATTTTAAATCAATTAATTTATAATATTAATGCTCTGTAAATTTACATTGAGCACTATTTTGTAAAAAATAAAAATATCTATAAGAACACCGGATTTTATATCTTACTGTTCTTTCTTTTTATTTATATACATATATATATATATGTGTGTGTGTGTGTGTGTGTGTGTGTGTGTGTGTGTGTGTGTGTGTGTGTGTAAATTGATATACATGGATATATGTATATAAATTGATATATATATATATATATGTATATGAATATGAATTGATATATATATATATATCAATATGAATTGATATATATATTGATATATATAAATATACATTGATATATATATATATATAAAATATAAATTAATATATATATATGCATATATATCAATTGATATATATATGTATATGTATATATAAATTTATATATATATATATATATTAACAAATATAAATTAATATATATGTATTGAGATATATATATAGATTGATATATATATAAATTGATATATATATACTTAGACATATACAAATTGATATAGATACATATATTTATATATATAAATTAATATATATATGAATTGACTTATATATAAATTGATATATATATATATATAAATTGATATATAAATCTATAAATATAAATTGATATATATATACATATATAAATATAAATTGATATGTATATTTATACATATATAAATATAAATTGCTATAAATATATGTATACATATAAAATGATATTGCATATAGCATGAAACAGACTGTCGCCTCTAAGTGTTGACTTCTATGTTCACTTTTATATTCACACGCTCTATCTCTGATATTGAGCACTTTATCCCATAAATATAGCACTCCTTAAGACTGTATTTCTTTATATATTTATATATAAATATATATATATATATATAAACATAAATTAATATATACATATATGCATATATATAATTGATATTTATATACATATATAAATATAATTTGATATATATATATATATACATATATAAATATAAATTGATATATATATATATATTTATATATATATAAAGTGATATATATATATGTATATATACGCGCATATACAGTTGCTAATATCGAGTTATTTGATTTTCCCACCTCTATACCCATATTATATATATATATATATAAATATATATATATATATATATATATATATATATATATATATATATATATATATATATATATATATATATATATATATATATATATATATATATATATTGATATAGAACTTGATATAACAATATTTATTTATATATTTATAAATTGTTTTATATATATATATATATATATATATATAGATAGATATAGATATATATTCTTAGGTAGAAAACGAGTAACTACCGACACCGATGTTCAAGTCTGACACTCTGGTCTTCTGAATATAATTTTTTCCGTCAGATGTATAAATAGCAGTATCAGGCTACTGACTGCAATGTTTCTTGAGAGGAAATATCCAGTCGAATTAGTATGAATTATTATGCATCGATGATTTAGGTTTTGATTTAGGATTTAGCGGACGTTACGCCGGGCCACGATACCAACAAGTTAATCACTGAGATGTTTACTTATGTTCAGTATTTATTTACGATTGTAATTAAATACTGTTTTATTTAACATTGAATAAGAGTAATGGATTGAGGAATCGGAGAGCCGAGTTCGAATTCCAGTCGAATCCATTACATTCACTTACGTGCTAATACCCTTGGGAAAGGTATGAATCCTCTTCTCCCTCCAGCTATGGGTAAATAGCAGGACAGACTGGGTTTTATAGCCTTGGATGGCAACTGGTCTAGGAGAAGGACAACTCTGAATTCAAAACCCGCGGAGGGTCGTTTGGGGACCTTGTGGCACTTAGTGCACCAGGTCTCTGTATTCGGCCCTTCAAAAAGTGTGGATTGTCCTGCACGAAACCTTCACCACTATAATCAAATCTCATGTGCTGTTGTCGGGTTGTCGGTTTCCTGGGAACTGATCTGCTTGATCCTCATACGTCGAATTCGACGGGAGACTCGACTATATATATATATATATATATATATATATATATATATATATATATATATCAACTGATATATAAATTAAGATATATATATATATATTTATATAGAGAGATATATATAAATTGATACATATGTATTTATATATGTATAAATTGATATATATATATATATATATATGTATATAAATTGATATATATATATATATATACATATAAAGATTTTTATGTATATATAAATTGATATATATATAATAGGTATATATACATATATATATTGATTTTAATATATATATTGGCATATATATATATATCGATATATAAATATATAGATTGATACATATATCGATATATTTATATATTGATGTATATTTTGATATATATATTGATATATATATTGATACACACACACACACACACACATATATATATATATATATATATATATATATATATATATATATATATATATATATCGGTAGCATGCAGCTGATGTCCCAAATTGGACGAATCGTCCGTCCAGTGCTTACTGCATTGTTGATTATTCTCCTAGACTCTCTTAGAATTACCATATATGATTACTCCAAATCCGCCACATCCAATTTATTTTTTGCTTGACCCAGCTAATGCTTATGAGGAGCGGCTAAGGGAGAAAAGAAAACTTGACTCTTGGGTAACAAACCGTGGGGTTTCAAATTCTTGGAGGAGTATCGCCAAGGAACTTAGTGAGTAGCGGCGCTATTTTGTGTCTAGTCAGTCTCTTCTACGTCACTGAGGACCGTTGTTATGACGTTTGTATTGAAACGGTTCAGGTTCGTTTCTCGGTAATGAACGCGCACCACTGATGAGGCCCAAATAGGAAGAAACGGCCGTTCAGTGCTTTCTGCATTCTGTTGAGGATTGTACTCGATGAATTACTCTATATGATTACTTTAAATCCCAAAAGATTTCTATCACTTCAAGACAGATAGATAGATAGATTGAAATATATATATATATATATATATATATATATATATATATATATATATATATATATATATATAAATGATAATATTAGTATTCAGTATGGATATTTCCCAAAGGATATAGATCCAGGGAGAGCTCTATGTCAGAGACAGAGCTATAATCCTTATTATAAAAGAATTTTTATAATAATGAATATATATATATATATATGAATTTATATATATTTATATATATAAATATATATATATATATATATATATATATATATATATATATATATATATATAATGAGATATGTATATATTGATACGTATATAAATTCATATATATTTATATATATAAATTGATGTTTATATAATGAGATATGTATATATATATATATATATATATATATATATATATATATTGAGATTAAAACATATTGTTAAATATAACAGACAATGAATGTCTATTATATTTAATTATGAACCGTTCTAAACTTCGTATGGTTGCTTTAATTTCTGGTGAAAATAAAGACAAAAATTGTCCAACATTTGGATATTTTTCATTAAGCTGTTACTTGATCTAAGCGTTCGGCTCAAATATGTCATCTTCAAAGTGGTTACACGGATTTTTAAACAAAGATATTCACTATTATCACTGTTATATTGGCATAGAAGATCGCTATGCCACCATAACAGAATATCATCTTTGATGGTGTATATCTTTGTTTAAATGTTCGTATAACCACTCTGAATTTGACTCATGTGAGTTGATAGCTTAGATCAAGGAACTGCTTAATAAAAAAAAATATTCCAAATTTTGGACACTTTTTGTCCGTATTTTCACCCGAAATTAAAGCAACCATACGAAGTTTAGAACGGATCATGATCAAATTCGTATATTCTTATTTTGCAATGTAATTTAGTTTTAATTCAGTTGTATATTTATTTTTTATTTACTTTGCGATAAGATTTTCCATTCTACCTTTTTAAAACATAAGAAGTCTGCGATGAAAAATAAAGTTTGGTGAATTTGGATATGTTATCTAAGGAAAATAAAACAAGATATAAAAAACAAGTGTGAGAATAATTTAAATTTAACAAAAAAAAACAGAAGAATACCTGAAAACTAGATTTTTAAAGAACAAAAATGATTTTTAACAAGTTTTACAGTTGAGAAAAAGACAAAGAAAGAAAAACAAATGTGGGTAAAATAGCAAAAGGATTTCATCTAAGAAATTGAAATAGTAATGATAATTTAACAAAAAAAAAAAAACATTGTTCGGTCGCTGTCAAAGCATTAAATGCTTTCCTGATGCTCAACCACAAACTATCAACGTGCTGTCAAAGGATACAAGAGAAATAAATTCAGAACGTGAAAAAGGAGTTTCGGACGTGTGCGATAAAAAAAAAAAGAGGGGTTTTGGTTGGTTGATGGTGGGCGGGGTTGTTGTTTTTTTTTTACTTTTGGGAGTCTGGCCATTCTTGTGTCGTTACTGTCGTTAAACAAAAAAGGGAAAAAATAGAAGAGTCGCCTTCCGCACTCTATACCAAATTATTGACATTACCCCCAAAAAAATTATCGACACTGTCACAAAAACAAAATTTCCCACAGATGAAAGAGATGGGTGGGTAATGGGTATGGTAGTAGGCATAAATAGGGTCTTAAGTCTCTCTGTGGCAGGGGTTGGAACGACTTAAAAAAATGTGAGCAAAGGCAACAATTGTAGTTTGTTGCTATATTTAAAAAAATAAAACAGAGGGAGGTGGAATATAGTGTGTGACGCTTTCCAAAAGTTACATTACCAATTTAGCACTCCTTAGTTTGATTAAACTGATTTTTTCAGTTTGTAACAATGACTATAATAATGACAAAAAAAAATATTTTTTCCCACAGAAAAAAAGCAAAGTGAAATAACGCATATGTTCTGCACATGAGAAAACATGAAGAGAAAAGTAGAGAAAAAATCATAATAATAACGGAAAGAGAAAACAATACAAAACAAAACGACATTTTTGTTATTCTGTCTACCCCTGACCCTGTAGGGCTTCTTACCGGTGATTGCTATTACCCAGTTTACACCCCAGGAAATTAGGTATATATGGAGCGGTTGTGAAACACCCTCCCTGTCTTTTTATTTTTCTTCTCCGAAAAATGAAAAGAGTCAATAGGCGAACGTAGCTAGTGGAACCCAGCGTTAGCCTCCTCATTGGGTGGTTAAAACGAAAATGCCATCCGTGAGCGACAGTTGTTTCAGCATTCCCAATTTTATATCCCACTGTCCATTTTTGGCTTGATCCTTTCTTGCTGAGTTACTTTGCCAACGCTGTTGATCTTTTCCGCTACAAGGAATAAGTAAACGCTAGTTGTTGTTGCAGACAGGCAAAAAATAAATATATAGAATAAAAACAATAGGAAAGAAAAAACAGCAAATAAAGAAAAAACAGCAAATAAAGAAAAAACAGCAAATAAAGAAAATGAAAAGAAATAAGCAATAATGAAAAATAGAACGTTTAAAGAGTTTAAAAAAAACAATTCAATAGTATGAAAGAGGTTCGCAACAGATTTTTGTGTAATAAGTTATATAACTTTTTTGCTTTGTTTTTTATTTTATTTTTGAATAAGAAATGCAGTTTGAAATTTTGTATAGGTTACCGATAATGCATTTTATTTTTATTGTTTTTCTCTTCTCAATGCCTTTCTCTTCGTTCCCAACACCCTCTGTCTGCTACTCATTCTTTCGTTTAAGGAATTAATCAATTTTCGTGTGAAACTTTTCAAAGAATACATACACATACACAATTCTTAAAAACAAGGGAAGGGAAATAATGTTGGGAGATTTATTTTGTTCTTTTCTTTCCTCAATGGGTTTAATAAGTTACGTTAGTATGTACAATGGCGGGGGGTTCGACAGCAAAGCATCGAACAATAAAACCGGGTAGCTTTTTTGTTTGGGAAGAGAAAACGAAAAAAAAAAACAGATCGAGAAGACTGAGAAGAAAGCAATTAATTGAACTTCAAAAGTTGTTTAATGCACACAGCTCTTAAGGATATTTCAAAAGAAAATTTGCCGTCTCCCCGAAGCGAGTCGACCCTGTTGCAGAAGAAAAGATTCCTTACTTTGTTTTATTTTTATTTTATTTATTTTTTTTTTTCATTCGGAAGATTATGAAGGAAAATATATAAAAACGAATAAACAATGCGCTTCTGTTTCCCTTTCCCCATCAACCTCCACATGGACTTGCAGAATTGGTCACATCTGCATGTCGAAGTTTTTACAAGCGTTGGGGGGAAATTCAAGACAGACAAAACAAAAGGTTAATATATTTTCGTGCGGCATCACATAGACGCGCAGGATTTTTATTAAGTCTCCCTTTTTGTGGGGTGATGTTAAGAATATGAAATGAGAAGAAAAAAATTGTATTTAATAGCGACTTCTTAGTCTGCTGTCTTGCAATCTTTAAAGTTCGAAGAAAAAAACTCACTGCAGCTGTCGCAGAGGAGAAGAAAAAGAAGAAATAAAAATAAAATGGGAGCTGGATGGCAATTATTACTTTCTTCATTGCAAGAAGTTCTTTGAGTCGTATTACAATTCTGTAGCAATAAAATAACAACAATAAAGACATCAGGCGAATATATCGCAGAATAATAAAGCAAAGACGAAAACGCTATGCACTTTTCTAAATTTACGACCTGAAATAAGAACGATTGAACAAGTGAAAGGAAAAAAATAAGCTAAGGTTTTCTTTTCTTTGACAATAGGAACAAAAACTCTTGATGTATCAAGTTGGATAAGTCGATTTTTTTATTATGATCATTTACATTTACATAACCAGTGTGGGAAACTTGCGGGGAACTCGAGTTCACCTTTCGGAGTTTCGTAATTGGTTTGCAAAGAATGGCTTTTCTTTTTCGTTTTATGAAGAGAGAAAAAAAGAGTGTGAAAAAGTTCCTGCGTCTCCCTGAAAAGGTATTCATGCTGTTGAAAAGGTGGTTTGTGTTATCTCTAGATTGGCTAGGATTAGCTCCCACTATTTTTGGAAAGGAGGTCTAATCTCGTGGTACAAAAACAGGGAGACCAAAACTAGAACATGATTCTGTCTGTGTTTCCCCAACTCCAGGGGGTTGAAGGACAAGCCACTCACGCCCCCTCGGTCTCGTGATCGGCAGGTGCCCGCAGCTGGGCCTTCGTGAAGTAGACAGTATACGCCAGACTTAAGTTTGTTTTTTTTATTTTCTTTTTTAATGTGTTTTTTATTTTGTTTTGTTTTTGTTTTTTATGTTGAATCGAGCGGTCAGAATAGGAACTTACTTAGATAGGGCCTGAAAAAGATCGAGTGTTGAACTAGTGTGCAAAGGTTAGTGGATATGTGATTTTTCCTGGGTATCTATGAGTGTATGTGTGTGTATATGGGTGGGTATACAAGAGAGGAGATCTCCTCCTGCTTCTACTTGTGAGAAGGGTGCCGGGGTGTACGTGTGTCGGGGGGTGCGTTTGACGACGCCAGTTGCACGCTGCCACCCGCACTGATGTCGGCTTGCCTCCGCCAAGCCGAACTTCCCCCCTTTGTTATTTGTCTTAGTTTTCATCTGCTCCTCAAGTAGCAATAAATCATCTGTTAAGTTTGAATATTACATTTATTTTTGTGTGCTCAACTTCAAAATCTTCCCGGTAGCACTGCTTTTGTCCAATCCTTCTCACCTGCGTCACATCCAGGGTCCCCCCCACGTCAAATACAGCGTGTCGTGAAGACAATGACGCTGATGCACACAGCTAAACCAACTCACGTCTTTATCTTTTATGTGGTCATAATTACAGAAAATAATCGCGAGATTACACACAAGAACTTTGAGGAAATCTCTTCAACAAAAGGTGTACAATCACACACCCAGACCATCAACTTGCTTTTCATAGACTTCTGCACACACAGCCTGACAGCTGCAATCCCAGGAAATGTCATAGGGGCAGATTGTATGTTTTCCTTAATAATAACAAAAACTTATAAAAACAATTTTCAGATAGAAAAAAAAAAATCTATAAATATTAATAATACATTTTTAAGGTATAATAGCACAAAAAAAAATCATCAACTCTAAATGGGAAGAAATATATATCCATTAACTTAAGCTGATCAGAAACGCGAGAAGAATGAGTTTGTTCGCATTAGTGCCTTTTGTTAACATTGTCACATAGTATAATTGCTTTTAAAGTTTAGTTTGATACGAAGTAGCAACACATGTTTAACCCAACTTCCATTTTTCGGGCTTCTACCACTCCGAAACGGCGAAAAAGTCCGTTGGAGTTACCCACCCATCGCTGGCTGCTAACTGCTACTGTCGTCGCCTGATGGCGCTTTGAGTGGCAAACAATAGGGTGAATGCGTCCATTTTGAAGTTTGGTTACAAACTACAGAGAGGAAGATCCAAGACTTCCAAAGTTGAAGACTACGCAAAAACGACTTAAAAATACTCTTTCTCTGCTTAATATTTATTTTATTAATAATTTTCACCCCTAAATTTTATTCGTAGAACATTGTTCATAGTTTGTTTAGCATATGTGTCTCTCTCTTCGCGCTACACTTCCGTCTCGTGCGGTACGTAGCGGACACGTTCGTCTTTTCTGAAAAGTGTCTTATTTTTGCTACTTTTTCGCATGCATCGTTGTCGCCATCACCTTTTTCCAGCAAAATCTATGTTACATTCCTGAAGAAAAAAATTCGAATGTGTCTTCTAAAAATGTCTAGTCGGTTGTGATGTGTCAACTAAGGTCCCAAAATGCGTCAAAGTTAAGAGAGGTGTGCGTTAGTCGGAGGCCCGTTCATTCGGCTGCGACCACGTGGACCGCTTTCGCGCCATATGACGTTCTTCAGCGTCAGTTTGGGTCAAAGGTTGATGAACGAAAGCAATGTCGTCTGCTAAGTAAAATTTCCCCAGTAGTCAATTTCTTCTAACCGCAGCTTTACATCCGGACAAGATAAGCGAGATTTATGAGCGGCATCATCTTCCCAAAGAAGTAAGTAAGCTTCGATTGTCTATTTTCTCCTGGATAAGTGGCTGTTTGACCACTTTAAACTCAGTCTATCTCACCAGTGTTCAGTCGCTATCAGAGGTCCGGCTATATTGAGAAAGACAGTATTACAAAAAATATTCTTTGCTCGTTTCTTTTAATTTTCTTCCAGTCCCACTTTGATATGGGGGAGTTTTCTAAATCTCCTCTCTTTCACGGTAAAATAAAGCTAAACTCGACCATCTTTTACTTTCACTTAATTTTTTTAACCATTTTTTTAGTTACTAGTATCTTAGCTTCGCTACTGTTGGTTTTCCACTGAGAATGTATGAAATGAGGCACACTCCATACTAAGTGAAATCGCTAACGGAAAAAATAGACCCTCCTAGAAATCCGACGATGATTTCTTAACTTTGTTGTAGTTATTGTTTTCATTCAATGTCGGAAATTTGTTTACGAGTGGCTTTTGAATATTTTTCATTGAAAATTAACCTGGTATGGTCCGTATCTAGATGTTTAATTCGGCGTGTAAAATATTAAATGGGTGTGAAGAAAAGGATCAGTTTTGTTTTTCTTTCATGGCTGCCGCTTAACGACACCTGAAGAAGAAGCGATGTCGAACAGACGATAAAAAAAAGATGAATTTATCTTCGCTTTCACAGACATCGGCCATGAAATTGATTAAACCCACAAAAATATAAGATGAAAGATCGTTTAAGTTTAATCAAATACTTTTTTTTTTCCTCTTTGTTCATATTTGGATTTTTAATTTCTAATCCCAGATGGAAAAAATCGGATGAAGACGGGTAGATGTTAAAAAAAATGTAAAAAGCACATCAAAACGTATTAAAAAAGAGAAAAGAAAATGGATAAAAACAAAATCTTGCTTGATCTCGATAAATAATTACTTACATCACTATAATTAATTCAATAAATACTTTTTAAAACTAATAATTAGTTACTAATTTCTCCATTTTTACAAGTTTCAAATTTAACTTGTATTTTTCGTAAATTACGATTTGTCGTCTGCAAAAATTGTTTGATTTCCTTTTTATTTTAGTTAATGATCGAAGTATTTGGGATTTTGAATTCTTTAAGTAGATTAAAAAAAATCAAAATTCTCCTTGTGATTATCTTAAAAATTAGTTTCACAAACTAAATACGAAATATTTTAAAAATAATTTATTCATACGTTTATTGATTATTCATTCATAAACTTAAACCAATTTTTGTCTGTTAGGTTTTGAAATAATCATGATCCACGTTTTTTAAATAAATAAAAATGTTTAGAATTTCAAGAATTTTAATTTTTTAAATAAACTTATTTTCTGAGTTCTAATCTTCAACTATTTTTATAAAAAAAAAAAAAAGAAAGTAACAGTACGAGTAATGAGGAGGGAATGTCTACCAACAGATTTTTATTTTCTTTCAAAAATAATTTTTCCGACAGAATTAATTAACCGAATTAAGGATATATATGTTACTTATTAACCTAAATAACTACTTTTTCTAGAGAATTATCGTTTTAGAAATCAAAAATTATCTTTTTTTTTTTTTACAAAATAAAATTATGTTGTTCGGATTTTATGTTTTTTTTGTTGTTTTTTTTTTTTGTTTTCTTTTTTGGTGTGATGTGTTTCAAAATATAAAAAGAAGACTGGAATAGTTACGTACATTCGTATTGTTTAAGTTTAGTTTCTTAGAAGAAAAAAAAATGACGGAAAAAAACACCAAGTTTCATAATTAATATATAAATCGAAATTTTGGAGTTTTTTTTAATCTCTAATTGAATTATCAATAAGTAGGTATTTAAAATATTTTCTGTAGTCGAAATTAATTCCACTAAACAACATTTTAAAAAAGTTTAAAAAAGAAGAAAAAAAACTGAAAAGTGAAGATATTTCCCAATTTTTCTGTTATTTAAAACTTGTGTTAAGTTAACGGGTCGAATTTAGTTGCTGGTTTGTGGTGAGTTAAAGTAATAATTTGTGGGGGTTCCCCTAACAACAGCATCAACAAAATCCATACCCCTGGGGTTGGTTTGTTTTCTGTTGAAGGATCAAATCAGCTCGGAGCCGTCATTTGGTTTGTGTTGAATGTGAAGCAGTGACGAACCACGTGGCTGCCACACTTTTTTGTTTATCAACACAGTAGCCCGGGAGGGAGGGGAACAAGCGGATTTCGTATGAACAACGACGGCGGCAGTGGCGGCGCCAGTCACTTGGTATAAGAGGGGAGGGTGGAACATGGCTCAGTAGTTAGGGGAGAGGACTAGAGGTCCGATCGCATCCAGTCAGAGTATCGCGCTTTTGAAAGGAAGGAGAAAATAAATAAACTAAAAAAAGCAAACAAAATAACTAGGCGATATTTTTTTATATACTCATTAATGTTGGCACACATTTAGATTTTTTACTGACTTTTTTTTTATGAAGATGCTACAATATTGAAAGGATGAAAAATAAAAAAAAAAGAAGACGAGAAAAAAACAGTAGATATGGTCTCAAGACTGGTTGGTGAAATTCGTTTAGAAGTAAAAAAACACATAACGAGAATAAACCCTTTTCTCCTGGCAGTCAGTCTCGTATTCGTACGCGTAAAATTTGATATATTGATCGTCAAGGTGTCAAATTGGTTGGTTTATTGTCCTTGGTTTTGTTTCGAATTCCGACTACTTATGTATGTACATGACAACTTTCTTTTTGTTTTCGATAATAAGGCTTTCAAGAAATAAATGTCGTGTAGTTTAAAAATAAATCAATTTAGAGACTAGATTTTACTTTTTAGATTTGTAAGATAAACTGAAACTTACCATATTTTAATTTTTTTTTTTAAATAATGTTGTTGGGTCAAGTTAATTCAAAGTGTATAGTAAAAAAAAAAGTAAAAACGGTGATGTACTGTTTATTTTATATAATTTATTTATTAGTTAAAAATGGTTAAAAATAAAATTCCTCCTAAGTAATTAATTCTCTCTTTTTCACTTAACTGAGTTAAAACTCTTTCCTCATTTTTTTTCTTTTCCCAAATCTGTACGGGTGGTTTAAAAAAAATGTTTTTACATTTGATGCCCAAGTATTGTTTTAATTATAATTTATAAATTAATAAATATAATTAAAAAGTTTTTTTAGCCACATTTAATAAAGTAAAACGGATTGGTGTGCTTTGTCCGATGGACCTTACAATTTTGAGTAAGAGCCTTAATTTCCTTTTTTGTTTTAAAGATTTCATATTTTTATTTGTGACAAAATAAAATAATTAAAATTGTTCTCTACACACATAAACAAATAAATTAAAAAGGTAGCCTGCTTTTAGTTGTTATAAATCATTACTAGCTAGAAATTTCTCTTAATGGAGGGATTTACACCCGGACGATAACTCCAGTTAATAACCAACCGAGTTTCTTGTTCAACTTTTATGTTTGTAAACTACGACACTTAAAAAAAAAAAAAAAGGAAATTACAAATTGATAACAATCCAAACCAATAATTATCTGACAACATTAAGCATCGGCTGACAGAAGAGGAGGAGGAGAAGAAAAATAAAGAAAAGAAATTATCTTAATAATGGTGAGAGGCGAAAATTGCCGTTCTACATCGGACTCTTCTTGGTCACAATACAAATGTATGAATAATAATAATAATAATAGCCTCTACTCTACATAATAACCAAATGAAAGGTAAGAGTTCGTCTGTTTTTGTAAATAACAGAAAAAGTTCAAAGTTGGATTAATTCTTTATCTTTTCTTTCATCAAACATTATTTTTTTCCTTCACCGTTTTGTTCACAAGTGGTTGAGGAGGCTATTATTTTTATACCTTGAACTCGTGTAGGTTTGGTTTAAAAGAAAGGAAAACATAAATTAAGACTGGAGTAGAGTTTTTAAATACAACTTTGAGAGATGGAACAATTTTCAATTTGTTTGAAACTAAGCCACTCGTACATAATTTGTAAAAAAGTAAAATCCATAAATTACGTAGTGTAAAAGGGGCAAGTGAAGTTTAATCAATTTTCCAAGTAAAAATAACAAATAAAAGATCATAATCTGATTAAAAAAAAAAAAAAATTAAAATTCTTTATTCAGATTTCTTTGTAAAACTCAACTAGTTGTAACTTTTTAAAATTTGATTTTGAGCGAAGTTATGCCAACGTGGCACAGTGGTGGCAGTGTTTGTAAAACAATCAAAATAAGAACAAGTTACGTAGACAAATTGTAGTATTAATTAAGTTTACCGCTCTAAATGATTTTTACCTCCCTTACATTCCATTTAAATTTTTAACTATCTTCATATTCTGAGCCCCTTAGTTTTGGGTCCAAAAAATTAATGTCACATTATTAGATTTTTCTGCAATTCAATATTTTTTTGAATTGCTAACTAATAATCCATGTTGGTAAAAAAAAATATTAACGAATAAAATATCGTGTGAATTCAAACTTGTTTGGTGGAATGTGTCAGGTTTTATTACGCAACTGTGCAACATCATTTTTTATTTATAAATAAATTTTAAAAAATATAGGGCATAGAAACATATTTTTGTTGATTAACAACACTTAAACACTCAGTAACACATATCACATTTACATGTTACGATTTCCTTGACATTCTTACGTGAATATTTTTACATTTATAACAATAACATGATGAACCCCCAAATCTTCTTTTGGGTTCTGGAAAAGCTGTGGTTTTTTGCATTATTTTGGTCACTATTGAAAATTGTTTTTGTGAATGTGCATGGTGTTAAAATTACAATACATGAATATACTCTTCCTTTTTTTTTTTTTTTTTTTTTTTTTTTTTATAAAATTTAAAGCTTCTTTCTTGGTTATGAACTGTACCGCAAAAAAATTAAGAACTTTTGTCCAACTGCGTTTATTTTGGCACCATCATCAATTTTTAAAGGATCTATAAGTTTAACTGCCTACAATACTATCCCAAAAGCTACTCTCAAACTCCACTCACCCCTGTTGTCTATTTCTGTGAAGGATCCCACCTTTAACACAGCCATTCCAATGTAGCTTTGTTTATCACTGTTGAGAAATCAGTTTTTTTTTTCGTTTAGGTACCTCTTTGCAATTTTTGCTTAAATGCTGTAATCACTTCCATAACTAATTTTCGTAATAGTCTACATTTTTTCTCTCTGTTTAGTTTACAACACCACCTTCTTCAAATATTTCCTTTTTGGTCAATCCACTTTTCTTATTACCTTCTTAATTTATCTTTACAATTTTCAACAGTGTCCTCATCATTCAATAACTACAATTTACATTTCATTTACAATACTGTTATAACAGTGTTAAGCAGAACCAAGAAGAAACGAAGGTTTAAAGAAATAAACAATTCTATTAATGTAAAATACAATAAATGATAAATCAGTATGGATGTCTCTCATTGAAAAAGAAAAGAGATAAGTGGAGGTGTAAAAGGCATGCACAAGGAGAGGGAGGATGAGTTGTGATTTACTGGAGCAACAGCCTTTGGCGCGCTGTCTCTTGGAGATGGGAGGTTGCTTTCCAATGGAGCCTGTGAACCTGGGCCAAGATGCTGTCCAACTACCAAAAATGTCCCTTGTGATGAACTTTTATGTCTTAGGCTCAAATCAGCTTCAATTTTTATTTTGTTTCCTTCAGTGGGGGTGGATGCTTTTGGGTGAAAATTCTTGATGTATTGCTTATTTTGTCTCTGAGTGTATGAGTAAAAACAGAAGGTATGTGCAGGGCCTTGCACAGCTGACGGAATTTTAGTTCAGTTTCAGATGTTTGGAGCATTCACATCCAGACAGTAATGGAAATTAGTGTACTGTACCATGAATCAGAAGATCTGGTTTTAGGAAGAATGTAACAATAGTTTTTTTTTTTTTTTCTCTTTTGAGGTTACATCTTTCAGAATATGAGGCTAGTTCAAAAATTTTAAGCAAAATGTAAGGCATGTAGAAATTCTGAAATGTCAAATGTAGCTATACTTGACAAATTTATTAAATGAATATTTTTAAGTTAGTTGGAGGAGTACTAAAATTTTACTAGCTAGAAATTGACAAAGTTGACTTTGCAGAACTTCTACATATTGGCTGTGCCTGGGAGTATCATCCTGAATCTACACATAGGATAGTTGGCTTTGAGTTATGGAGCCACAGGACCTTATAGTAGACATCAGCACCCACCTTTTCACTAAGCCTGTAGAAGAATGGAGACATTTTTCCTGTCCACAACACCAAGGCCACAACTACGACTGGACTTTTTTTGCCACAAGATACCAATTGTTTCAATGGATTAAAACAGCATTTCACTGTGAAGACTTTCTTGTTAGAGAATATATTAACAGTGGACTCATAATTCTTGAGATACCTGAGCAATTTCCTGTCCCTTTACAACCTTCAGTGAAATTTGTGATGAGGTGTCTTTGTCTTCTTGACTATCAGTTAACACCCAGATTGTCATGAGCAGTCATTTTGACATTTTTTTTTATGTTATCTTAGCTCAGCAGCTACTTTACATATGGAGGTCTTTTGCAATTGTGATCTTGAGGGCATTAATGAAGTCCCAGTTCTGCTTCTTATTGACCTGTGCTACTGTCTGGCTCCATCTGGATACTGATGCCTATTTCTATAGCGTTTGATACTGTAGGCAGTGCACAAAAAATGCAGCAACTATGTTGAAGATACTTTTAAGTTTGATTTGTACATAAAACAATACACTTTATTATTTGTCCTTTGAAACCATTTTCCATGATATTCCTGAATATGCTCTCAATTTGCTTTGTCTTGTGTTTGCTTTTAATTTAACATTTGCATTAACAAAGAATTTGTAACCACACCAGCAAAGATAATGTATAGACATCATTGTTTGTACTTATTTCCTGTTAAAAGTTCTTCCATTTTTAGCATAAGAAAAATATTCAATACTTTAAATCCAAATTTGTTAACTTCTTGAGAAAGTAGCAGTAATTTTCAAAATGATCTTTTTTAATCTGGTGTCAGATTATATATACTGAACAATTTACTGAAATCAATATAAAATTGAAATTCTGTAAACTTGATCTTTTTTTCACAAAATCCTGATGGAACTTTTTGCTGCTTCTTTACAACAAAATGAGTCCATCTTAAACTTATTTAATTAATATGCTTCAAATTTAAAACGTTATTGTACATAATATAGTAAATGTATATATACTTTCTATAAATTTATTTGCATTTTTAACCATTTAGGCTCCCTCTTATTATGAATTTTGCTGTTTAAAAATATCAATTTTGTCTTATGAATTATAATTCAATAATTTTATGTTTAAAAATATTTTGGAATCATCATCTGTATCCTGGCAAGCATTTAAATTTCATACTCAGACTATAATCATTATGAATTTCTTAAAACTTTTCAACACTAAAATTATAATGCAAATTTTCTTTATAGATATTTTACTTAATGAAAATTAGTTTTAGCTGCATGTTAACATGTTACTGACATTATATATTTAAAAATTTGTTTTATAATGGCAACCAACATATAACATTAATCCGAAATATGTACTAACTGAATAAATTAAGAATAATGCCAAACAGTCTGAGTAAAAATGTAGAAGAATAATTTGTACTAAATAAAATAAATTTTTGCAAAAATACATCACTTGCCACTAGTAGAAACATACGACAATGCAGACATTTTCTTCAGAAATTTTCACCTTTATCTTTACATGAAGAAATTAATATTGCTGATAAGCCTTTATATAAATATGTAATAAGCTTGTAGGTGTTCTTGACAGTTGCTGCATTTTGCTCGGGGGAGCAATTGTTGCAAGTAAAGGGAGATAACAACGCTACTTGTACAATTCGGGTCAAAATTATTATTTTTTCAGTTACTGTTTTATTTGGAGAAGAGCAATGCAACAAATTTTTTTAGAAGTCTGTCGTGAGTTAGTACAAGACATGGAGGTTTAGAGAGCACTGAGTTGTTTACAAAATTGTTGAAGATAAGAAATCACACTGATTTGTATCTTATGATGATGAATTACTAAAATTTATGACTTCACAGTTTGTCTAGTTAATGTCTTCATCATATATATTTATTTAATAACTACCTTTTTTTTATGTATTTAAATTTTTACCCTTTTTCCAATAAAAATAATGCTTAATACTGTTTTCTTATATAGAATCAATAATTAAAATGATCAAAACAGTTTGATTGAATTTCATTTTTACTCAGTCCAAATATTTAATATTTGTAGTGATATTTAACAAGAAAACTTTATAATATCAATTTCCTTATTAATAAGGAATCATTTTAAAACTTGGATATCTTTTATTAAAATTAATATCTAAAATAGTTTCCACAATATGCTAAGTAATGATAAAAAGAACTGAAGTCAAAAATACATAGTACTAAATTCTAAGAGCTATGCTGTTATGGTCTATTACTACTGAAGAAAGGCATCTAATTTTAATTCTCCATAAAGAGTTTTTTTTTTTCTATTAACAGCTAATTTTTATAAAATAAATACAGTATAATATCTCTTTAAGCAATATCAGTTATTCTTGTAGTTGTATAATTAGTTTTATTGTTATATCTCAAAATGTTCTGCCAACCTAATGCAGAAGTTTCATTTTCAGGTAAATTATTTGAAACTTGTTAATGTCAATAAAATTGTTGCAAATTCCATTTTTGTTGTTCTTGTTCATAATTATTTTTTAAACATGTTTCCTTGTTTCGAAGAACTTGCACCAGTAATGTAATAGAATGTTCTTAGATTTATTTCCATAGGATTTGATGCATATGAATTATATAGAAATGACAATGAAAGTATTTGCCATATTAACTTGAGCTAATAAGATATTCTTAATCACAAGAAAAAACAATTTTGCAAAGTTTTCCTGTAATGATGGGATAATAAGCATTTTATGTTTTTGTACTCTAGGAATAAGTTTATTTTCATAAATACTAGAAAATCAACTATTTTTTTAAATTTGGAAAATAATTCATAACAGTAAAACTGGCAACATAGACTGAGAAAATTCAAAAACTTTTTCTATTTAATTTGTAAATTTTTAGAATTAATATCTAAATATATTTGTTGTTGTGCCTATCATAAAATCTTTTTCATTTAGACTCCTTGATTAAAATAAAAAGAATAAAAACTAATGAGAAGTAACAAATATACTTTAATTTTTTTTTTTTTTTTTTTTTCAAAAAATATTTATATGAAGCTCAAGCCAAATTAAGTACCCAAGTTAAATTGCTTTGAATGATTTTTAAGAATCAAATATAGATATCTTCACTTATGTAAAATTTCTGTCATCTAACAAGTTTTTTTTCAAAATGTGTTTGTAAATATAAATGGAAATGACTTCGATAATCAAGGATAACTTTGAAAGTCATTCTTCATGAAAACAAAAATAGAAAAGGACTACACGTCTCGATTTTTACAGGAATTGAACTTTAAAAAATGCAGATTAATTTCGTGCATCTACTGATTTCCATTAATGTCTGTGATATTCACATACTTATGTAGATTTTTTTTTGTTTCACCTAAACCTAGTTACTCCCCTTGCATCTATCAAATTTATAAAATTTTGACTTTCACTTGTTCAGTTCACTCCAGAAAAAAATATGCTACGTTTTTGCAGTTGATTAATTTTATTTAAAAAAATTGGCCAATATTTATTTTAAAATTTTGAATTCATGATCTTTAGTGGAGCACATTTTGTTTCTCATTATTAAATAATTTATACATGAACTATGTTACTCAATGGTTACACATACAAATGCTATTTAAAATATCACATGCAACTATTTGTGTGCTTAATCGATTATTTATGGCAACAAAATCAATGACTTTATCCTTTTGTTTTTGCTTTTAGCACATTTTGCTAAATTGGCAAGGTTTTTTACAATGATTAAAAAATCTTTATTTCATTACAACTTCATTGCTTCAATGACATAAGTGTATATTTATAAATCTTGTCAGATAATTAGAGTATCATGCAATATGATTGGAACCTAGAACCTAAAACACTAATCTCATTCTGGCTTTTCTATGCAAATAATTTCATCCATAATAATTGTGATGTCCAAATTTGCTGTTTTTATTTTTACTATCACTGAACTAAAGTTGTGAGATATTTCTCTTCCAGCATTTTCTAATATTACATATTCAAAAATTATTTGTTATTAATGTTAGCAATTGTTTTCATCCACTTTCATTATTAATCCAATGCATAAATATGAAAATGTTGGAATATTGTAGGGTTGCAACAATAATACATTATTTGGGTTATACTCTTTGAGATCAAAAAAAAAGTTTTGTTTACAATAGACAAAAGGATGGTTGACATAAACAGAAGTATCAGATAACTGAATTTATAGTATAGAACACAACCTGACTATATATTCATTAGCCATGAAGCTTGATTTCTCCTTATTAATGAACTATTCCATTGTTATTACTCAATGTTAATGGGTAAGCATATTAAATATCAGTATAACAATGAAATATGTCTTTTGTAAGTAGAGGAGATAAGCTGCTAATAGACTGCTTTTGTTTCATGTTAATTTTTCTTAGATATTTTTTTTATTTTAAAGACTTAATAGACAGAATTCTTTCTGAAATGCAACACTGGAGCTAAGAATAGAGATAAAAATTTGAGAATACTCATCAGAAAATTGCTCAAGTATTGCAATCATTTTTTTATCATAAACTCAAGTCACAATCTCAAATAAAATCAATTTCTTGCAGATACTTCAGTCCCTATCAGAAATATCAAGATAAAATAATTTGCATTCACCTAGCTGTCAATATAAAAATTAATTATTCAAAATTGTGCCTTGATGTACTTATGCACTATGGTGAGATTATGATATTCAGACACTTGTTTCAGAATTTGTATGTATAAAAAGTATAACACAATAACAGACAATTAATTTTATGCCCTATCTTTGATACTGGCTAAATTTTATTGCTACAAATCTATTTGAGATTTTAAAAAGAAAACATTCTTCTGATTTATTAGTTCCATGATATGATAGATTTTTCAATTTAAAACCAAAAACAATTTTGCTAAAATTTCATGAAGATTTTAATTTTATTTAATACTTTATCTCCCAGTATTTGTTAGTCCATCTCTAAAAAGAAGTTTAAAAAGTTCCAAAGTATTTTTCATAAATCTTATTTTTAATGAATTAATTTTTCTTTTTATTTCTCATATTGAAATAGTTAATTCAAATTTAAACCAGTAAATAGGCATTAAGATATTTAGTAATTTTTCATACAGCTATATTTCATATAGTTTGATATTTGTTTAAATTTATAAATATAAACTGCTTATGAACTTGACATATCTTCAAGTATTGTATTAAATATGTATTGGTAAAGTCACTGATGAGGTCTATATCCTGATAAAAAATCTCAATTGCACACATTAGGGATCAAAATTTTTTGTTAAAAATTAGGTAAGTTTTTAAGCTATGAACATCAGTCAACCTACAGCATGTATTTGTAATATGCTGTAATGATATGAGCACATGTTAAAAATATTTGTAGAGAAAACTTGTATCATGACTGTAAATACTCTTCATAAAAAGACTAATTAAAAGTTATTTTGTAGGTTATAAACTACAAAGTTTATCCAATATTTTAATTATTTTTATTTTGTAACCACCTTTATTGAAAATAAGAACCTGTAATGTTGATCTTAATCTTACTGGAAAGATTTGATAACATGAAATACTGAACTTTTTCCCCTCATTTTTATCAATATGAGAGTCATAGCAAATGATGATGGTTTTTATTGTAATTTAAAATACAGTATGAAAAGCGATTTCTACTCTTTCTCTCTTTATTCTCATAAAAAAAAGATCTGGTTTTTTGACTGCATTGAGTAACTGGACTAAACCCGAGGAGAGAAGGGAGGTGATGGCCTTAGTACATTATGCAATTTAATGTTTCCTGATGGCTGTTTTTACAATGGGAAGGAGCATAAACTTGGGTTGTCATAACTGGGTCAGAAATTTCATTGGCACCATCTGGTTATCCACAAAAGCCACAATTGATGGCAAACCGCAGCTAAAATGTAAGGCATCAGCAAGAACAAATAGTAAAAAAAAAAAAACAGAATATTGAGATGCCAAAACTAAATGCTCCAAACACAAAGACACTGAATAAATTGTTTGTAATAGCTATTGTTGTCATTTCCAGTCAATTTCTTCCCTGAAATGGGAATTGACAACTTAACAATGCAGCCAAAATAGGCCTCTTAACCTCTTTGCCTATCCATAATCTTAAAGATAGTAAAGTAAAATAAACATGACACCTGTGAATTGAGATTTGGTTTTCATGAAAAAAAAAATGAAAATCAAATTCACATAATGAATATTAAAGAATAATGAGTTTCCAGGCAGTATGGAAAGTTAGTGTATGTGTCTTTCCACTTATTTTAGAGCTGAATTTAAAATTTCTCAGCAATCAAATTTATTATGTTAGTCTACTAATAAAATTAGTATCCAGTTGTTGAACTCAAAAATAAAATAGGTTAGCCAAAATGTTGATTAAATTTTTATCATGAGATAAAATTAGGAAATTTTAGTTTTAAATAACTTCATTGTTTTTTATTGTATTTGTATAGCTGTCATGTCTATGCATTTTTTTTATTTTTTTTACATTTAGTCAAAATTGTCATCATTTTTATTTCAAGATTCTAAGATTAAATATGGAAGAAAAAAAAATGAATTTTGTATCTTATGCTTTTTTTCTTTTAAGAAATATAAAAATGTGACTTGAATAAAAAGACAGTAAATGATTAAACACTTCAAGAGTGATTTATTCAGACAATTTCTTGTTAAATGATGCTCCTTGGTTGGTAAGACTAGTTGAGACATGACATTATTTGAGAATTATCATTTTTATATGATACAGAAAATAGCAACCATATACAAAATACCAAAATCAGGTATTGAAAATCATTTGCAGCAGCAGCTTCATTATATTGGTTACTTTGATGTAAAGAAAAAAAAAAATGTATAAAGAAAAAAATTTAAGTGTACCAAATATATATGTATATAAATTTTCCCTATTACTTTATGCAAATGGAAAGCCAATGTTAAGTGGATACTTTATAATGGAATACAAGAGATCATGGGGTAAGTAAAATGAAGCACCCCCAACCATACTTAAAGGCTGGTTTTCATTCAAAGAAAGTCAGACTGTGGATACTGTAGAATTGGAAAAGAAACCTACTATAAATTCCTTTTAAAGGACCAGATATTTAAGTACTTCTCTCTTAGACTAGTTGAAGGCAGCAATCAATGTACTTCATGTAAAATCAGTGAATAGAAAGAGCATAATAGTCAGAATAATGCAAGCTTGTATATTTCTTATATAATGTAAGCTTTTATATTTCTAACCAAGTAAATATTTCAACTTTCATTCCTCTGCTGTATTTGCAAGATATTGCACCTCCAGATTACCATTTAAATTTATTTTAATAAAAATAATTTCAGTTTTCTAGAAGACCACAAAAGACTCCAAGAGCAGTTCTTTGTTGAAAAATTTCTAAGAGGATGGAATTATGAATTTCATATGGTAGAAAATAGCATATAAAAGTAAATATATTGTTAAATATACTCATAGCTAATGTAAAAAAATGCTTTTAATCTTTACTTAATAAACCAAACATTTTTTACATTACACAATGGGCAATAGATATGAAAAATACTCTTGACTGAGTTTAACATAAGTAAAGAAAAAGATTTCAACTGAAACAACATGGTTCACTAAACTGTTAGATTCCAGGCAGAAATCAATATATAAAGTTTGTACTAACACTAGTTAAATTTTAGTCAAATATATTGGGTTGGTCAAAAAGTTTCTTTGGTTTATTAAGGAAATTTTGTAAATAAGTGAACAAACATTTTGGCCAACCTAACACAGGCATCCCTTGATTAATATATTTTTGATAAGTGTACTAAAATGTTTATATACCAAAATTTGTTTAGTGCATACTTGATTAGTGAGGTAAAACATTCTTCAGTTTAACCACAGTAATTGAAAATTGATTTTTGTTTTTATAGTTACCAATGTACACATTAGCTGCATAAATCAAGGGGTTATTGTATATCTTTTAAACAGTTTTGGAGTATAATGCAAGCATAAATCCTTTACAAAGTTTCATAAATTTAGATAACTCTATTGATTATAACAGTGTGAGGTAAGCTAAAAATTGATTTTGGACTTTTTATATATTACATACCACAGCTTTCATATGTATTATGATACTTGAAGTAATAATCCCTCCAATACTACTATTTGAAATTAGTTTTCTTTCTCATGATTAAATTCCTCATGCCTGAGTTAAAATGTTTCATACCTGTCCTCATTCCACTGTTCAACTTGTTTGTTCAATAATAATCATAGTCATAAAACATTTCATGATATATAAATGATACAAATATAGTAATGAAAAGTAATGCTTAACTGACAATTTGAAAATGTCAATAAACATGGAAATAAATTATTCTTTGTACATTTGTATTTTGTTTTAAACTTTTTTCTTTTTAAGGATATTGTTCTGAACATTTCATGATACCACTACTCTAATCCTTCAAATTTTCAAGTTTTGTTTATTGCTATTTTCTTTTTAAGTAGACTGTCAGTAATCATCCTGACAAAATTTATGTGCAATTAAATAATACATTATAATATAGTTTTAATGTTGCAATCAGAAATAAGTTATTTAAGTGAATAAACTGATGTTTGGAAAAATAAAAAGCACTGGAATTATATTTCTGTATGTTAATTCAAATATACTTTATTATATTCTCCCCAGTTTTTTTCTTCCCAATAATCAGTCTTTTTATTTATTATTTTTATATTGGTGAAATTCTATCCTTATTCAATTAATATAAAATGTTTAACGACATTACATCTATTGAGAAAAATATGCATAACATTTGTAAAATATATGAAATAAAAAATAATGTTGCTTTTTTACACTTTATGTATTAATTATAATGAAAATATTTTTCCACAAATGCAATGCAGAATAGTATATTACTTACTAAGGAGTTGGTGATAGGAACTTGTTGCCTTAAAACAGTTGCTATTAT
Source organism: Acanthosepion pharaonis (assembly GCA_903632075.3). Taxonomy (NCBI): domain Eukaryota; kingdom Metazoa; phylum Mollusca; class Cephalopoda; order Sepiida; family Sepiidae; genus Acanthosepion; species Acanthosepion pharaonis. The sequence goes on along the minus strand of CAHIKZ030004620.1, from coordinate 2,175,233 downwards.
GCAGTTACTTACATAGTAATAGCAAGTGATAGGAAAGATACTGACAAACTAAAAAAAATATTAGATATATGTTAAATGGTATGAGACACTTACATCAGTTGTCCATATTTGATAACTGTAAAAAGCTTTAGCAATGCAATGTAAATTTATTATAAAAGATATATTTCTCCTCCCAAATTGATTTAGAATATATAGTGGTATATTTTGAAATGAGAGAGAGAGAGAGAGAGAGTGTGTGTGTATATATATATATATATATATATATATATATATATATATATATATATAATATAAACATTTGTGTGTTCTGCAGATTCCCTGTGTAGTATATGACAACATTCTCACCATGCATGCTGTTGCTGCAAGCAGGCTCTTCTAGCCCTATGTTCACCTGGTTTTGAATTCAGTATTGTCCTTATAAACAGGTTACCAACCAAGGTTAGAGAGTCTATTCTGCCCTGCTATTAACACCTAGCTGTGAGGAGAGATGGATTCATACCTTTCCAAATGTATTGTTACAAAAATGAATGCAATGGCTTGGCTGAAGTTGGAACTCTGCACACTAATCCCATTTTCTGCACCCATAGCCATTATGTTATGCACACATACAAGTTCATATGCAAATAATTGCAGAAAACAATATACTTTTTAAAATTCTGATTACATAACAAATGACACTGATTTAATGTTGCCTGGAGATCAGCAGTTCAAAAAATATTTCAAATCAAAGATTCTGGTGGTTTTCAATTAGTGTAGCCTAGTGATCATATCTGTTCAATTTCTATACACTTGGGCAGAAAATATATTTAACTATGCTTGAACAGAAGTGAAGAAATTAATAGTTTCTGGGTCATGTTTTGATGTCCCCTGGTACCTTGTGGTTGTTAAGTCAACTGTAATCCATTCACCTTTATCCAAATCATTTTAATTGTTTTCTTTTGTTCAGCACCTGCAACCAGCCCCACTTAAAGCTTGCGTTTTGCTTGGCTTCACACCAGCAGCCAGTATTTACACAGGCCACACATAAATGGACATTGTGTAGTCATGTTCACACTTCTTTAATTCCTCTTGTAAATTTGATGCATGTCACTTTTCATTGTACTGTCAATTTTTTCCTGTTCTATAAAAACTCTTAACTGCAAAACAGATCAACTGATTGCCTCTTCTGTTTATTGATCTTATGTTGCTCACAGATTAAAGTTTTATTTATTCCCCTTCATTCTCTCAAATATTATCTGAAATTTTTCATAAAATTAATCTTCTCTATTTATACTTAATATTTCATCATTTACTATTTCTTTATACAACTAAAAAAAAGCACAAAGTTTAACATATGCAAAAGTTTTGAGAGAAGCTTTAAAATTGCATGAATAGCATATTAATGAAACATGGTTGGAGAGATTTAACCATTTCTTTCAACGTACAAAAAAAATAAATAAATACTAGAATTAAAATATAAACAAACTGATAATATAATATTTTGTATGTAATAAAATCTAGGATGTTTCCTCTCCTTCAAATATTCAGAAATTCTTGAAGGTACCTAGTTTCTCAAAAGAAACAGAATTTACAAATTTAAATGGGAATGTTCTTATAAAAAGGTTCTGGTACTGTCTCTAAGAAAATACACAATCTTTTACAGAAATGTTTCTTATCGCCTTATCTAATCTTATATGTCTTTTTTATAAGTTACTTTTTGTATGAATTTTTTTATAAATTTTATATAAGTTACCTTTTAGTTACTTTTCCTAAAACATTTTCAGTTCTATATTTACAAACAAACATTTGTCTATCAATGAATAGAACATACACACACACATTCCAATTTATAAAATTAAATATTATACCAAATAACATAATTTAAAGTTCCATTCACTTTTGAAACAAAATTTAATGGACATTTGTGGTATAATTGTCTCTTTATATTCATACTCTATCTTTAAAATATTCGTTTTACGTTCTACATCTTTAAAATATTCGTTTTACGTTCTACATCTTTAAAATATTCGTTTTACGTTCTACATCTTTAAAATATTCGTTTTACGTTCTACATCTTTAAAATATTCGTTTTACGTTCTACATCTTTAAAATATTCGTTTTTCGTTCTACATCTTTAAAATATTCGTTTTACGTTCTACATCTTTAAAATATTCGTTTTACGTTCTACATCTTTAAAATATTCGTTTTACGTTCTACATCTTTAAAATATTCGTTTTACGTTCTACATCTTTAAAATATTCGTTTTACGTTCTACATCTTTAAAATATTCGTTTTACATATATCTTAGAAAGACTATAGTATTGAGTAGTTAAATCAGTGACTTAGCCATTATTATTAGGCTAGTAATGTTTGTTACTTATAACTCATTATTATAATGGAGATTTTTACTTTAAAAGTGTGGGACATTTGAGATTGTTATAATACCTATCAATAATCAAATTATAACTAATTATTGTCATATTACAATATCAGGTACTGTTGCTTGTATATTGGTTGAGTAACTTAGTGTTATGGAAAATCTCTACTCCACTGACAATGACCCAACTATTTTAGAGTATCTTTCCTATGTGGTTATTAGTAAATAGTATCAAAATCTCATGTCAATACTATACAATTTGCCTGTTATCTTATTTTTATTACTTCCTTTTACAATCTTTTTATTGTCTGGTATATCTGGGATACATATTCACCAAATATATTTAATATTTTCTATATTTAATTTTTATGCTTTTATTCACTTCCCATTATATTTATGGATCTTCTTTGATCCAAGGATTATCTACCAATTTACTTATGTTCCTTTTTCCTTATAGTGTTTATATATGTTAAATTTTCTTAATAAAGTACTACCAACCACTGTTGAAGTTCAAATCTTAGGGTAGCAAGTTTAAACTTACTAAGATAGGTTTAACATATTGTCACTTAAATAATATCTGGACTTATTAATAAAGTGTTTTAATGGCCCAAGACTATCTTTTCTCATTGTAGTACTCCTTGAACATACCTTTCTAGGTCATCATCTACTGCTGGATATTTCTCAATCTCTTCTATTCATTTGTGCATATCTTCAGCAAAAAAAAGAAGCCTTCAAGTTACCTTGAGATTAATTTATTTTTCATTATTAAAGAAAGATATTTTACAATCTTGTGTTTTGTTTTGTTTTTTTTGGGGGGGGTAGTAATAAAAAAATATTTAGTCAAGTATTGAAAATTGCAATTCTCAGTCTAAAGGTCTGATTACAAATTTTTATTTCTATTTGTTTTTCCATCAAGTTTCTACTATTAACAACTTTCTAATTCTATGCTTTCTTAACTTTGTAAACCTTAAAGTTCACCCTCTTTTTCTAAAAGCATACCTGATCACCTATGTCACTGAAAATGTCAAGTGGTCCAAGTCAAATCTACTTATGATTAGGCTTTCAATGCTTGCTGCTGGAAGCAGCCAACAAAGTTATTTACAAGGTGAAAACATTTTCATTCAGTTCAGTGTGAAATAAGCCATTCACATAACTGACTATAAAAACAATTTAAAAACTCTCTGGCAACAGTGGCACTCTTTCCAAAAATCTCTCACACCTCTTTGATTTTTAATACCCACTTCATATCTTTAAGGCACAAGCTCAATATAGACTCTGCTTTATCCATTTAAGAGGCATTAACTGCATTGATGGTTTTATTTTTTTAATTAGTTATATATTGTTTGTTTCTTTTTTTTTTTTCTATATATGTATTTAAAGCAGACCTTTTTTTATCTCGGATATTTCTTTGGCTTTCTTTGTTCTTCAACTGTGTTTTAATGATAATAGATTTGTTAAGTGTTGAGCTGCTCAAGTCAACTCTTTTGGGCTAGTCTTTACATCCAACCACTTCTTCTTAACTAACTGCTGTTTTGTTTGATATTCTGTTCATGGCCGACAAACATATCCAAAGCTCTCTAAGTGGATCTCCCCAATCCCTACCCTCACAGCCTGAAATTGAATTTACATATTAGACATGTTTTAACAATTAGCAAAATGTATTGAATCTCACTAGTAAACAAGATTTGGATCTTCTTGCCTGTTATTGACTGTCATCATTTCTTTTAGTGTGAATAATAAAAAAAACAAAACAACACTCAACAATTACCCTACCCACTTTTGTGACTCTCCTTGTTCTTTTCTTTTTCTTTTCTTCTCCAGTCTCCTTTTCCTGCCTTTCTTAATCTTTCCTTTACTTTTTCTATTCTGACTTCTTTTACTTTTTTATTTTTTTCCTTACTCTTCTGATTAACAGCTTAACTCTCTCTTCACTCTTCTTTCCCCAGTCCCAATAGTTTTTACCATTTCTTTCATTCATGCTTTTTCTTTTATTAAAAAAAAAAAAAAAAAAAGAGAGAAATGGGGCTTTTTATTTCTGTTTCCCTCCTCCAAAGCTCTATTTTGATTCATCTCCACTTGGAATTAAAATTGAGGTGGGCTAGATTTTGATGCTGCTGTAATCTACCGTGATGCTGTAGCTGTAAGGCATTGCTGTTAATGTATTCTGCAGCTGCATGTGCTGCTTGAAGCAGCTGCAAGGATAATATGCATCTATAACCATTCATACTCTTCCGAAAGGGTTTCTCTTGGCCTTTTGCAAGGGTCATGCAAGAATCTACACTTGTTTACTCTTGTGTAACCAACTTGAACAAATGCTGTGTTTCCGTTTGGGGCCTAATTAAACTACCGGTTCCATTAACAGACAAAAAAGGGTGAGTTATTTACTTTCCTGCAGCTCTAGACAAGTAGAGTGCTACAAGGTGGATATCGTCAATGCTTTTGTAGAAATCCCTCTCAGAATAGTTTGAGTGCCACCCTGTGATTCATTGTGAGTGTAACAAGAAGATGTGAACTGGCAAGAGGAGCACAAAAGAATTCTTAATATGGTGTGGGCACAATCTGACTGTCTTTCATTGCAATTAGACCAGCATGTGTCTATGTAGGCTTCTGTTTTCAAGATTTTTCCTTTTCTTTATTAAAGTTTGTTGTGTTGCAATAATACTCTCCAGTTTTCAACAGTTTTCAAGCGTTTTTCACTCTTAATTCCATTCCAAGTGGTAGTTGTTTTTGTTGATGTGTACTTCAGGATTGAGGAAAAGATGAGAGTCAGCTGTTGTGTATTCACTGAATTCCTATCATGGTTGTTTTCTATCATGAAGAATGTTATTATTTATACACTTGACAACAGAACCAATTCAACCTGCTTATATCTCTCATGATCAGTGTTTGTATATTCACAAATAACAAGATATTTTTTTCAAAATCAGTAATTTAATACATGAATTACAAGCACTGTTATAACATATTCTTGATTCTCACACCTGTCAGCTATAGATTCACAGACTATTATAAAATACTGTACTTCTTTTTGTAGTACTCACTTCTATCTTCTGAGCTACAATACATTCTTGACACTAGCAGACATTGTGTTTGTTAGAAAGCATTTACTGACCTTTACTGTAAGTGGTTTTATCCTTTCTTTTTTTCCTTCTTTATACTTCATAGAAAACAGCTTTGCATCAATTCATTTTTGTTTCAGATTTACATTGTTTTAGTCAACATGTATAGTGCTTTGTAAGGAGACATATATTGATTTTCCAAGTGGATGAAATTAGATTATACAACTTTTATGTAGAAAAATTAATGAAATGAATTGAACAGATTGAGAACTAAAAGTTTGAATTATACAAAAATAATTAGATTGAAGTTTATTCCCTGACATTGGTAAACTCATTTTCTGAGCTGAAATTCTTGAACATTTAAATTATACGAAGGGAAAAACTTAAAATTGTCATTTTCTTTTCTTTATTTATAAATTCTTAAAAAACATTTAAGCTAAAATTTGAGAAACTATTGAAATACCAGATTTGAATCTGTGCATTTATTTTATCCTAACTTAAACATTTTATCATATTCTTAAAGGTTCTCTCCTCTGCTTTTACAAAGAATTTATGATGAACCACCAGAAACTTTAATATAAATTTTACAAATATAATATAAATTTAAGTATTTAAGAGTGAATACATATGTTCTTAACACAAGCATTAGTAACTTATTACATATTTTTTCTGTGCATTATTGCTTTCAAATACACATTGTTTTAACATTTACAAAATTCAAAAACACAAAGAGGTTTAATAAATAAAAGAAAGTGGGGTCACAATAAAAGGAAATAGAATACTGTTATTGATTTTCAGCATACTGGAAATATTTGAGGATTGAAAGGCAAAACAGTTGAGATTATATAAAAATATTCAGAAAATTTAACCAATTTAAAAAAAAAAATAAAACTATTTCTAAATTTTAAAATAAATAGTAAATATTACCATAAAAAATGAATAAACAAGAGTACCTTTGAGAAATCCAAATTCCAGAATTTGTAATAATAGAAAACCTTGTAAGGATATGTAATTATTTATACCATTGAACATATAAAAGACTTTATTTGTATAAGATTTATTTTCAAACATGAGGTATATGTTCCTTCTCTTAAACTATTATAACTTAATAAATCTTACCTTTTATCTCTTCTGTTAGTCAATTTTACATACACAAGAGTTACTCAACTTTAAATTTTAAAATATTTGAAAGTAAAATTTCTCCAGTTTCTGTTTTCCTTCTATGTATATTGAATTTGTCTTCTGCACCTAAACCCATTATAAAATGTTTCAAAATGTTAAATTTATGTACTAAAAGTCAATAAGATTGTCAAGTTGACTAAATATTTTTGAAACAATTTAATAAATTATTGTTTAAACATTTGAAGTTATTAATCATGTAATTATAAAGTAGATTTAGTTTTTATTTTTCTAGTAGCATTTTTCCCATTGTATTAATTTCATTCAGTCTGATTTTTTTATTATTCCATAAATTAACCTTGTTAATTTCTTGTGTTTTTACTATTTTTAAGATTTAAATATTAAAATTACTCTGTACAGTTAATTCTATTATTACATTTTTCATCTAGTCGAGCACAATTACTCATAAATGGCCAGCTTTCACCACCAGTAGAAATTATATTGTTTTATTTCTAATACTTTTCATAATTACATTGAGGTAAAAGTGTTGCCTATTAATCCATTATTTTTACTATGCAGTATTATTTAGCAGGAGTTCAATTATGAATACACTTATTCCATTATTGTAGAAATTAATTTCAAAGTATTACAATTTAAACAATGCCTTTCTTCTCCACTACATTAAAGAAAAATTTAATTTTTATCTTAAATCAAGAAAAAATATTTCACTTTGCATTGATAATAAAACTATATTTTTGTCTTTCTTCTTTTGAAATGAATGGCTGTATTTAATGAGGATTGGAAAAAATACAACCAACAATGCTTAATGAGGATCTCATTTTAAACAATGAACAACTAAGGATAACCATGCAAGTAATAAAATTAAAAACGTTTTTGATTAATGTTAGAATTACTGAATTATTTAAAATGTATTTGTAATAAATTTTGAATTTTTTAAAAATTACTGATTCTTCTTTTTTTTTATCAAACATTTTTCTTGAATAGTTTTGTCCTGCATTACATCATTTTTACAGTTGTTGATATATCTCAACAGTATTACAGACTTTTTTTTTTTTACTAAATTCATCTAGATGAAAAACAATTGCCTGCCTGAGTATTTGTTAAAATCTATATTATTTATTTCACTTACCTAGATAAACTATAAATATTTTTAAAATATTAAAATGGATAATATATAGTGACAATGGTAATTAGTCATAAATTAAAGTTCCAATAATTGTGTTAAAGTTTAAAACAGCAATTTTTTTACATTTTTATAACAAAGTTTTTATGTGTAAAGATGTGTGCATAAGTTGATATTTTTTATGGATTTGTCTTTTTATAGTAACTAGTCTTATTTAAAACATAGAAAAGGGCCTGAGAGAAAGTTCATGCATTTTAGTAAATGTCATTACTCACAATCTACAGGAGAAAAAATGTATAAGCTTAGAGAAGCTGTAGTTGATGAAACACTTGATCTCTATTCACTTATCCCTTCATGGAATATGAGTTGTTTAAAATAGATTTGTCTATACAAGCTGGTATTTTTTAATTGACTGACTACAAATTGCTGCAAAGTCTCGTATTTAGCTGCTTAACTCAGTTTTGTAAATTTATTCAAGCCAACAACAATTGGTTGAAAATTCTACCTCTCTTCCTAATATTCTCTTTTCTTTCTATGACTGCAAATTTCTAATCTTATTCTAGATTTTATTTATGGTAGCTTTTTCCTGGTGCCTGTATATATATATATATATATATATATATATATATATATATATATAATGAAAAACATTTTAAATCTCTAAATGTATAATGTGACAATGGTAATTAGCCATAAATTAAAGTTCCAATAATTGTGGCAAAATTTAAAGCTGCAATTTCTTTACATTTTTACAACAGTTTTTATATATAAAGGTGTGTAAGCTGATTTTTATAGATTTGTTTTTTTATAGTAACCAGTCTTATTTGAAATATCCGTAGAAATGGGTCTGAGAGAAAGTTCATATATTTTAGTAAATGTCATTACTTCTCATAATTTAAAGGAGTAAAGGAAATACAAGTTTAGAGAAGCTGTAATTTCAGAGGTTGATGATTCGTTTGATCTCTATCCACTTCTCTTTGGGGTAAAAAAAAAAAAAAAAGAAATTGCTTGGCATAGATTTGTGTAGATGAGCTGGTATTTTCTAATCAGCTAACTGACCTACTGAATTGTCTCATATTTTTCTAGTGTAAAGGTTTCTGAATTAGCCCAAACCAATGGCAATTGGTTGAAAATTCTCTTTCTGTAACTCATGTCCTATATCTTTAAAATTATAGTCTTTTTTTAAATGTTTTGGCAGCTTTTTCATGGTGTCTGTTGTTTTGATATCCTTTTTTGTGTCACTTTTTGACATGCTTCTAAAATCTTTAATTACTATTTATTACTACAAACTCTGTTTCCAACAAAGAGATTAGCACAAGCATTAAATTTAAGGCTTAAAACTCAAGACCAATTATTTCATAAAATAATTCAATAAATTATTTTTAGGTGTTTTGCAAAAATATCCAGCTAATTTTATTAGCAATCATTGCTATTCAGAAAAAACATATCTTTTATTTAAATAACAAAAATTTCATCTGTATTCCATTAATCCGCTTTGCTATTGATTAAGTAATTACATCCTTTGATCAATAAGTTAGTTTTTATTCTTTCCAGCTTTGTGTGCAAAAGCTGTCCTTTCTGTTAAATCTTAGGCCATTAAGCCTGATTGTGTTTCAATGAATAAGGGATACCCACTGCTTTCTGTTTGTAAAGCAAGGCAACATTTGCCATTTGTTCACCAAAGATTTTATTCTTATTCATGATTGCAATGTTGGCAAGATCTGGCTTTCAGTTAACACAATGCATTTGTATATAAACAGTGCAAATGGGTTAGACATACACAAGCAGACACGTGTGCATGCACATGTCTGTACCATTTTGCACTTGACACTTACATATAGAATCCATGTTTTTGTGGTTCAAAAATAAAGGGAAAGCAGATTCAGTGATTTTATTTTTTTCCTCTTTCTGGCATTTTTTTTAAAGGAGAAATATTTTAGCATAAAGTAATATTTCATGTTAGATTCTATAAAGCAAAATATATTTGATATACTTACAACCAAGTGCATTGCTCTGTTTGAAATATCAATATCATTAACCTTTATTGTCTCCAAACTTCTCGCTCTCCTTTGTTGCCTTGATATCATCCTATGCCACATTCATCCATTATATTAAGATGATTTGTTATAATATAAATAATAGCTACCTCAACAGAGGGTAATGGTTAATGAGGCTAGTTCAGTTGATCATTACTACTGTGTTATGAGTTTGCTCCTTACTGAGTGACCAATACAAAATTCAAAATGAAATAACAAATGGTTGATATATCATAAAAACCAGCCAACCAACATATATAAAGCTAAAGGCTCTTTAAAAAATATGATTTTTCATACTAAGAAAATATTCGAGGGCAGTGTAAATTTTTTCCTTTTCCACTGTTTTATTGTGAGAGATCTAATTATTTTCATAAATGCACAGTGTATTTTAAATATTATTTTCAATTAGGAAATAGGTTTACTATTGTTACTATAAAAGAAAGCTTTCATTTTGACCTGACTCAAGCTTCTTGGTTCCAGATTTTTATATTTTTTGTTATTTATACTAATAAATAAAATTGTAACTACTAATTGGCTTCTGTCTGCCTTTCTAGTCTATATTTTCTCTCTCATATGAAACATAAATTACTATAGATGGAAAAATACTCATTTATAAAAAATAACATATCAATTAGTTATAAATAAATGAGCTGATAAGATTACTCAGACATGTTCAGGCTGAAATAACTTTCTGAATAAACATTCAAAACTTAGCTACTAATTTTAAATTTGATTAATTTCTAACTCTTAAAATTTAATGGAAAAATACATTGCTACCTACAAAATAGCAAAGGGAATTGCTCTAGACTATCTCAAAACTTCAGCTATTTTACAGTTACTGTCTTTATTTAGTTTTATTTAGTTCGTAACAGCAGTATTAATACTAAATTTCCCAAGAATACTTTTAATAAAATCTACAAATCTCTAATAATTTAAATAGCAAATTGACTTTGACTTTAGAAGGAATTTATGACAAGAAAAATTGATAATTATATTTTTATAAGAAAATATTAAATTTGAATACCACTATAGCAATGAAAAGAATGTTAATAAAAATATTTAATTTTCTCTACAAAGTGGCTGGAGGTGTTGATGTGATTTAATTATTAACATGGAAAATGGAATCAGCAAATCAAGTTCAAATTTTTGCTGAAATAGTTTGTGTTCACTTCACATTAATGCCTTTAGAAGATCTTACTCTACCTCTCACAATAGATTAGCTCTGCCTTCTACTGGTACCATGTAACCCAGTACAACTTGTTACATATAATTTAGGAAATAGATGGGCTCTGAAAAGTAACTCCCCATTGTCTTGAGAAATGGCATAAACAACACAACATAGTACCCAACAACAACTTACTAAGTCATGAGTTAATAACTGTAATAACTAGAAAAATATGGCTGTTGACTGATATTATTATACTTTAAATAAACTTCATTGAGATCTTTATTAAAGAATTTGAAATAAAATATTGCTATTCAACTGTGCATATCAGAATTTACCTTATTTTCTGTTGGATTGTATACTTTGATTATTAGTTTGAGCAAAGTTATGATATTACAAAGATTACACTAATACTATATTTAAACTATTGTTGTCATCTTAATTATTATAGATGTTATAGACACAAAATTTTTGCCAAGTGTCCATTGTTTGGCTGATATAGAATATCTGTTAAATATTGTAGTATTTTGTCACTGTGATGTCAGTTCTTGTTCATTCCTACTGAACCAGTGTATATTGTTTCAATGCCTAATCCAGAGATAGAACACATGGCCACTAGACCACAACAATACATGTTTAACCAGTTCCTATATCTACTGTCACCTTCCTAAAGATCAAGTAGTGAAACAGTATACACTTATTCTACAAGGGCAAAATAACACAATCAATAGATATACCATATCAACCAAACAATAGGCACTTAAAGATGGCCAAAGGGTACTTAGTCAAAATGTATCTATAGTGATAAAAAAAAAGAACAATAATTTGAATAAATTAAAGTATATTAACAATTCCTCATCTCCAAAATGAAATACAAAATTATCAAAAGCAGTATTAATATACCATGATAACCAAATGTCAAAAAGATTTGAAATTGAATATAAAGGGCTCCAAAAATACATTGTTCATGTTCTTCAGGATGGTGGCATCATGGATGTAAGAGTTGGTTAAACAGGTGTTGCTCTGTCATATCATGGTAATGAGTATAATATTTCTAGGGTCTTAGAAACAAAGTGTTTTTTTTGTAAAGAAAATGCAAACATTCAAATAAAACAAGGTTTGTATGATGTTGATATCAACTGCTACACTTTACTAGATCTAATAGATACTAAGAAGTGATAAATGAAATGCACAAAATTATCTGAGACAGTAAGTTTTTCATTTCAATGACAATCCACATGTTTTAGAAGTGATTAACAGTGTCTGTCAGTTGGGCTAAATGTCAAAACATTTAACTTTTAGAAACATACTAAATTTAAAAAGTAATTTTTTTTCCTTTTGTAAGTGTAATATGTTTAATAACTACTTATGTTTGCAATCAATAATTTATTAATGATGACTTAATAATGAACTTCTTTTTCCTTTTCTCAGGCCTTTAATAATGGTGCTGTCATGAATTTCTTGTAATATGCATGGATGGTGGCACTGAGGGTACCAGGTTGACAGTTTTCTGCTTTCTGTTCCCAACTCTGGTAGTTAGGCACTCAAATTCTTGCATAGCATCTTGAAAGGGTGCTCTGATCAACATTTGCATAATATTGGGGGTTCTTGCAGTGCCATGTCTCACATGGAAGGGTATCCCTACAAGCACCTCTAGTGGGCAACCCCAAGGCCACACTATGTTGCAATCTGTGCTAGTTTCCCTTCCTGTACATGTTACATTAGATGGTCGGCTGCTACTACTACCTTAGTCCTTTCCTTATCAATATAACACATCATGATTATAAACAACCAAAGATATAAACCTAAATGAACTCAACAAAAAATGCCTAAACGCCTTAGCCTTTCTTTCTCCAAGATTTGTGGTATTCATACCAACTTTTGCAGTGTGGAATCATTCCTCTTCGAAAAGTCTCTGGACATCCTAGCTCTCCACAAAACTAACCTTAACTCTTCAATCCCCTCCTCTGATTTCTTGATTCCTGGTTACCTTCCTCTCCTTAGAAAGTACTCTAAAGTCCATATGCATGGTCTGGGAGTTTATGTCTGTGAACATTAATCTCCAGACCATTCATACATGTGTCTCCATCTCTCTCTACTTAACTCAATCAGCTACCTCTTCTTTCTCTACCATTCCCCTTTCTCTCAAGACTGTTGCATGCTAGATAATATAGTCAAGGCCATCTCCCTACACCCATTTCAAATATTCATATTCAGTGACTTTAATTCCCACCATACCAGGTGGCTTCAACACTCTGTCACTGATCTCACTTCTCTCCAAACTACAACTATTGCCTCACTGCTTCCCAACTTGTTGAAAGTTGTCTTCTGTAGACCCAGTTTTTAAGAACTCTGGAAAACCTTCTGATCCATCTAATAGGTATTGCTGTTAATTCCACATACAATAAAACTACCCAAGTTCGCATCAAGGCCAAAGTGACAATCTTTTGTTATTTTAACTTTTTAGTAGTTGAAACTAATAGGGATCACAAACTTTTCCTGTAGTAGAGGTTTAGTCCTCTAGATGATGGGTTGCCACTTAAGGTTAAAATGTTACATCTCCTTTAAATTTTCATTCTCTTAGCATTTGGCCATTAGTCAACCTAACAATCCTAACCCACCCAAGGCAGCAAATTCAGAGTTTTCCTTCTTTGAGACTACCTCCTAATTAATTGGTTGACAAAGATTATTGCTATAAATTGAAGACTAAAGAAACAAACTATTCAGCACATTTAAAATTTGTTATATCTATTATACACTGAGGTACACTTGATGTCTGATCATACATTAAAATGGATTATGATTACTTCAAAACATATTTGAAACAAAAACATTTACATAAACATTCCTAAATTTTAGTATAAAAACAATTAAAAATTATAGTTTGCTTATTTAAAAGTATCTGATTACTTACCATATTTAATACCATTAATAGATCAGAAGAAAGTTTACTAATTTCACAAGCCAATAATACTAATATTGATCTTTACAGAATACCCAAAACATGACTTCCAAATTTAAAAAAAAATTAAAATATTGGTATGCTTTGTAGTAAAATAAATTAATACCTTCACTGTACCCAGAATTTTTAAACCCTTGCATAATGCTAGTTACGTTTTTGTTTGATTCACCATTAGAAAGTACCTTATAAAATGCTTTATTTTAGTAAATAAAATTAAATTTATTAACCTATAAAGAATGGTGCTAATATATGTCCTTGGTGCTGATTTTTGTTTCTTCATTGTGACATATTATTGAATAGATGCATATATACATCAGAGGCAATATGTTGCATGCTATAATACACTAATGAAATAGAAGAGTATATGAAAAATACAAAGGAAAACTTACAATGAAAAGAGCTTTCCCTAACCAACAATTCTGAATGAATTTAAAACAGTCAGTTTGTAAGGCCTCCTTAAATTCATATCTAAAAATATCCAACATACAAATGTGTATTAGACAAAAAAGAAGAAAATGTAAGATATTGTGGTCTGTGTCACATATTTTTAAGATTTTTTTTTTTTTGGTGGGGCAAAGATTTGTTATTTATTTTACTATCTGTTTATACAGTTTGTAAGAGCACATTAAACAAAAACGTTAAACTCTTCATTCACTCTAATGCTTATATATAGTGGTAGGGTTTCTTTTGCCTTTTCAGGAGTGAAACAATAGTCATGGTTGTATTTTAGCAGCAATTTCATTTGAACTGCAAGGTTTTGATATTTTTTTTATTGTTGCCCACTGACTTTCCACTTTTAGCTTTATTCAATTTTTGCTTTAATTAATGAAATAATAGTGATAATTGAAAAAAATATTTGATTTGGACATCAAAATCTAATATTTGTTCTATCATGTTTCAGCATTCAATCTCAATGTTGTGTATTGACGAGGGAAAAGTTTTGTCATTTGTCAGGAATTAATGCAATATATAAATTATAAAGATAAATTAATATAATTATGATACATTTTTATGTATTAGTATAATTATCAAAATCTCTAAATGACAATAATCCAATGCAGCATATTTTCAAAGAAAAAATATAAAATTCAAAATTGATAAAAAAAAAAAATATAAAGTTAATTATAGTAAAAGAAAAATATCCTTTTAAATATTTTAATTGAAATGAAGCAATTTGTATTGATGGTAAATAATAGAAAGCTCAACTAAAAGTAACAATTTCTTTCAGTAAAAATTAAAATACTAATCTGATTATATGAACTGAACTGAAATAACTTTGTTTATGCAATTATCTTTATATTTAATCAATAATTAACAAATGTAAAATTTGTTAATAAGTGAAAAATAGAAAGTCATTACTAAGAAAAGTTCAGAAAAGAGTAAACAGTCATGAGTTATAAAATATTTTCTGTAGTCATCCTAATAAACACACAATGGCAATCACTGAATTTGTCTATCAAGCTTTAGATAAGAATGTCAAAGCTCAGGCTGTGGCCCTAAATATTTCAAAGACATTCTACAGGGATTAGCATGCTGTCCATCTCCAAAAGTTCAAGGGCTAGGATGTCTCTTGATGAATATTTGACCTAATACAATCCTTCCTAATAAATCATGTAATGAAGGTCATGGTGAATGGACATGCTTTTAGTTCAATCATTAATGCAGGGGTCTATCCTTGGACCTATGCTGTTTCTGATCTTCACTGACAACCTCCCCAATGTCATCAGTTCCCAACCAGGTATCTATGCAGATGACACCACTATTTACTCCTGTCTTAGTAGCAAATCTGACAGATCCAACAAAGCAAAACTGACAACTGCTCTCAAAAGACCTCCAATCAGTGGTTAACTGGGGCAAGGAATGGCTTTTAAATTTTAATGCCTCTAAAACAAAATTGCTTTCATTTAATCACAACAAAGAACCTTTTCTGCCTGCCATCAACATAACTGATGCTTAACTCCATTCTTGGGCTCATATTTTCTACTGACACGAAGGGGAATGACTATATTGAATCAACTGCTAGGTCTACTGCTAGGAAAGTTGGTTCACTGTGTCCTGCCAGACAATTCTTCTCATCACAATTCATCTTGCACATTTATAAAACTACCATTTGTCCATGCATTGAATATTGCTGCTATATCTAATCTGGTGTTCCCACTATATGTCAAAATTCTTGACAAAATTCAAAGAAGATTCTGTAATGTAATTATTCCTAACCTGGCATCTCAACTTTCTCACTGCTGTGACATGGCTTCCCTCTGTCTGTTCTACAAATTTTTATGGCAATTTTTAAGGCAAATATTTTTATGAGCTGTTCTCCTTAAAGCCTCAACTGCATGAATTTAAGTGTGCTACTACATTGACAACTAACTCTCACCATTTTACTGTTGAAATAGCTAGATGCAACCATCAATTCTCTTCTAATAGTTTCTTTTCTCACACTTCATGCCTGTGGAAGTCCTTTCCAATTAATTGCTTCCCAGCCACCTACAATCTTCCAAAATTTAAATGCACCATCAATTGCCATCTTCAATCTTCCTGTATCCTGTTCCTTTATTGTTCTTTTCCACACTTCTCACTAAAATCTTCTAATTCCCTTTCACTCTCTGTAACTCCATGTCCTAGTCACATTATTGCTTTGCTTGGAGTGAAATGATTAAAAAAATACTGCTGACAAGTTATTTAGACAAAGAAATATCAAATCAATAATACATTTTAATGTTCATAAAACATTGTTCCTAATGACAAATGTCATCTTCTGTCGCCTTGAATTCAGTTCTTTTATTGTCTTCACTGTTTCTTTTACTCTCTGTAAGCCATTTTATGTCTTAGTGATTTATATCACATTTTTATTACTTGGGTTGAAATAATTTTAAAAAAATTAAACATGTTCCTTTCAATTATATGAATGTTTGTCTATAAATTTGTATATCAACAATTCTAAAACTTAATGTAGATGACTTTCAATTTGCTAATATCTAATCAGAAAAAAATTACTTGGGTTTCAATTTTTTTTTTTTTTTTAATTCAGTTATAATCATCATACGTATATAATATTACTTAATACAAAGGAACGAAAAATTAAACATGTAAAGGGAGCTAACTCTTTATATATTAAATTGTGCTGTCCCTTGATAAAATGCTTTTATGAATTTCCCAGAAAATTTGTACCAGATATTTAACAGTTATTTTGTGATTAAATGAATTGAAATTAAAAAAAAATATCTATTTGAATACCATCGGATAAATATTTATAGGTGTAATTTTTTTTCCTATATATAATTTATTTTAACTGACAAATTTGTACCTAAAGATAAATAATAATATTCACATCAGTTCATATATTTATTTTATGTTAGTTTATATTTATAAAAATAGCCAAAATTTAAAACTTTTACCCCTAACTTGAAATCATTTTTTTGTGAAGATAGTTAACACAAAAAGCTTCAACATGCACTATTTTTATTTAAACCTTAGATCTTATTGCTATCCTGGCATCTTCTCCATCATTATTAAAAATAGTAATACTATAAGAATAGTCCACATGTAAATAATGTAAGAATTTGCATTAACAAATGAATTTAAGTATATTAAATTTATGTGCTATATATGTACTGGGGGAATGATGAATATGTATCATTGCTTTCTATCAGTGACAATCTGAGAGTTTTAATTTATAAAAAACAAATCAGATGAAAGAATTGTCAAAAATTAATAAATATGTCTGTTCAGCATCTAGCACAAATTTTTTTATTAATTCTTTCATCTTATTATTTTTTTAGCACAATACTCGGTGTCATTCAATGATCATTAAACAGCACAGAATAGAAATAAAGACTAAGAAAGCTTATATAACTAACAATGTTTCATGTAAGAAATTTGAAATAATAAG
>CAHIKZ030004620.1:2132500-2152500 GCA_903632075.3 Acanthosepion pharaonis | reverse complement strand
TTTTTTTACTGAATTTATAGTATGTCATTAATACTATTTTTCTCTAAAAATACATTTAAAGAATCTAAGAGAAATGTAAAATTCTCTCTAGTTATGACTTAGTGGTTCTTATGCCAGCATACTACAAAATCTATGGCAAAATTTAAGATATTTTTCATTAAAAACTTTTCAATATCAAAGAAAATTATATCTATCTTCACCCTTACATAATATGCAAAGAACGTTTTATCATTGATATTACTTTAAAAAAAAATTTTGAAGATTGAAGGGAGGTAAATCAAATAGTTCACATTTCAGTATCAAGTCCTTACCCAAAAATTGATGAATTTTAATTTGTTTCAAGTAGCTTCAAGAAGAATGAGTTAACTCCTAGGATTAGGAGAGTCTATTAAAATCACTATTCACAGTCAAACAAGAAAGCACTTACTAAAGTATGTAGTCATTATGTATTACAATTTAACCTGATTTTCTTCTTTCCAAGTAGTTTTATTTTAAAAAGTTCACAGAATTAATTAATAATTTTAATGAATGTTTCATTTTTCTTTTATAGGACAATTTGGAGGTTACCATAAATTCCAATGATACTGCCGAAAGATTATGTCTTTCTTTATCATGGTTGTTGAAAGAAATAGATGAAGATGGTTCCATTGTTCCTTCTTTTTTGTCAAAAGGAATCCTCTACTTGATAAGTGCTCATTTTTATTGTCAATTTTAAAAGTGGTGCTTTTTAATTATTATTTATATTCTAATTATTTCTTTAATATTCCTATATGACAATCATTCATACACTATAGCTACTCTTGCACACTAAGATCAATAGTTGCTGGCATAGATATGTTTGTTAAAGCCAATAAATAAAATATGCCTGTTATTATAGATGGATATTATCAGACTGATATATTTTATTGATATTTACTAAACTTAGTATAACACAAGACAAGTCTTGAGGAAAACAGGCAAAAAGATTGTATTACACTAATCACTCAAGGAAAGATGGTCTGCCTACCTTGAAGATCTATATTTGAGATAATTTTTAATAGCTCCAACTACTTTTACAGGTTAGAAATAGGCAATGATATAACCCACCAAACAAATCTAGGTAATATATTATTCAAAATTCTACAGTTTTTTTCCCAATAGTTGTATACTTCTGCTAACTTCTGTTACCTGAAATATAGACATCAAGGATTTAAAGTAACTGTCAAAAATTATGATCAAGAAAAAATTAAAAAAAATAAAATAAAAACATTTGTTCAAGTTGTAATATTTCTCTTTAATTTTTATGGGTAAATAATTTATTTTCTTTTTTTTATTTTTTACTTTTCAGAATTTCTCCAGCTGTTTTTTTCACAACTTTCTTCTACTTGTGAATTTAGTCCCCATATCTTTACTTCATTTGAAGATATATTGGAAATTTTAAATGTAAGTTAAAAATTAATTTTACTCTAGAACTTCTGAATTAAAAGTAAAATGAAAGATAATTTTAACAAAATCAACACAAGAATTTAGTATAATGTCCATGAGTTTGTTGGTTTTTCTTGCAAGTTTGTTTATTTTTCATCAAACTGAGACATGGATTGATGATTTGTTTTGTTGTTTTTTGTGTTTTTTTTAAAGAATTTGTAAGTTGAGCCACAAGTTGTACTCTAAATAGAACAACAAATATAATTTAATAATATTACATGTATGCATATAAATTGTTTATATGCAGTAACAAAAAACTGATCTCTTAGTAATTTTTCTGATTGTTAGTGATAAAATATATATTTGAAAATAGTATAAATTTAAATAGAAAGAAATTAATATAAGTATTAATTAACAATTTTGGATTTATTGAACACCATTTTACTTAATGGATCATGGAAATTTCCTCAATACACTTAATAGATTTCTTCCTTATTTTCTTATTGTTTTACTTTAAGTATATGATTTAGTCAAATTTTAGTATTATCAAATATACATTTTGCTAAATTGTCATGTTATTGAATAATTTAATTAAACCTAATTAACTACTTATGTACATTGAACACTCTATTCAGCTATATTGATGACCAAAATAAACTTAAAATACTTCAGTTAATCTAGATATCTTCTATATTTAACTGATGAGGATATTGTCATGTAAGCTAAAGTTCTTTATATAACCAGTATTTTATTTTTTCATCATGTTTTATATTTTGGTTTTATTGTTTGATAGTTTAATTCTACCATTCAACTATTACTAACTGGCACATACTAACATAAGAATCATGAGGAAACCTTAAATTTTGCGTGTATACAATATGATTAACTACTTGCTTTTTCTCTTTCTCTCTCTCTCTCTTGATTTTAGTTGAAGTTGCTTTCTATTTTGTTGAAACTAGGGGAGTCAAGTTTTCACCAGTTGTGGTGTATTGTTACCCTGCTGTTACAATCTTCACTGTCACTATGTCTCACAAGGGGAGGGAGTTGTCAGCCATTGTATGGCACTAGTGAGTGGATGCTTTACATTGTATCATCTACACCACTAATCATAAGTCTCCATCCCCAAAGGGTTAATTCATTGCTCTACTACCATGCAAACTTTTAATACCCATTTGCAACCTAAATTTCCAGTTCACTGAGCAAATTGCAAAGACTTTATCTTGATACTAGTTTCTTTTGGATTTACTGCATCTTGGATGACCTGATCTTAGCATCACAGTGCCTCAGATCATTGTCTTTCATTTTACACATTAATTTATTATTGTGTATGATATGACAAACTTAGCAGTTTTGTTGTTGGGGAAAGAAAGCAAATATAAAAAAAAGGAAGCTAAAAGAAAAATATTTGATAAAAAATATCATTTTTTGTTATATAGCAAAGAAAGACTGTACTTTACAAACTTGAGGCCAAATATGTATTTAGTCATGTAGCTACATTGTCATAAAGCTGGATTAAGAATAATTTCTCTGAGCAATTTTTAATTTATAATAAATATTTATTGAAGTACTTTTTTTTTAATACATTTATTTCTTCTGATTTAAAAAAAAAAAAATTCTTAATGAGGAAAAAAATTAAATTGTGCATCCTTCTATTATTTATGTTAAAAATTTCAAATTCATATTGTAATTATGGTCTTTTAACCTGAGAAAATCACAAAAGACTAATTGTTTTGTCATATTTTATAATGAAAAGAAGCTTGAAATATTTTCTTCTGCATATTGCTTGTTTCTGATGTAAATAACCGAAATAAAATCTTTAGTCAATCCATCATTCTAGTGATAATGTTGACAACTTTTACTCACTTGACAGTTGCAACCTTTTCATTTTGCTCCTTTTAAGTTCTTTTTTATATTTAAATTTGTTTATTATGCAGAAAATGCTATCCTTATAGTTTCTTGTTTGCTATGCATAAACCTAAAACAAGTTAGCATTTTAGAAGAAAATTCCTAATATTTTCACATTAGAATTTTTTTTCTAAGAATTCTTTTTTTTAAACAGTATTTGTAGAAGAAATGATAAATTTGATTTACTATGAGAGAGCTTTATTTTCTCAATTGTCAGTATTTCAATCATTTTACCTTTATTTTATTAATCATTGTTAGACTGAAGATTAGTAAAAAAAAAAAAAAATTAAAACACATAAGGTTTTCTGCATGTGTATATATATATTTCAGGTATGAATAGTTTTAAAAAAGGACCCTAGAAATAGAAATTCTTTAAATTAGTCTTTCTTATTTACAAACAAGAAAATGAATATGTGAATTCAGTTAGTGTAGGTATTATCTAAAAATTTGTGATGTAGTACATTCAACTATTATCCAGATCAGTGAACTTAAAATTTAAACAATGGATGTTAGTATTTTTCATTTTTAAAATCAGCATTATTGCACTTGTGCATTATGATAAGATATAAAGCAACTCAAAAGCAAATGTATCCACTGAGCTGACTGTCTCTGTCAGTTACCAAAATATTTAAAATTCATGTACTCAAATTAAAGATCTTATTTTTCTTGGATTTTTTAAACAATTTTGTAAGTGCTCCAAGAATCTGAAACCTTTTTATTGCTAATAATATTGTACAGTATATGGGTATTATTGACAAGTAATTGACATTTATGATCATGTATACTATTTTCCTAAAATGGCTATCAAATAATACTAGGATTTATGAGTGCTGTCTTTTTTAATTTGATAAACTTCTACAATTATTTCCTGATCATTCACATGATTTCTCAAGTATAGATCTCTAGCAAATTCCTTTAATATTATTAACACAAAGCTGAGTTTTTGAAAAAGAGCTTTTTTATCTAAACTATTAATGAAACTTACCAAGTTCTTAGTTTGAGACTTTAGTTTATTAATCTCTTTGTCCTTTAAACTAAAATTGAAGTAAAGTTTATATCTCTGATACTGAAATTAATTTGGGTTAACTTTTATGAACATGGAATTGAAGAAAATTTGAAAAGTGTATGAACAAGCATAGAAATATGAATATTTCTTGTTACTTAACACTAAATATATTAAGCAAAATTAATATGGTGACATGAAAAAGCAAATGCTCAATGAATCATTGAAAAATTTATTTACAGTTGTGATGTGTAGTAGTAGTATTAGTAGTAAGTTGTTGACAATCTCTATTGACAAATTCTGTTTCTCTCATGACTGCTCAGGTTTATATATAGTGTCTCTCATCTATAGGCAAATAATCACACTCTTACATTTACATATCATTACATCTACCTGAAACAGATTATATGCACTTGGTCAATAATTTGCTTCTTCTATACTCTGTTCCATTTTAGGATTTCCTTGCTCTACTTCTCCCTCTTCTTCCATAGTTTTTATTATAATTCTATTTATAGGAAACCTTGATCTGACTTGTAAACTTTTATCTTAGTGGTTATCTTCCTTCAATTGATCTTTGCCAGATCTTTTTATAATTGCTTGGGAGATATAGATTTTTGTGTCCCTCATTTACATCTGTTTCCATTTATATAAGCATATCCTTATCATTTTCATTATGATCATCTTTCTTTGTTATTTGTTCATCCATTTCTACATCTTCATCTTGGGATCTTATTTTATTTGCATTTTACATACACATTTTTTTTTTCTTAAGATCTTTTCCATTTCTGGCACCTATACAAATGTCATCTTAATAGCACACAATATTTTCTATGTCATCTCCTATGACTCTTTCTATGGTTCTTTGAAAAATAGCACTAATTGTTTTTATTTCACACAGCATTCTTGTCCATCTCAATAAATCAATTGGGGTGTTGTCATCACTTTTTGAAATGGTCACCTCTGTGTATCTGGTGATAAGCTGTTTTCAAGTCTATCTTCATAAAGATTTCTCTTACTGTTAACAAATGTAATGCTACTTCAACATTTGGAATTGAGCACAAATCTCAGTAAATTTTGTTTTACTCCCACTTTATAATCACCAAATATTCGAAAGTCTCTATCTTCCTTTCTCAAAACTACAATAGGCGATACCCATTTGCTGCCACCAAGTGGAATATATTCAAGAAGGCTTTGTTCCACTAATTTTCTTAGCTTCACTCTTACCAACTGTACTAGCAATTTTGTTACTTCATAGTAGGAGGAGACATTCATTTAACTTGAGACTTGCCTTATAGTTTTTTAGCATGCCAGTTTATTCAGTATTCACAGTATTAATTAATTTTGTGGAAATAAATTTGAGTACATCATTTCAAACAATTCCATGATGCTTATTACAGTTCATATCAATTATGGGTATTATTTCAAGTCTTTTGTGTTGAGCAAGGGATCCTTCAAAGCACCCTAGCATTTGTATAACTAAACCATCAAATTGTCAAAGCTGTAGATAAGTCTTTTGTAATTTTGGCTTTCCTAGTTGGTGGGAATTGAAGTTGAGGGCATTGTCTGGTAAAGGTTGACTTGTGATATATGAATGTTTTGAACCCATTCTCTGTGTGAGTTATTATTACATCCAGGAAGGCTACGTGATTATTATTTTCTTCTTCAATTGTGAACTAGATCAAAAGTCATTGATTTCACATGGTCCAGCAGTATTTGTAAAACTTGCTGGTGTGGCCAGAGTATAAAGATATCATTTACATATCTAAGCCATACTGTTGGCTTTAGAGGTGCTGTTTCTTAAACCATTTCCTCAAAGTATACCATGTATATGTTCACCATTCAAAAGATCTGCAGTCCATACATCAGGACAATATTCAGAATGAGTTCCATTCTACAGAGAAATCTCTGCTGAGTAAAGCCTAATACTGGCAAGAACATTAACAAGATTGATGTGTACTCGATTATTTGCGGTCGTGGCAGAGAATATAAAGGTGAAACAAGCCGTCTCCACTAAAAATAAGGATGGAGGAACATCAAAAAGCCATAATGAGGGTTGAGATAATGGTATTGGGCATGGTTGATGATCTATGGAGGGAAAGG
The DNA here is from genome assembly GCA_903632075.3 of Acanthosepion pharaonis. Taxonomy (NCBI): domain Eukaryota; kingdom Metazoa; phylum Mollusca; class Cephalopoda; order Sepiida; family Sepiidae; genus Acanthosepion; species Acanthosepion pharaonis. The sequence goes on along the minus strand of CAHIKZ030004620.1, from coordinate 2,146,088 downwards.
GTAGTCATCATCCCCCGTGGAATGAAGTGAAAATACTGGACAAGGAAGAACGCTGGAGAGTTAGAAATCTGAAAGAATCGGCATATATGCTAGTCTATAAGGACATCATTAGTAGGCCTAGCATAAAAATAAATACAATATGAGAGCCACTAATAAAGAAAGAATGACAAATGACAGTAACATTTCAACTGCAGCAACAGCAGCAATTGCAACTTAATCAGCAGGCAGTTTGATTTTAAAGCTCCAAGATCACTAAAGCAAATTGTCCTAAGGGATAAAAAATTTATCTTAGGGGATAAAAGTGTTGGTTTGTGAATATGGGAACATAGTAACTGTGAGTTCAATCCCTGGGTAGGGCAGTGTATACTTGCACTCAGTAGAAATAAGCACGCAATAACTGAACAGTACTAAATAAAAATAAGAACTAAACAATAGAATTAGACATGAGCAGTGGAACAAGAACAATCCCCCATAGATTAAATAAAGGGTTCAAAATTCCCTGTAGATTACCCAAATCAATATACACCTGAGGAAATCTGGAGGGGACAACAGCCAAATTGTTGGGATAACAACAAAGATGAGGACAATAGTGTAAATAATAACCAGGTTGAGTTTTACAAAATTGAAATTGTTTTTTAAGACTGTCCAATTTTCACTTTGTTTTGATTTTGAACAAGAAATAGTTCAACTCCCGGCACTTCTCTTAACCCTGAACATCATCCTGATGATTGGCCACTGAAACAGACATTTCACCCAGCTTTGGTATATCTGTAAAATATACTGAACAAAATCTAATCCTCTATATTCCTTTTTCTCACAACTATACACTTATTATAACAATGCTGTGGGGTGTGTTGCTGATCTACCTAAACATGTTGTTGACCAGTGACCACTGCAATGCACTACAATTTGCACCCATTCATGGACTTCATGTACCCCAACAATGATGGTTTATTACAGCAATTATTAGTTACCCACATTTCCCAGAATTGGTTTGCAGAACATTCTAGAAACTTCTAAAGAAAGGTGAAGCTAACACCCAACATGAGCCCAATTTATTAGACTATTCACATGCAAGATCCTGCACCTACAATTATAAAAGAGTTGTGAACAGCTACTGGGATGGCATGGCACAAGATTTCTGCAGATATCCTCAGACATTTGGGGAATAAATGTCACATCAACTTGCTGCACTTTGAGGAAGGTTTTGAATAAAACTAAGCAGTTTCTCCTGACTTTTGTATGTGTGTGTGTCTTCCATATATAAGAGTGCACTAATTTAAATAATTTTTAATACATAAAAATAAAATTTTATTTTCTTTGCCTGTTAACAGGGAAGTTTCATGCATAGGGATTTTTCAAAATAGGTGTTTCTTTATTATAAACACTCCTGAGAATTATTGTTCCCTTCATGTTTTTCAAATACATTTTGATATCATCAAAATATATTTGGGAACTAAAAAAGGAAACAGAAAACACTGTTAGTAGGATGATATATAAAAAAATAAAGAATAACAGACAGAAATTGCAATTTATGCATGGAGGAGAAGCTATAAATTACAGAATTTAAGAACTCAAATATTTTAATAGACAAAAGGAAGAGTAGAGTTGATATGGCCTCCACTTGATGTGTGTGTTGGGTTGGTTGACCAAGGTCATGGTGGTAACATTGAGAGATGCCCGTAGCAAAAACTGTTTACTGCAAGTCATTTATGTGTAGCGTTCTTAGAAGCAAATGTGATGGTTCATAAACTCATTTTTTTCCTGTTTTTCTTTAATGACAACATTCATGATTATCTACTTTTATGTTGTATTTTATATTTTTTGAGGGGATTTATTGCATGGGCCGGATGTGATGCTCAGTGCCCCTACACAGACGATGACTTTTTATTTTCATTTTGCTTTCTTAGTATTCACATCCAGCCAACAATAGAGTGAATCGGAAAGAGATTCAATTTGAAGCAAAATATCACACACACACACACACACACACACACACACATATATATATATATATAATTTCCTTCACCATAATAATGATGGTAATATTTTTTATTTAATTTCAGAGTATTGCTGATACAGGAATTCAAAGTAAGTTTTCTTAAGTGCTTTTTTTAATCAAATTGATTCTTTTGAAATTATACTTAAATTAGAAAAATAACAGGAAAACAAGAGTATATGATACTGAAGTAATTTAATATTTAACATTTTCTGTTTAATGCTATTTTGTTTTCTGTATTTAAAAATGTTTAAAACAATTATTTAATACAACTAGAATTCATCCCCTCTCTGTTTTTCTATTAGAAAAACATTCAATTTATACAAAACTGTTCCTCATTTGAAAAATGACTATCTCAATTTGTGTATGAAATTCAGCCACAGTTTCTTTCATGTTGACAGTTATAGAATACAGTTTACTTCATTCCTGGTTTCATTCTCTCATTGGAGACTTAGTTAAAAATTTATTTGCTTAAGACAAGAATCAATCAGTTAACATCAAAAAATAATTACATCATCTTAAGATTCCAGGCTGCTCTCTTAAATCTTAAGAATTCATTTCAAGGTACTAAGATATTATATGCTCTCATGGTGGAGCTTAGCACTATAGAATTTCAGGCATTGACACAACACTACTTATACCTCCAAGATGTGTTAGATTTCACATAAATTTCAATAACATTAGAAAAATATCTTAGCCTAATGCAAAATTAGTTTTGTATATTGGTATTTTATTAGTAGCAATGATCCTTACCTGACTTGGTACTTGGATCAGAATTTTGCTACTTATTGCTAACAGTTTCATGCTCTAATACCCATGCTAATCTTGTATATATTATGAAACCAAAGTTAAATATGGACATTTTAAACATTCAACTAAGGAAATAAACATGTGAAACTTACCAAAAGAAATTATCACTGAAATCATCTAAAATAACTTGTGATTTTAGTCATTTTAATGCACTATGAAATTGGGTAATGTATCTGACATTCAAATGGATGCAGGCAAGCATTATATTCACAAATTATTGTACAGCATATTTATTTATAAATAGACTCATTTTTACTCTTTCCTTAAAATTTAAAAAATTACCATATATACTCACATATCATGCAACTTTTGAAAACCTAATTTTGGAGCTAATTTTAAAGGGGTTGCATCATACATAAGATATAAAATTTGCATATGTACTGCTGGCCCTGTCTATGCTGTTGACCAAACTATATAACCATTTACTGTAGTCAAATTAGCTTCAAAATTAGGTCTTCAAAAGTCGCATGATACATTAGTATGTACAGTATAGACAATAACTAAGCTACTACACTTATGTAAGTTAAAAGGTTGCATGTTTGTGTGTATTTTAGTTATGCGTGTTCACAAATGATAAACAAAGAAGAAGCATACAAGACCTTGCATTTCTACTAAGAACCATTTATTCTTTTTATGGTAACTAGTGAAACAAAGTTCTCAATATCGTTTGGGCATGTCGGTTTTCTTTTTTGCTTAAGAAGTTAGGATAAGTAGGGATAAAAATGGTTAAAATGGTCGAGCTCAAGTCAGTTTTGCACTGAGTTGAAACAACCAAATTACTTCATGAGTAGGGCTGCAAGGCATGTCTGAATACTGTTGTTGGAAAGTGGAAAGAGAGAGGCAGTGATCAGTTGACTGGGGAAACTGATGTGTCTCAGTGGGCTTATCCATTTTCCACATACTGCTACATCTTGGAGAAAGGGTGAAGCAGGAAATGTCAATCTTTTTATAGACTTCAGCAGTGCCACCTAAGGCTGTTTGATGAAGCCAAATGGGGTAATCGTATTTCCAATCCCTTTACTCTTAGCATCATGGAAAAATGTATTTCTTTTTCTTTCTTTTTTGTATTAGTCATTACTATAATTTTATTTATCAATTTTATTTCATTTTCCCACAGATTCTTTATCTACACAAACTGTTTATCATTTCAAAAGATTTTATATGCACTTACTCTATAATGATATGAATGTCAACAAAATTTCTCTTTAACTGTGCTTCTTCATAAATAAACATTTTTGTCTTGGTCTTATTTTTTTTTTTATTTACAGCAAAATGTACAGTTGTTCTCCAATTTGGTGAAGATCTGATTTGTTATATTAATAACCATTTGCTACCATTTCACTTTCGTTTAAAGGTCTGTATCCACTTATGTCACATTTTCTTTTTAAGCAGGTTATAATTTCTTCAATAAATAGATATATTTACATAGAAAATGAATACCTTAATAATCAAAAGGATTAGATTCTTCTAAAGATTGTATTCACTTTTGACTTTAATAATGTTTATATAGTTTTTAATGATTTAATTTTTTCTTTTGTAGTAATTAATCCATAGAATTAATTGATTAATAATTGATAGCCATACCAACATTTTCCAATTAATCAATAATCAATGTTTTTTTTTCATCTTACCAATTAATCATTTTTTTACCCAGTCATCCTTGTTTAGTGTATCACAGAAATTTCATCCCTGACTTAAGAATCATCTCTTATCTTAAACATAGAATGAATTTAAATCATATTCTGATAGTTTTTCATTTATTTCTTTTCTTTGTCAATCATTACTGAAAGCAATTAAATTACTGATTATCAAACAATCAATGCAACCCTAATCCATAAATTTGATGTTGGTAAATGTTATGATGTTAATTTGGGGTTAATAAAGACAAACGCCAAATAACATGTAACAATAAAATGGGGTTTATTCGGTTGGTAAGTTGGTACAGATATCGCCTGAGTAGTCTATAACTAACTCAGCCCAGAACTTCTCCGACACTGTCTTTTGACATGCCACTATTTAACATCCTGGTTTGTAGATGAGTTCATCTTCAAGAGGGGTGGTAGGTTCCTACACAACACCTCCTCCTTGAGATTAATTCCGGAGGAATTAATATTTTTTTCTTTTGGGATCTGGACTTAAACGTTCTACCCTCGTTCTTTTTCTTTTGCTTGTCCTTCTTTGAACAACTGTTTCAGGCAATGGTGGAGTCAGTATATCAAATAAATCATAATACCTCCATTGGTTCTTCCTTTTCTTCACTTATTTCTTTGATGATTCTTTTCCTTAATTGGTTCAAATATCTTTTGTGCGTCCATTTTTGACTTGGAGATAGGCATCCGATAAATCCAATTTAGTGAATATTTTTCCTCCACTTAAACTTGCAAAAATGTCTTCTGGTGAAAGGCAAAGGATATGTGTGGTCTTTTAAGCAATCATTTAGACCCGTAGAAAAATCGGCACACATCCGAATTTTATTATTTTTTTTCTTAACATATACAACAGGGCAGGCCCACTCTGAAAATTCCATGCGTGAAATAACTCCTAAATTTTCAAGCCGTTCCCATTCTTTGTTAATCTGTTCCACAACACCAAATGGCACATTTCTTTTTCACTTGAAAATAGGTTTTACATTTTCCTTCACTTCAAATTCTGCCTTCGCCTTTTTGCAACATCCCAGACCTTCTGAAAATACTTGTGGAAATTTTATTCTCAGATCTTTCAAATTTTCTGTAACCCAATTTTTACACGGAGAAGAAACATTAATTCTATTGCAAAAAGAATTTATAGGGAGTTTCCATAAATTAAAAAGTATAATCCAATCTGTTCCAAACAAATTTAAAACATTTTGTAGCACATACACTTTAGACTTTAGTGTCTTACCAACAAATGAAATATTACAAGAAAATTCACCTTGAAAATGCAATTTTTCTTCCAGAAATCCCATGAGCCACTTTTTTCAGTCTTTTTAAGCAAAGGTCTGCCTATTTTTTAATCCATGTTGCTGTATTAATAATGGAAATATCACTTCCAGTATCTAGATGTAGTTTAACATTTTTTCCATTAATTTTACTTGTACGAATTTTCTTTCTGCCCCTCCTCAATCTCCTGACGTGACAAATACAATATTCACAATATCTTTTTCCGACTTAATTTTTTTTTTTTGCTTTTACAATGAGTACTTATATGGCCTTTATTGCCACACGAATAGCAATTTTTTGTCGCGAAAAAAAGCATTCACTTTTTAAATGACCACCACCGCATCCAAAGCACGTTGGTTTTTTAACGTTTTTATTAACTATTCCCGTTTTTGGTCGAATAGCATGGACACGGGATATGTCTTTTTCTTCAATTTGCATATTGTCATGTTTTAAGTTTTCAATTCTTTGACACTCTTCCGTAACCTTCTGCAAAGTAATCTCAGAATTTTGTTCGAGTTTTGCCAATATTCGGGACCTTATGTCCTTATCTTTGCTAGAAGTCAAGCCTTGAATGAATATCAAACATTTAAATCGATCAATTGAAAGATCATGTAACAAAAAATATTCACACATTCTGTTAACATTTCCAGCATACGTAACAATATCCTCATCGTCACGCTTTACCATATTCAAACACGAGAAACGAGTATGAAACAAACTAACTCGCTTCAAAAAAATACTAGATAAAGTATTAACAGTTTCTTCGAAAGAAATGTCACTAGTTTTTTCTTGGAAGGACAAAATTCGTATACTTATTATTTTCATCTGTACCCAACTTTTGTAAAAAGTAAACTCACTTTTGTTCATCAGTCCAACCTTCACATTTTTTTTTTTTTTTTTTCAAATATTGTTTCAAATCTTCTGAAATACGAGGAAATGTTATACCCTCCTCTGTGTTAAATTTGAACTCGGTAATAGAATTAGCAATACCTTCGTCCGTGAATGACGAATTTACTGGATTCTTAGTAACATTGCTTCAAATAAAAGCCTTTTGTGTCATTTCCGCTGCTGAACTTGTAAATCCAATAGTTGTTCCCAAAACAATTTTGTTGCTCTTGTTGCTGAATTTGGTTTTTTGCACTAGAGTTTTCGTTAATGCAATCAAATCTTCCATTATGCGTAATAGATTACAGTTACACAAAACACTTTTCGAAAACTTTGATATATACGTTTTTCCTTTTGTCAAAAAAGGAAAAACACGTATATCCAACAATAAGCACAAGTCTTACTTCTTTTTGGCACGTTGAAATCCTATTTTTCTTGAAGAACAAAGTTCGATCGTATTGTTTTTTTTTTTCTTTTTCAGTGCGAAAAAAAAAATTATATAGTCCGCCTAGAGTTGAAAAATTCTCCACTCCAGCGTGATGAATGAATCTCTCGTCGCCACTGTTATGATGTTAATTTGGGGTTAATAAAGACAAACGCCAAATAACATGTAACAATAAAATGGGGTTTATTCGGTTGGTAAGTTGGTACAGATATCGCCTGAGTAGTCTATAACTAACTCAGCCCAGAACTTGACATGCCACTATTTAACGTCCTTGTTTGTAGACGAGTTCATCTTCAAGAGGGGTGGTAGGTTCCTACACAACAGTAAACAATCTATTTGAATACTCAGTTTCAGCTCTATATAAATGAAACTTTCTTTCTGAAATTGTTCATAAAATTTTATATAAAGATTTTAATCAGAAATGTATTTCTTTTATGAATAAGGTATATATTTTAGGATATGAATAAAATAGAATTGCTAATATGAAATTCTAATACTTTTTCTTTACCTTTTTGAGAAAGAAAAACAAAACTTAATTTGCATTTTAGTTTGCAACAAGTAAAAAAACATAAAAAGATACTCATTTTATTAATAATACATGATTTATTTTACTTATTTTTATTATATTCGTCTGTTCTTTTCACTTTCAATGAACTGCTATGTTAAATGTAGTTGAAATAGTCAAATCAGTCAGCAGAGTTTAATGATGATTTAGAACAACCTTGGAACATAAAAAATCTTGTTGGTGTTATGAATGTTAAGACCTTTACAATCCCAGAGGAGAATAACTCTTCCTAAATGTTGAAATCATTTTCCTAATAAATTTACCAATCTTTATTTAGAAATTTAAATAGGATTTTAGATAAAAAGTATTTTCATATTCATATATATATATATATATATATATATATATGAATCTTCCTTAAATTAAATTCCCGATCTGATCTGATAGGTAAAAAATTTTCAACGTTATCACTTTAAATCAAATGAAACAACAGCTTGGCTTCTTGAAGAAACATTTGAGATATTCCACTATTCCGCATCTCTTGCAGGTCCTCTAATGCCCAGTAAGATGAGTAGGTTTTCCCCACAGTGGCTACAGCAGGGTGGGGGGTGTCAACTGGGAGAGGGAGAGAAGTTCAGTTTTACAGTGCCTCCACCTCTTTTCTGTTCTTGTTCTGCTATTTGATTTTGAAAAGGAGGGTGCCTGGTAAGCCTTATGTTGCCATGTCTCCCTATCAGCACTCTCTGTTGTCCCCAAGTGGGAGTTGGCTGAGCTATTTAAGGAATTCTTGTATCTTTTCTATGGCAACTCCTACTCCACCAGCTAGAGACTAATTTACTAATTTGAAAATATATTTCCATTGTCATTACATGACCTACTCACTGCAGGTGAGTGTTTTGCAGCAAAAATTCAATGTTTCTGTGCCTTGCTGATTTGATGATTTCAGAATTAATGGCAAAGTTATTTCAGTATACTTTGAGAATGATATGAGAGCAACACTGATAGAAGCGTTTAAAGAGACATAGAACATGCTGGTATATAGCATAGGATTCAGCTGTATATAGAAAGGTGTATGGCATGATAGCTTTGTAAACTTGCTGTCTTTCCCAAGATTCTTGTTTCTTCAGATACATTTGTGCAGTCTCTAAAAAGGCAGTCTGTTGTCTCTCTCTATCTTGCCTGGCATCAAAGGATATGATACAAACTAGGTAGGTAAAGACCTAAACTGCTTTCAGTTGTGTTGGAATTTATAAAAATTTTAAATTTCCTACCAAATCCAAGTCCTTGTGCCAGACACAAAACTTAGTTGGTAGAAACAGCAAGTCATGATATTCGGTGTGAAATTATGAAACAAAATGACCACTGCATCAAATTTTAAAAAGGAAAAACGAATTCATTTTACAATATTACAAAAAAGGTAGAAATACAAAAGTTGCTCAAAAATTTCCTCTTGTGCACTTATTACAGCAGGATAACAGTTTTCTGAGGTTACAAAAAGGGAATTACCCTCAGCTATAAGGAAAAAAGAATGATAAACTTTTTAAGAAAAGACACGGATTCAAAAACAAAAAGACTACAGCACCCTTTAAAAATGGAAAAAAAGGGAAAAACTTTGTAGAAGTAAAAGAAACAGATTGCACAAAGCAGAAAATACAAAACACATCCGCCTCCCTTCTTAACAGAATACTCAACTGGGACATCTCAGTTTGAAGGGGTTTTGTGTTTTCAAATTGTTTTCTTGAGGGCTTTTTGAAGTATTTTGCTGCAAAGTTATCTATAGACTTCTTTCAGTTTAAATTCTTCTCAGGAAGGTACAGAAAGGAATTTCAGTTCTGGGGTAGAATCTGCCTTGAATCTGTCTGCACTTTCTTTCTCCATGTTGATTTATGACCCCATTCCCCTAATGCTTTTTTCCTCAACAGTTAATTGTTTTCTTGTCAACAGTTCATTCTTTCTCTCTACTTATCTGCTCATAGCAGTCCGTTTTATTGAAAAAGTACAATCAGTCATATCGGCTCACTTCAAGTTTTCACAAGGGCTTCAAGAGATTGTCCCTCATTGACCATAATATATGAATCTTTTCTCCAAGAATTTGCAAAATGAATCCACAGCAAGTCAACAAATAATTTTGACAGTCAACCACTTGAGCCAAAACAGCCATAAAAAATGTAACAATTTTTACACAAGCTGTCTAGCCTTCAGAAATATACACTTCTCTCAAAAAAAGTGTATTAAAAAACAACCTAGGTGGTTATACATTTACAATTTTATCATTTTAAAAATAATAAAAATGATTTTTATAAATTATGTAGGCAGAAGGCAGGTGATACTCCTCGTTAGTTGCAAATTTCTTCAGGCTGACTTCTATCACAAAGATTTTCATGACTTTTTGCAAAGCAGGAACTTACTGAAAGGCCATCTCTGAGTGAGCAACTAGAGTCACATCTGCAAACAGAAGTCCTCTGACAAGCTACATCAAGTATTTTGGTGTAAGCATAGTCACTTCAGGTTGAAGTTACCATTTTTATGTATGCAGATGTACACCATGTCAATGTCAACTATCTCTTCTGTAGATATCATACTACTGAAAACTGGTCAGCACACAATTTTGCATTACACTGTTGGCAACTGGGAACAATTTGGGGAAGATATTGTCCAGGTTATGCCTCATGGTCAGAAATTATGGTGTGTGACCAAACTTTTTCAAAATTATCCAAAGGCCTAACCTACTAACAGTTTCAAATGCCTTTGTCAGGTCAGCAAAGTGATACAACTTTTTGTTTTAATTACAGCATTTTTCTTAGCTTTGTTTTAAGGCAAAATCTATATTGATTGTGGCGTAGTTAGCTATAAATTCACATTGGCTCTCAGAAAGGTGCTTAGTAGCCTAAATTACTAGTCTAAGACAAGACATATGCAAACAGTATTTTTTGTTTTGCTGCAGTACATAAATCAGAATTGTTATCAGTCTAGTTTTGTTTATACTTCCATAAATTTCTGAAAAAATTACTTTCTTATTTTTTGATCATTTCTTTCATTGCAAATTTTTTTTTATGTTATAAAATTATCTGAATACTAGTTAAAAATATTTATCTGTATACACAGTGCTATTTGGTAAAGAACCTAAAAATATATTATTATATTAATATTATAAATTATATTACTTTTAATTTTATTTTTATTATAATATTCCATTCCCTTTTGATTATTTCTCTCTGCCAGATTGTCAAGTACACTAACTTATTGTTTGAAAGATGTCCTACATATGTGAAAGATTGTTTATATGCAAAGACATCATATAAAAAAAACTTGTGAGTATCTACATTACATCAGTTCTTTTAAGAGAAGAAACCCTGAAATTTCTGAGATTACTGCTACTGTAAACTTTTTTAGTAACTGTGCTGCCTAAAAAGAAAAAATTAATCCCTATGTATAAATTTTTGCATTACAGAAAAAATGCTCTGAAATTAATTTCTTCAATTGGAGGTAAGAATTTTATCATGAAAACTATATTTGTGTGTGAAATTACACTGATTCTTTGTTTTGAATCCAAATGATATAAAAACTGTACTAAATTTAAATATTGAACATTACATTATGATTTTTTTAATCTTTTCTTCTCGAGCAACACAAGCCACTAAGGCAAAGTGGTTATTGAGTGTTAGAGAATATGAGAAAAAACCACTATTAAGGAGAGAAAACAATAAAAGAACAAGAATTAAGAAGACAGGATAACAATTGAGATTGCATTTAAATTTTTGAAGAAAAATGTTGACTAGGAAGCAAGAAGCTGCAAGGAAGAGTTCCACAAACATGAAGTTACATCTAGCCATTTCAACTCTAAAATGGTGAGACCTTGCCACTAATCTAGTACTGTACTTAAATTCATAAAGTCTAGGTACCATAGAGGAAAGTTCATCAGACAATTACCATGAAAGTATTGATAGAAAAGACACAGAAAAGCTACATTATGGTGGTGGAAAAATGACTGAAGCTGAGATGCCTAGTGAGGACCAATAACATTGCAAATTCTTTGGAATTTATCAAGCATCTCTAAATATATACCAAGAATACCAGACCAGATGTGGCTTCAGTATTCAAAGCAGGTATGAATAGTAGGTCCTTTAAGATATAAGATAGATTCTGGCTTTCCTAGCAGCACACCTAGCAATTGATTCAACATAATCTTTCTACTTCATGTCAGTGGAAAATGTTAGTTCAAGAAAGCACAATGAGTCACTCTCCTGACCATGTTAATGGAAGTTAAAAAGGGTTCTCTCAAATGATTAAAAGAAAGCAGTTTCATTTTGGAAGTATTAAAATTAAAAAGCTATTCCTTGCCCTAATTAACAACAGATTGTAGATCATTTTTTTAGATCAGCTGACAATTTGAGAGCTAATATACAGCACTGTTGATTCATTGTTTTTTTTTTTTTTTTTTTAACTTTTCAGCATCAGTTCTGTGTGTAATATATATAAATGGATAGGATAAAAAATTTACATACATGCACAAATACGTGTATGTGTGTGAGTGTATTTATTCCTAAGGTGTTATAAAAACAGTGCTCAATGTTATGAAACAGCTAATAAGTATACACTATATACATATTATATATATATATAAAATGTGTGTGTGTTTGTATGTATATTTCTACATTTGATTGTTAACATTATATTTTAGATTATGAATTTCAAGTGGGCATCATTGAGTGTGTGTTTCGTGCTATATCAAAGCAGAAAAGAGTTGAAGCCTTAAATGCCTTGTGTCCACCAGCAATACTCTCTTCTATTCTGGCCATTAAAGATGAACATTTTGAAGCTGTAAATATTCATTTTTTTATTTTATTTGACTTATTTATTAGATTCATCAAATTAAAAAGAAATCTTTGAATATAAAAATTGGTATGAAAATTATTTAATGAGTTATGTAAAAAATGTAGTTATGTAAAAAAAAGGCTTAATAGGAATAATTAGTAAAAATTTCTAAAGGATGTTTTGATTTTATTTTTTACAAAAGGTAAATACTTTATTATTCAAATGTAGCACTTTTGCTAAGCATGGCATTCTATTTAGTGAATAAATCAGTTTACTTGTATGCATATTTTCTAACCTTAAATTTACCATTGCCATTTTTCAAGCCTGTAAGAAATATTTTATAGATTTAATAATTTAGACCTATGTAAATTGTTCATTTTTAAAATAAATGCTTTTAAATTTCATATTTAAATGCTTTTAAATATTACATGTTGGAAATGCCTCTTTTTTAATCTATATAGTCTTGTAAGTTCTATGATAGTAATTCTCTGAAATTGTTAAAATAAGTTGTTGAAATCTAGTACATTAATTTGTTAGGCTTATTAAGAACACATAAAATATGTATAATGAAAGTAAAAAAAACAAATTTCAGTTGTCTTAGTTTTAAAACACTTTTTTTGATTAGAATATTTAAGAAAATCTTGTACCATTTTATTAAAATATGGATTTTGAATTTTGTATAATGTTCTAAGATGTATACCAGTTATATAAATGTAATGGCTTATTTTCCTTTTTTACTTTCATTATACATATTTTTATGTGTTCTTATATGTTTGATATTAGCAGTCTGTTAGCATATCTTTAAATACAGTTATATATGCTGAAAAATTAATTCAATAACTTATATGAACTCTTATTTATGATAAACAATGGTCATGAGAGATCATTGCAGATGCCTGATGATATTCAGTATTACTAATTGATTACAATATTAATAAATTTTGTATATGAAATATTCGTATTTTGAAAGTTTGTCATTAAATTATACTTCCTTAGTGAAATGTGTTTTAGCAAAGTCAGTCTCTAAAAATAGCAATGGCTAGGAAGTAAAAATAGCCAGATAAACAATAGCAGTTAATAGAATAATAACAAGGAATGTGTGTCACTGTTCAAATATCTGACTTGATGCTTATCCTCACATGTTAAAATGCAGAATACCAAAATATTTGTAAACAACCAAATCAAACATTTTGGAAAATATTTGGACTGTA
>CAHIKZ030004620.1:1900000-2107500 GCA_903632075.3 Acanthosepion pharaonis | reverse complement strand
TATTTTTTGTTCTTTTTTTTAACAAGTTGATGTTCTTCAGTTTGAGGAAGGCCAAAGAATACATTAACCAAAACACAATGATGAAACTAGTAAGGATGTAAATATTAGTATGAATATCTTTTGTAATAGAGAAAACTCTTCCCAGAATTTCAGATTAAAAAAAAAATTAAAAATATAGTCTTGTCAATTTCAGAGAATAAAAACATTATTTTATTGCTTCTTTCATATGTGAAATTAATTTTATTGCAAATGTTTAAAGAATAAATATATAAGAATGATTAATAAAGAAGTAAAGCTGAATATTTTGTATATTCTTTGTTAGTGTAAATATATGAATAGTGGTAGATATAGAATTCTTAAAAGTGCAATAATATTAAATGTAAAATAGGAGCTACTCAAATTCTATTTGTATAATTGGTAGTTTTTTCTGTTTTACATAGATATTTCCAATAAATATAAAAGTTATATATTTACATAAAATTTAAAGCTAACTATTTTTTAATGTATCCTAGGTGCATCAGATTTGTGTCTTCTGCTGCCAAAAGAGAATTTATGTCTGTGAGAATATCTGTATCCATGTTGTTGTGCCAAAATATGGAAATGTTTCCAATCAAACTTTGTTTTAAGTTATATTTTAGCCCCCAAATTCTCAATGTCTGGAACTATGATACCAAGATATAGCTTTTGGTTGAAGTCTTTTCAGTAAATGAAAAGCAAAACAGTTTGAAAATTAGACAGAGCTTCCTTGAAATTACAATATAAACATATTTTATTTTAATTTGCTATATTTTACAAAGGAGTGCTGAAAAGTTAACAGTCTGACCTACATCACAAAATCTGACCAAAAATTTTTTTTTTTTTTTTTTTAAGGGCTTTTTGGTCAGACCAAGAAATTTTCAATATCCCCTCATATATGAATCACAGTAATGTTTTCTTTCTTGTATGAACAAATAACAATACAGATTTTTTTAAAGGACTTCTTAGTTTGGCCATTTCATCATCCCCTCATATATGAATTGCAGTAATATTTTTCTATTGTATAAAAAACATTATTTACATTATTCAGACTATTGTCCGAATCTTTGTTGCCATATTTATTACAATGTTTCGGTCGTTGTACGCTCTGGCTTTCTTCAGGTGGTTGGAATGTCGAACTTAACCCTTTATTTTGCTCACTGGAGTAGACTGTTCTAGTTTCATGTGCCATGTTTAATGGATGTCAGTTATCAGTTATCTCCTGTTAATTTCACTAAATAAAGGGTTAAGTTCAACATTCCAACCACCTGAAGAAGGCCATACAACAGCCAAAATGTTGTAATAAATATAGCGACAAAGATGAAGACAATAGTCCAAATAATTTAAATAATGTACATAATACCTCATCTTAGAAATATATACAAATAAAAATATATTTAAAGAAGAAACATCGGTGTAAAACTTAACCAATTTCCCTGATCATTTATGGAATGAAACAAAAATTAAAATAATAGCTTTTTATAACCTTAAAATTCAGGTACTGAAGTTTCAAGATATCTTTTTCTTAACAATTTAGGCATGTCATGATGCCTCAAATGAAGAATTTGTTTTCAGAACATGAGTTATGCAGAGGAACTTTCTCAATTGATTTGGTAAAATACTGAAGAGGAATGAAAAAAGGAATGGATGACTAAAACAATTAGAATATTATTGGAAGTGTTTTTATCAATTTACATTTCATAATTTGTTTTGTTAGCTTCACAAACCCAAAGATGACAACTACAAAGAATTCTGGATTGACTTCAATACAACTAGCAAGCGTATTTCATTCTACTGCAGTCAAATTGTTGATAATGAAGATCCTGTAAGTTCTGACAAATGTTATTCTGTGTTATTCATATTTAAGCTTTTATTTTAGAAATCTTTTGAAAATATATTAATTTTTATTCCATTTCATTAATTTTCAACACTTTCATGCAATTTATATACTCTAATCCTTATAACATTTTTGGTAAATTCTTTAATTCCTTTGAGTTCATTACTTAACACAGATGTTGGCATATTTACCACCTGAAATTTGACTACTCCATTAAAATCTTTCTGCTTTAACTTTTATATTTGTATTGTTTTATTACAACCCATTAATTGGTAGGGTCTTTAACTGCATTCATATTTTACCCATTAATGTCCCCTTTCCCATTTTTGGGATGGTGGGAATTAATTGGTTATAAGGAAAAAGCAATAATTAATACCAGATTCTTTAATAAAGCAATAATTAATACTGACTTTTTAGAAACCTATAATTAATACCGAATTTTATAATGGGCACTAATGGGTTTAATATACTCCACAGAAAAGATCTATTTAACTGCTAAATATTTTTATGCTTTCCTTATTAGAGATTTTTATTTCACAATTTTTTAGTTATCGCATTAACCTTTTTACACCATTCAATAAATAATTTGTCAAATCTTAAACAAATATGTACAGTTTAATTTAGAACTATTTTGTAAACATATTTGTTTGATATTAAATCATTTTCTTATATTTCAACTATTTCAGGGCACTTATGTGTATTAATCCTCATTAAAATGTTTTTTAGTACATTTTCTAATAATATTTGAGAATTACTAGGATATTTTATATTAATTTTTCATAGAGCACAAAAAATGGGATCAAAGTATTCACTTAAAAATATTTTCTGAAAATATGTACTAGAGTCACTTCTAATCATTTTAAAGTATTAAAGAACATTTTAACTTTACAGTTGATATGCTTACAGATATCTCTTTCCATCAAATTCTTGTTGATGGGATCCAGTTACAGTCAAATAAGAATTTCTCTTTAAATGCATATTTACAAAAAATAAAACAACAAAAACATATTACTTTATTTTATTGTTATAATACATTTATTATTATTATTAACATCAAATTTGGTTTAATTAAATGACTCTGTCTAATATGCAGTTTGTCAACATACTCAAAATCAATATAACTGCAAATTTCATATACTTATTAATCCCTACATTTTATTTAAAATTATGTATTATCTAGTGTAAACTATATTAGATGTATTTACATTAATCTATAGGTTTTTTAGTTTTTTTTTAAAATCCTTTCACCCCAAACAAGGCAATAATGCCACTAGGATACATGGAGTTACTGAGACTGAAGGAGAAAGAAGAATTTAATGAGGAGAAAGGACAATAAAAGAACAGATGATGATTAGTGTTGCAATTAAATTTTTGAAAATTGTAGGTGCAAGAGAAGCAAGAAATCAAAAAGGAGTTAAAGTATTAAAGAACATTTTAACTTTACAGTTGATATATTTACAGATATATCTTTAAAACTCTAGTTGATGGCAGGGAAGCAAGAAATCAGAAGGGATTTTCACAAGCAAGAAGTATGAGAAAAGAAACTATTAGAAGAGAACATGCAGTTGCATCTAACTAGTTAAGCAGTAAAACAGTGAAATCTAGTTGCCAATCCTGTGGCATGTGGTCAAAGGAGGAAAGCTTGTCAGAACAATTGCCATAAAATATTTGTAGAAAAGACAGAAGAAAGCTACATCACATCGGTGAGAAAATTACTGAAGTCAAGATGTCAAGTCAGGATTGATTACATTACACACCCTTCTCGGAATTTTGTCAAGTATCTCGAGATATTAGTAGGAGCACCAGACCAGATATGGCTGCAATATTCAATGCACAGACGAATGGTAGATTTCTAAATATGCAAGAAGGATTCTGATGAGAAGAATTGTCTGGCATGACAAAGTGAACCAACTTTACTAACAGTAGACATGGAGATTGATTCAATATAATCACTCCCACTTCATGTCAGTGAAAAACATGAGCCCAAAGAGGCACTCTCCCTGCAGTTAACATCAGCCATGTTGATGACAAGCAGAAAAAATTCTCTATGATGATTAAATGAAAGTAGTTTTGTCTTGGAGAAGGGTGTGTAATGTAATCAATCCTGAATGCGCCCCAATCAGTGTGTTGATAGTAGAAAGATGTTTTGTTAATAGGGAGTTCTTACCTGATGGAAGAGAGGAAACAGATGTCTATAGCCACTACAAAATTCCTTGTAACACCAAAGATGAACTGAAAGCAAGTTGTATGGAGGTCGTGGTTGAAATCAATGGTGATTTTATTGAATAAATTTACTCTTTAACATTTCAAGATATTTTTGTGTCATTTTGGTAAATAAATCTGTTAAAATAACATGTCAATGTTGTTTTCATTTTTGTTTAACTTAGACGACAATTTATCCATTGCACCTTGTATAATTATGTTCATGCTATATGTTCAGTATGATTGTTTTAATAGTTGGTTAGTTCCTTTTATCCAAAAATGTAATTAATTTTGTCCTTTCTCATAGTAATTTCTTAACTTTTTTAAATAAATATTTTGTACATTAAATTTATCATTACAGCAGGAGACAGATGAAGACATATGGGAAACTGTTTGCATTTTAAAAGATTATGTTCAAGAGATTTTCTCAAATGGTAAGAAACTATTTCCAAATGCTACACACTTTTTGAAGAAACCTCATTTCAAGAAATTAGAGCACAGAGAAGCCATATCTTCTGGTTATTTTGAAGTTATTTTGAAAGTTTCTGTTTTAAAGTCTTTGATAAGATGTAAATTTACAGTAATAACTCAAAAGAAGTATATAAGTACTTTAATTTCATGAAAACTACAAAACAATTATAGTGTTACTATTCTCACTATTGTTCTTTCTACTATTTACCATTCTTAATAATTCCACAGTTATCTTCAAAACTTTCTCTTTTGCTCCTTAACTTTCTTCTGTCCTTTTTTCCACCTGCTGTGATCTGCCTCCACTGTTAACTGGATGGTGGCTGCTACAGTAGAACTTGTATGATCATAAGAATAATAATATCTTTCCACATATCACACTTGTGTGCTGTTAGGCTTTGTAGTTCCTTAAACTTATATAAAGTGACTTGAACAAGATTTTTTCAGCTTAATTGAAGATTTTTGAAACTATCAATTTAAAGTGTTGTGCTGTAGAATTTAAAAATATTTCGCAATAGCTTATTTTCAGTAACATAAGAAAATGTGGAGGTTTTTATTTGTTTTCATAGACACTATTATTATTAAGTAGAAATCTTTTTTTTTTTTTTCATTGTCGGTATCCATACTAATAACAATTCCATCTATTTTGTCTATGATAGAAATATTCTTATTCTGGGATAATTTTTGCAATACTTTTCTATGGTGAGAACTGATTGAATACCATCCTAAATTACCCAAAAATGATGATGCAAAAATCCAGCCATACTCATGCAAAACATACACCACCATTTATTTTGTTCCTACCTTCCTACTAGATCATGATTAATTATGGGTTCAAATCCCAGTTGTACTTTATGCTGGTTATTTTATTCTTCAACCCTCAGTATTTTTCTTTTTGGCTTGCTTTTAGGCCAATTATGTTACAATTTCCTGTTCACTTCAGAAAGACCAAATTAAATAATTTGAGAAAAACCAGTATGCTTAATTGTTGCTTTTGTTTTTGTATTGTCCTGGCAAATGCAAAAAGAAAAGTTCAGTATTTAATTTTAAGGCCAATGAGAGGTTTATATTACTGCATTTGCAAAAACAACTAACAGCATTATTAATCCAAGGTGTCAATGTACCTGGTAACCATATTCATATAAAATTGCAAACAAGTGACTAAAATATTATCTGTATTACTGTATAATTTATTTTGGAATAACTTTTATTATAATAAATCTACCTTGCATTTCTCTTATAATTTTAGATGATGATGACATTTTAACTGTCCAGTTCACATTTTTGCCATTGTCACTAGAACTGATTCCTGGTTTGACTCTTGAGAAGTCTTCTTTCATCAAGATCTCGTTTAAAGATAAGGATGCAGTTATGAAAGCTATTCAAGAAATATTTTGTGTATGTGTTACATTTTTACATTCTTATACATTATTGAATAAAGATTTAAAATTGGACATAAAATTGGTGTATAAGAAATAATAAATTACTGTATTTGTTATAATTTGTAAAAAAACGTTTTATATATTCATTCCGTCTAGCTGTCAATATTTGCCAAATATAAATGCAATTGTTGCATAATCCTTTACAGGATCTTTGCACAACTTTTATTCAATGAGTTGTGTTTTGATTAAGCACTTTGGCTAAAACTTAATAGAGATCTTGCTTAAGGTATCTAGCAGTTTTGAATTCAGAATTGTCCTTCTTCTAGACTGGTTGCTAACCATGGCTAGAGAGCCTAGTCTGTCGTGCTATTTAACCCATAGCTGGGGGAGAAGAGAAAGTATTTACATGTAAGTGAATGTAATGAACTTGACTGGAATGTGAACTCAA
Organism: Acanthosepion pharaonis; assembly: GCA_903632075.3. Taxonomy (NCBI): domain Eukaryota; kingdom Metazoa; phylum Mollusca; class Cephalopoda; order Sepiida; family Sepiidae; genus Acanthosepion; species Acanthosepion pharaonis. The sequence goes on along the minus strand of CAHIKZ030004620.1, from coordinate 2,101,148 downwards.
CTTTCTGATTTCTCATTCTGAGCCACTATCCATTACATCATCCATACAATATTTATGTGTTTAAAATATATATCACATCCAGACCACTTATTAAATAAGGATATATTGAAAATCACTTAATTAAATTTGTGTGTGTGTAAAGCTAAACCACATCACTTGAGGACTTGCAATAACTAAAATAAATAGCACATGTAACTCAAAGAGAAAATAATGACCTAATTAAGATGTTGACATACCACACTACTTTAATACTTTAAACAAAAGGTTAGCAAGGAATCCCACATCAATACTGAAAAGAGCAATAATAGTGAATTTGAGAAACCTATTTTCCTGAAAAATTTTTATCAATTTCAACCAGTGGTATCACTAGCTGCTCGATCAAAGAATGATAAATGTTTCCTTATAAGGAAGCAGCTAATATTACAATTACCATTAATTTACTTGTAATTAACTGTCAAAGTTTGTTTATATATAGTGTAAGAGAGACAGTATAAATTTTAAAAGTTAATTACAAATTATTTTTTGAAGATTAGGTTAAAAATGGTAAAATATTTATGATCAGCATAATTCATCCATTTCTGAGTCCTACAGAAAAGCAAGCAAAAATACATCCCATTGTCCAGTTTGTGGTAAAGGAAAAACTGTGTTTTATGAATACAAAATAAATGATACTTTGTACAAACAGTATTAATTACTCAGTTCAAACATACATATAGATATTTTTCTGTTTTATTCCAGAATCAAAAGTGCTCAATTGCAAAGAACCAAATATGCATAAAGGAAAACAAAAAAACATTTCCATCAAAAGCATTCATTCCTTCTGCAGATGTTGAACAAGATGATTTCGACAAAGTAAGCTTCCTAAATTTATCCATTACATTATCCTTTTTCTACAAGATTTTAAACTATTTTTGCTATTCTAATAATTCCAAGCAACAGTAGATTTTCTGGCTACAAATCTTACATGATACATACAGTTCAAAGCTAACTTGATGTCATTCAAATTTATTATTTTATTTAAAATAAAATTATAGGAGAAGTTTTGTATTCACAATGTCTGAATTTCAAAACACTAGTTTTCTTTTAGCATTAGTCAAGGAAAATGATTAATATTATTGTGCTATTGTCTATGTAATTAAAAGGGCAATTAATCACTGCAAATTTACTAATTAAAATGTATATAGTTGTTAAAACCATAAACAAAAAGGTAACAAACAAGTAAATGCCAACATTTTAGGGTTTTAATTATTTATTTTTAAGCCTTATTCATTTATTTTATTTAATTAAACATTGGCTTAATTCTACATAATCTTTCTTTGTATACAATCTACAATATTTGTGTACATTTTTGGTGCAAACTTTAAAAAGAAACATCTTTTTTAAGAGTTACTCCATATAAAGTCTGGTCTTATGGGCTACTAAGAACCCCTAACTATGAAATATATTGAATATGTAACCATAGCAATGTTAGAAACTGATTTTAGAGATTGACTACTTCTCGGGGGATCAATTTACTATAAATTTCTACAGTAAACAGAGCAAACTCCTGAACATCTGAAGTACCCAACATTTCTCGATTTTACACTTTTTACAGATATGAATTAACCTAATCAATGGGTTATTTCACTAATAAAAATGTTATTTAAGACCCTACATCCGCGTACCATTTCTATGCATTGTATAGTATATAGTATAGTATAATGTGGCGAATAAAAAGAAAACAGCAACCAGCAAGTAAATTCAAGCTCTTCCAGCTGGTATTCCAACCTCGAGTTGTTCCTTCTTGAGCTCTGTCTCAAAATCGCACTAACAGACTTTTCTAGCCGCCAAACAAGAACATCAATTGAAGAACTCCCCGCACTGGGAAAAAGTAGTTGCTTTTATATTTGTCCATATACCCATAATCCCTTGCGTCTTCATGTGATCCCATAATTCATTGCGTCCCTGTCCCATAATGCATTGCATCTTTATTGCATAAAAATGCAATGCAAGTCTCCCCTCATTCTTTTACGTTATCTGGCCGAGGACGGATTACGGCAGAGCGGTAAGTGCTTTTTTTCTCCCTCATTTCAACTGCAGTAGCTTTACATGCTAAGCAAATACAGGCTCTTTTTTGGTGGGGACAAGGCAAGTCAAAACCAGTTGTGCTCGTCCCAGGTTCTGTCTCATCATGTCTGCCACACTCCCCCCTGATCTCCTGATCACACAGATGACAGTGCGGGTACAGTCTTTTGTTCCGGGTGCTCCTCCGAAGGGGGATTAATTGAGCTTCTACATCGGAGGAGCTCTCATTAGACACGTCCCGATCTATTGGCAAACTACTGATATCGGAGTGATCGGTTGTTGAATCCAACTCTACGTATATTGGCTGTTCACTATCCTCTGTGTCTTCTTCATCAGTTGTGGGATTTGAGACCAAAAAAGGGCGCAGGTCTGTAACATGACGAGGCATTCCATCGACCTGCACTGACTGCTGACTCAACATCTCGGTCACACGTCCGGTTCCAAATTTGGTTGTGCATTTACCACGTGGAGTCTTAACCCAGACAATGTCCCCTTTCTTGTACTCCCCTTCGGTTATTTGTGATTCAGGTGGGGGCATCGCGTCAATGCCTCTCACCCGGATGTGGTATGTGTGCCGTACATCAGCCGGTGCCGTGGAAGGTGAAAGGTTGTCCTTGGGTGTGACGTTATGCCAGTAGACCACCTCCAAGACAACAATTTTTCCTGGCCACTATGGTTTTGACGCTTCTGTGGTTGCGTTCCACAATGCCATTTCCAGACGGCACATAAGTGCACTGGAACCTTAAATGCACGCCCCAGCTGCTTACAAATTCCTTAAATTGTCTGCAAGTGAACGTGGTGTCATTGTCAGTCAGTATTTCAGTCGGCGGGCCTCGTTTGTAGAAGATTGTCTCCAGCTGATGAATGACACCAGCAGAGTCTTGCCATCTCGGTGGCCGCCATACTGCAAAACGGGAGGGACCACAATCAATGAGTGTAAGAAAATGGCTACCATTGTAATGGGTCATGTCCATTGCTAACCTGCTCAAGTTTCTTCTCACATTCAAATTTCCTTTTTTCCAATGCTCTGGTGCTGGATCGATCGATTGGCAGGCTTCGCAGGTTCTAACAACAGATTTTATCAGTTCCTTAGACACCATTGGATCTACGGTCCTAGCAAAGTACATTGTTCTTTTAACACCCGGGTGCCCACTCTGCTGGTGGATGTGGGTCACCTGACATTTGTTCAACTGGCTCGTTGAAGTGGCACAACTCACTTGCACCGGTTCTCCTCCTTCTTGTGCATCTCTAACCAGCGTTGTGGCACTCCTGGTGAGAGGCTGTCAGCGCGTTCTGGACAAGATTTACCAACGCCACAGTCATAGTCAGTGTGTACCCTCCACCAAAGCTCGCAGTTTTTTAAGCGCCACCTCATCAGCATTTCACCCCTGGCCGCCTTATTCACGCCGTCTTTTCCTGTCAGGGTCTCGACACCCACCGATGCACACATGCTGAATCGGTGACCACATGCATAACTGGTGCCTGCCACTGCAGGGCAAGATTCACGCCCTTGATCATCACATCAAGTTCAGCAAGATTAATGTGTCTGGTATCATTAGTTGACGTAACCAGCAAGCATCTTCCACGATGCTTCCAATCACCTCTAGTGCTACTCTCGTAGCCACAGAGCTTGCATCCACCCAAACTGTCATTTCATTGCCGTTCACACACCAGTCTCCACCGACAGGATCTGATTCCCACACTCTGGCCACTGTTTCCTCCAGCATACATCCAAGAGGGGCATCCTTTATCTCGTTGTCCCACCCTTTGGTTAGTGTACTTGCATAACGCTTAATAAATGCAGTTGCCACCCTAAGCCAACTGCACATAGGGAAATGACCCACAAGTTTCCTGCACAAGGAAAATACGCTTCGCCGGGTCACCATTTGAGCAATTTCTGGAACCTGACCTCCCCACTTCCATCAAAGGGAGTTGCTTTCTTCCCAGACTTGCAGACCCAGGACCTTAGTTCCGTCTCTCAATCACTCCGGATCTTTACAGACAAGCCCGTAATCTGCAAAGTGCTGTCTCACGCACAAGGCAGAAACTAGGTCTTCATTTATGAAGATATCGCCGACGATGCCGACGTGGCACCTTTAATGTCCTGATCCTGGGACGTTATCGTTTTGATCACTGACTTCATGACAAGTGGTGCCACATTCAAGCCAAAACTCCAAACGCGTAAAGGCAAAAACCGCTTACCCTTAATGACCACTGTTTGAAAAAGGCAGATAAAATATTTGTCAATGTGGATCTGTAGGTACGATTTCACAGATCCAACAGTGATATGTCATCTCCTTGTTCTCGCCATTCTCGTAATTTCTGCGCACACACCTCTGCATCAGCCGTGAAAGCATCTACAAAGTCGTTCAACTTCCGATAGTCAAGTACCAGCCGACCTTCTGTTTGCGCTTTGTACAACCGCCATTAAGGAATTAACCCTTGCGGGCTAAGTTTTTCTCAGGATATGGCAGTAGCCATCCATCTCACTGCCACCGTGCTAGTTCTTTATTGTATGCATCCTGGACGTGGCCAGGTACTGTGTACTCCTGTACTTTATTGACCAACTTGCTAGGTAAATGACCACTCGCCCACTTCCACAATGCAGTCCACGTTTTCATGCTCAGGTTAAACATTACCCTAAAGTCAGGCTTGTTGATAAGAATGGCGGCACATGTGTTCAGGTTTCCGAAACGCGCTTCGCCTGATTTGGTCACGTGAACACCTCCGAGCATTTTGATTACATCAATCCCGAGAAGAAGATTGAACCCTAGCAACTGTCCTTCCATGACCAGAACCTCAATAGTCACAGGCTGAATCTGCTCGACGCCCAACTTAATTTTGCCGTATCCACGGCACTTCAGGGTCCTCTCGTCGGCAGTCAATACTCCCACATCTTCCTGCCTCCAGCAGCGACACACAGCCTTGCTCACCAGCATCTGTGAGCATCCCGAATCTACTAGAGCTGTGCACTCTACTCTATTTACAAATACTTGTACAGTGGGTAACTTCCAGGTTTTTACTTACTCGGGGAGAAGGTGTCAGCGCCAGCTTCTCCCCTTGGGCGTTTCCCTGGCATTCTGAGGAAATGTGTCCAATGCCATTGCATCGAAAACACCGCATGTCGCGGCCAGACCTCTGCATTCTGGTTGACCTCTCCTGACATCCTTGTGTACAATTCTTCGCCATATGGTTGGGTCCAGCGCACTTGTAGCAGGTAATTGTTCTGCTAACAGGTTTGACAGGGGGAACCTCAGCTTCTGAGCATGGTAGCTCTACGGATGCAGTGGCCAATACCTGGCACCCTTCGTCATCCGTCATAATAGCCCTTGCTCGGGTCAGAATCTGTTCTAGATTCATGTCGTCCATCCTGGACGAAGCTTTGAGAAACTGCCTAACATGATGTGGCAGCCCTGACACAAATGCACATGTCATCCACCGATCAGGCAGCAGTTCTCCTATTAGATGATGCATTACAGCCAGGAAATCATCCACCGTTTCCCCTGGGTGAAGACGCCGTCCCATAAATTGGTTAAACGCATTAAATCTGTCAGTCGCGTATGCAGTCATAAGGGCCCGTTTAATTTGTTCCGTGTCTGCCCTCTGCTCTCCACTAAGTTGTGTATACACAGCAAGGGCACCGCCTCGTAGTTGTAGAGGCATGATGCACTCGATCTTGTCCATGGCGCAAAGTTCACAGACCAATTCCACATTCTCTATCCATTCAACAATGGGCATATCTGTTGGGGCGCCGCTGAATTCTGGAATCAAACGGACGTCAAAAGAATCAATAGGCCGAAATAGCGTGTGGCGAATAAAAAGAAAACAGCAACCAGCAAGTAAATTCAAGCTCTCCCAGCTGGTATTCCAACCTCGAGTCATTCCTTGAGTTCTGTCTCAAAATCGTACTAACAGACTTTTCTAGCCGCCAAACGTGAACGTCACTCAAAGAACTCCCCGCACTGGGAAAAAGTAGTTGCTTTTATATTTGTCCATATACCCATAATCCCTTGCGTCTTCATGTGATCCCATAATTCATTGCATCCCTGTCCCATAATGCATTGCATCTTTATTGCATAAAAATGCAATGCAAGTCTCCCCTCATTCTTTTACGTTATCTGGCCGAGGACGGATTACGGCAGAGCGGTAAGTGCTTTTTTTTCTCCCTCATTTCAACTGCAGTACCTTTACATGCTAAGCAAATACAGGCTCTTTTTTGGCGGGGACAAGGCAAGTCAAAACCAGTTGTGCTCGTCCCAGGTTCTGTCTCATCATGTCTGCCACAATAATATAGTATTTACTTAGTTTCTTTACTTTTTCAAACATACCTTGAGTTTTACAAGTTTTTATTTGTATAAAGTCTGACCTTAAAGGTTACATGAAAACCCTATCTGTCTAAATGTTTGTAAGTCTTGCTGAGCAATTTACCTTGCCTCTTATTTTAGTCAAAGTTTAATTAAAACTTTGATAAGTTTTAATTAGACTTTAACTAAATAAGGAGCAAGGTAAATTGCTATACTGATATTCCAATTCTGATGAAAATCAAAATTTACGTTAAACTTTTCATAAAGAATTGTTTTTTAAAGCTTTTTTTTACTCAATTCGGTATTTAAGTTTAATTGTAATTGATTTTTATTTTTCTAAATTTTAATTATACATTTCAATTTCTTTTTTATTATTTAATTTTATTTATAATTTATTCATTTAAAAATATTGTCAATTAAGTTTGCCCTTGCATTCCGAAAAAATATGTTCTTTACCAGGTGTAACATTTATCATTTCACCAGGGACACAAATGAAGATGCATTGTGGTAGTTGAAAATGTTTTCCCTGAATTTGGCTAAACTATAGTATTGAAAAAATAATTTATATGTACATGCATGTTTATGACTAATTGAAATTTTATTAGCAATTCCCACAGACTTCATTAGAAAATTTACCTGTATAGTATAAAATGAGTGTATTTTATTGAATATATATGGAAAATGATATTTAGAAGTGTTAACTATCGTAAATATTTTGAGATAAGTAAGTCTATCTTTCAGACTCCTCCTCTCTTCCACTTTATGTTTTAAGAATTCCCTGTCAAAAGTATTTTCACATGAGTAATTAAATGTGCATAGAAACATGCATAAGTGATTTATTTCTGATGTCAATGCTGACGGCAAGTAAACAGTACTTATGTTCATAATTCAATCTAAAAATCAGTGTTATAAAAACTGTGGAATTTTCACAGATGCAGCTAGTATCAAATTATTATGTAATTTACTTGTAGATTTGTACTCAGGGAAAATATCTTTGAGTTTTAAATGAGTTTTCTTTTCTTAAAAAACTACAGGTCAGTACAGAATCAATTTTACATACAGCATCTGAACTTTTGAAGTGATTAATTACTGATGACTGCAAAGTTTGTTTCTGTAATTTAGTTGAAAGAAAAATTTGATTTTAATCTTAGCAGACAGTAGTATAATGGTCTTAAGTTAGCTAGATCACATTGAAGATCCTATTAATTCATCATGTATATTAATTACAGGAAAAGGCATTTTCCTATTTTTAACCTTATAAATTGTTCACTTACCACAACTCATCTAAAATAAAAATACCAACTTATAAAGAAAAATAATATCAAAAGTAGATTGTATGTTTTATTCATCATTCTATATCAGTATTTTTTCATTTAGCTCCTGAAGTCTCATCACTAATCAGCAAACCAATGGCCATGAAAAGATCTTTGTATCAATCAGTTTTATTTCATTTAAGCAGATTGTTTTTTAAAGTATGGATTGTTATAGGAAATCTTTGCACTAGTCTCTGCACTAGTCTGTCTTCATTTGTTTTTTATCTATTTATTTATTATTAAGGCAAGAAATGATAAATATGATGTAATTAATAATATTTAAAGAACTCAAATACAATGACTGGAATATCTGTTAACAAATCTTGTTTCTATTTGTTGCGAACTGGTGATCAATTCATTTATTCCAAATCCTGGATTCAATTTTATTCTATGCTCCTTAACAATTGTCCTGACCTTGAATAAGTTTTTAGTAATAGTAGCAATTATGTTAGTGCATTTGAAGGTAAGGGTATGGTTGCTATAGAAATGAGACTGTAGTTAACAAGCACAATGAAGAAAAAGCAAAGAAAACATTAATTTCAGCTAATTGTTTGAAAAGGAATAATGAAACTTGTTTGACATGCAACAAATAATCGATAAATTATGAACTGATAATAAAAATGCTTCTTGCATATTCTTTTCTTTTATGAAGAAATATTTGCTGTAAAGAAACTGCATATTGAAGATATACTTGATTAGTGATAAATTGATATAAGAACAGTTTATGGTACATCATGATAGCAAAGTTCCAAAGGTAAAATGTTTTCTAAATATTTTTAGTTCATGTGTATGAGCATGCAATGACTGAGATAAAAGTACTTACAAGTTAAAGTGTGTATAGTTGTATGCATAATCATGAGGAGACAAAAGTCTGTCCCAATTATCATAGACCGTTCGACTGTGTTTTTGCTCAACTCGAATACCTCGTTTCCTATGAAAAAATTTGGCCAAATATGATAACAAAAATGAACTGCAAATGTATGACAATTTCAAACTTAATTCCTGGTCTGTGATTGGACAATTAATTACATTTTTGCAAAGTTAGTGAAGGGGAATTATAACTCTGAGTAAATAATTATGAACCCCCTTACATTCATATATACAAAAAATACTTGTAAAAATGAGAAACAGCAAAATGTGGAAACAACAAAATTAGTATTATTTATTATCTGGTTGTTACATGTTGTTGGAAAAACAAGAGATAGTAATACTGAGTACAATTGTGAGTTTGGGTGCAGATGTATATCAAATATGGATTGGAATCAAAATCCAACAGAAGGATAAGATAAAGAATAAGCAAAGTGTATACAGTTTTTCTTGTATGTTTTTTATAGATGTGTGTAATGAGTGTGCAGATAATTTAGTTGGATAAATAGTCTGGAGTTTTCTTACCTCAAATTTTTGTTGAGTGCTAAAAAATAAATATTACTATTATGACCTGAAAAAAAAAAATGAGATAAAATTTTCATTAACACATGTGTTAACAACATGTCTGTGTGAACTGCTTGTCCGATAGAATGACGCATGTTTGTGCGTTTAGTGGAGAAAAGTGGGCTCGATTCTCATTGGTTAAGAATGAATGAATTAATTATAATTGTTATAATTATTTTATTATAATTATTTTTTGATACTATATTTAATTTTTATTTTTTATGGACACAACATTAGTTTGTATATTCAAATTTATGCTATTTAAATTTTGGCAGTGTCAACTTTTGGTGGACTTCTTTTGAAACTAATTTTTATATTAAAAGAAGTTTTGACTTTAATCTTTGTATTGTTAGCTACATATTTTTTTATATAATTTTAGGTTTTACAGTTATTATATATCTCAACTTTTTTTTAAACCAGTAAAGAATTCATCCAATTTTTTCTATATATGCTCTATTTTTTTCTTTTAATATAAATTTCTGAATTCTGCTCTTTCTAGGATACAGCTCAATCTACGGTGTCCAGCCATCAAAGTGCATCAAGAAGTGTGAGAAAAAGTTCTGTTCCTTCAGAAATTATGTCCAGCCAGCACTCAACTGATGGCAGATATTGTGAAGTTAGCGCTATTAGGATCTGTCAGCAGTTTCCAAGCCCAGAGACTTTAAATCATGCCCAAATTCTTAAAAAAACTGCTTCTACCCAGATACCCGGAGCGAAAGTTAACAATGAAGCAGTGAAACAAAAGCAAAAAAAAATATACAGTGTGTTTTTTTTGTTTTTATTTCTTTATATTTTTTTTTTACATGAATTTTTAATTTTGCAAGCTGTTTATTGCATTTTTATTATATATCAATTTTTTACAACTATCAAAAGTTCAATTGCTTAAATAATACAAAAAAAGGCAAACTAGACTTTAGAGGAATGTTTAGCCTATAAAAAATAAAATGTATCTATAAAATTCACAATGCCTTCTCTAAGTATCTGACTATATTTCTGAGATGAGGTATTATATACACTATTTACATTATTCAGACTATTGTCCTCATCTTTGCCATATTTATCACAACATTTCAGCCGTTGTACACTCTGGCCTTCTTCAGGTGGTTGGAATGTCAAACTGAACCCTTTATTTTTCTCACTGGAGTAGACTGTTCTAGTTCCACGTGCCATGTCTAATGGATGTCAGTTATCAGTTATCTCCTGTTGATTCACCTCTCCAAGTTCTCCACTGCCTTAACCAAGTATTGAACTCACAACTCTTTGGGTCCTGTCACTGGACCTAACCCATGCCTTTATCCACTGTGCCATGTGTCCTTTTTATAATATCTATTAACTAAGCTCTTCTTGTATACTCTAGTTGCTGGCTATTATAATTGTCTATAGCTAAATATGCCAGTACCTACTATGTGAATATAAAAAATTTAAATTGTCTATAAAAATAATGTTTTAATCCATTTCAAGTATTTTTCTAACAACTACTTTCTAATTATTTTTTCAGAAAATATTTCACAGAAACATGATAAAAAAGAACAAAAGCAAGAACCTGTATCTTCACCTTTTATGATAACTGCAGGTCAAACTCACAATAAATTCAAAGAAGCCAAAAATAAAAATTCAGACCTCACAAAATTTGAAAGTGCATATGTTCCTTGCTTATCAAATCTGGAGGAATTAAAAAAGCTAAATATCACAAACAATGAAAAATGCCAAACTTTACAAATTAGAAAACAAGCTCACTCTGAAAGCAACATAAATGTGTTTATCTATAGCAGTGCAGAGGAAGAAATAAATGATCCTATCCCTCCAACTTTTGAGATTAAATCACCTTTTCGAAGTTCAATACAAAACAAAACAACAACCAGTTCATCAATTTATGCTTCCAAAACTTCAAGTTACAAGCAGAATAAAATTCAGTCTGTTACAAAGGATTCTAATAACACTTATTTTAATATTAGTCCACATGAAAATTCAAATCAAACTCGGTCCGAGAAATCATCTCCAGTTGAAAAACAAAAGTATGACGTTGTGGAGGAAAATTCAAATCAAACCAAGTCCAAGAAACTGTCTCCAGTTGAAAAAAAAAAGTGTGACATTGTGAATGAAAACCTGACAAAAAAAGATAAAAATAAGTCACTACAAAATTCAAACACTGCTCCACAAGAAAAAGAGGAAAAATTTCCTAATAAAAATGAATTTGAAAAAGTTTCTATAAGTGCTGGGCCAAATGACTTGAAGAAGCTCTCAGAAAGTTTGGTTCCCTCAACAAAGCATACCACCAGTTCAAACAATGAATGTGCTGTAACAGATAAAGAATCTTGTTCTGTTCCCAAAACAGAGATGAGCTTTGTATCTCATTCTCTATCCACTAAAAAGACCAATTCAGATAAAAATATCTCATCAAAAATAAACAACTATGGTAAGGGTTTACTAAATCTAATCTTTGAGAATCTGTTTTGAAGATCCAACTAATTACTTAATTTTTTACGTGGTTTTGATTTTCATATTTAGAGGTTAAATAGTTTTAAAATTGCAATGAAAACAAATTGTATCAACCTCTAAAATGAAGATTTGTATATTCAGAGATTTTGAATCAATAATTTTATTTTCAAAAGTTCAGACTCTCCTGACACTTTCAGTATACTAGCAAAATCATATAACTGTTATTTTATAACAGATACCACAAAGAGCATTTTTAGTTGCACATTAAATAAAAAAATGTACATTTTATCTTATGCATATAAATTTCTTCTTGTTTTGTTTTATGCAGAACTTTTCTATTTCAAACCTTCTATAAAATAACAAAGAAAAATTCATGCAATTTGTTACTATTTATAATCAGGTTAATTAGACTTTTAAATTATATCACTTTTTAATTCATGAATTTATAAAAAGAATTTAATAATTAAATTCTTCATAGTAACTTCATGCTAAAACTGTTATAAATATACACTATTGTATATCAAATAAGAAAATGCATAAGCTTTTAAAATTACTTTAAAAAAAAATGTAAAATATTTTCAATGGTAATAATCCATTTACTAACAGGTGAAACACTGTTGCTGCAAATTTCCTTCAAATCATAAGATTCTATCAATAGGAACATTAGCAACACCAAAAATATTTAATAAGCCAAGATAACTTTAATAACCAGAAATTGAAAAGAAATTGGCCTCATGCATTTGTAGCATTGCCTGATGCAATTTGAATACACCAGGAATTCTAAGCATCTATTTAATTGGTTTTAAAAACTGCTACTTTGAAATGCTTTCCATTTCTAATTCTAAGAGCTTCTTATCATAAAAACAAAATAATGATGAAAAGATGTAGAAATAAATCAGTTGAAGAAATTTTACCTATACTAGTAAACAGCAAATAGCTGTTATGATTATATTTCTTTCTTATTGTCTCTCATATATAGTCATTCTATCACATTGTTACAACAGTTTTAATAACTCTGATATAAGTGATAAAGCACTTTTGAATGTTGTGCTAATATATTAATTCTACTTTGAATGACTCTTGTAATTTTCAGTTTGTGTCAAATTCCAAAAATTGATTTGAAATATTACCACTCATTAGTATTTCTTTGACAAAACCACTTTCAAAATTTTCATTACAAAAAAAATTTGGTTAACTAAATGTATATTTGAAGAAACATGGCAGAAGTTTTCTTGAGAAAGAAAAATTAGCTGTAATTCTGTAAATGTACAAAAGACACCGATGAACAAGAACCAAAAGAAGGCAAGAACTAGTCTTGTCATAGTTAAGAGCCTGATTAGTTCATCAAAGTATCTTTCCTTAATAAAAATGTAATTGTATATAGACCAACAAAGTCAGAATTCAGTATATGACATTTTGTTTGTATTTTTGCTAGTAATTTATACTTCATTAATGCATTCATAGCCTTCACAGATACATTATTTTTGTTTTTCTTTAGAGACAAAAACTACAACATCTCGAAAAGGCAGAAGACTCGGATCATTTGAGGCACTTGATCTACTACCTCAGAATTATCCACTTCCAAAAGGTATGCATATATGATTGTCTATATACACTAATGTATGTGAATGAATATATAGAGAGATAATTACACATAAACATCATACATACAGATTGTACATGTTTAAACAGAATTCTGTGTCTTTCCACATCGTCCAGGAACAGCAACACAGGAATTTTTATAATCTTGTCACCCTCAAACATATGATCTGATTCTCTTGACTTCAACCCCTTGCCCAACTACTTCTAGAGTGTCATCAAGAAAGAGAGTAACCAGTAGACCCACAATACTAAAGACACATTGAAGGCCACCATCCATCATGGACATGATGGCTAACATGAAGGAGAACCACCTGATCTGGACATGCACTTGTTTCCAACGTTGCAGTGAGGCCAACCTCAAAACTGTTTTTTGTTTTTCTAACTTGAATATATGTACATATTTTGTTTTAAATATATTGATTCTTTTCTGTTGAATATCTTTGTTTTTCTTTATATTGTTCTCAATTACCTGGCACATCATGGTATATATGAATGAAGCCTTATAATTATATCAATAGCAAACTGTCCCCCAATATACTGAAGTGCCAAAAAATTATACACTCTCCTTTCTTCACCTGTATAATGGCAATTATATGACATAACACAGTCTACAAGGTGGTAGAATCATTGCATGGGGATATCTATCCAGATTCATTCTAGGGCTGTCTAACAGAGTTGTGTTTATGTCCCAAACATACTCAACTGAATTTAAATCTGGCAAGTTCAGGTAGCCAATGCCAATGAAGTACTGAGAAATGAGTTGAGTATTCTTGAAATCAGTTTCATGTCACTCTCACATGGAGTTGCAATATTTTACTGGAAAATAAGACATCACTACCTGGAAAAATGGTCATAAAGATGTACAAACAGTTTACAACAAAATCTGTCTATATTACATCAGACTCTAGTTCCACTAGTGTTTCTTGTAAACTCCAACAGAACACACCTCACACTATTACAGACCCACTGCTATCAGCTTGCACAAAACCCAGCTGACAGGCAGGATTCATTGCCTCTTGTGATCTTCCCTTCACACAAACTCGACCTTACTAGAGTCAGTATTAAAGAAAAATACTAATATTGTTAGCATTAATAACAAAGACTAATGAACTCTGTAAATAACAGTCAATACTAGTTCAAATTTTGATATGTGTATTTCATTAAACAGGATTAGCAGCAAAATCAAGGAAAGTTTAATTTTTTTTCTTTAGTGAAGATGCTGATCATGTAACACAAAATTTATTGCATTCACAACTTCATTTTGTCTGTAATTTTCTAGAATCTTAATGTTATTTATGTAGGCATTATTTGAACTTTATCAGTTTTTTCAATATCAAATACTTGGCAATGCATTGTACTCAGAGGGTTTAGAGTATACCTCCCTCTGTCCCCCACCTAAAAAAACTGTAGAAGTTAAACTTTGCAAATGTTTTCTGAAATGATCCAGTAATTGGAGAAATAAAAAGATGGTGGCATAATATTTGATTATCTTAACTTTTAATTTGAAAATTAATTCTGTGGTGCTTTTCCAGTAGTTTGCAATAAGTTAAACCATATTGGCAGTTGTTAGAGGGCTTTGAACATTTTCTTATAACTAATTAGATTTAAGATTTTCATTTTTTTTAAAATTAAAATACTACTTAAAATATTTTTAATATGGAAATTCACAATACTAGGAAAAGTTTTTATTCATACTATGGTAAATATTACTAAATAATTACTTATGAAAATCAGTTTTTATTGTAGCCAGTCATGTTAACACTGTTTAATTTTAAAAAATACATCTAAGGTTTTTAAATATTCTTTTATATATATATATATATATATATATATATATATATATATATATATATATATAATGTGTGTGTTATTAAAGACGAGTGTTATACATTTATACAATATTAAGTGTATCTGAAACTTCAAATTTATAATCAAAATTATACATTAAAAACATCTGATAAACCCATTGCTACCCTGTTTCATTTAGCATTTACATGTTAGAATTTGGCATGAAAAAGTTTTAAAAAATAGTTTATTCAAATGAATGTAAACTGCATACATCAAAATCTGCATAATTCTTATCACATTTTCCTCTGAACTTATTTACCAACTTATTTTGTTCTGCCTCTTTCTCTCTCTCTCTCTACACAAAATCCTGCTTTTGCTCTGATATTTTGTACCTGTATCATGTGTACATTTTGATCTTTGTTAAACAAGTATGAGGGGTGCTGAAAAGTTCTCAGCTTGATCCACTTTCCAGAGTCTGACCAAACATCAGAATTATTTTTATTCCCTTGTTAGTCAGGCTGAGAACTTTTCAGTATCCTTTCATGTATGGATACATCAATAAATATATAATTATTTCTACTTATTAATTAATATCTTTTAGTAACTTCTCTCCAAAGTTCAATATTATCAATAAACTTTTGTTTCAGATGTTAAATCTTCTACAGATACCTCCAAAAAGATAAATTCATCTAAGAAAAAGAATACCAGCACACACAATATCATAACTAAACACATGGAAGAAGACAAGGTTGTTTGTATTAAAGAAACACAACCAGGTAACTTGTAAATAAGATTAATAAGAACAGTAATAAAGACAATGGCATAAAATACTTAAAATGTTTTAAACTGATTTTCTCATCTGCTTGTCATTGCATAATTTAAGGATGTTATTAATGAGACCTCCAGAGAAAATTTTTAGCATATTAGTTTGTGAAAATTACAAAATACAGATTTTAGTGAGAGATTCAATTTACATTGTTAGTACCATACTAAACTGGATTCTGCCCATCATGTTAACTAAACCAAATTTTTATCTTTTTGTCTAACTATATAAAGTAAAGATTCAGCTGAAATTTTCTGTGTCAGAAACCAGAGTTATTGTAGCAGACCCCGAGCGCCCCCGTATCACACAAGGGTGAATGAGCGCACAAGAGGCCTGCTAATATTTTTGAAGACATTAAATCTGACAGTGAAATAATATAGATGACAGAACGAGGATATGTATGATATATGCTGATTTATTCTAGAAAAGAAAATAAGGTGGTCGGAACAAGAGGTGCAGAAGTTCTAGTGCAGGCATTGATGGTCAAGGTTGGTCGTTACAGGTGATCGCTGTTGGTCATACAGGGGGTCGCTGCAGAGATTGATCGCTGTAGTTAAAGTTGATGTTGGTCGTTGCCGCATTACAGATGATCACTGCTGGTCATGCAGGTGGTTGCTGCTGGTCTTTGCAGGTGATCGCTGTAGTAGAAGTTGATGTTGGTCGTTGCCGGGATGATCGCTGTTGGTTGTTGAAGTTGATGTTGGTTGTTGGCAGGATCATCGCTGTTGGTTGTTGAAGTTGATCGTTGCCGGGATGATCGCTGTTGGTTGTTGCAGTTGATGTTGGTCTCTGCCAGGATGCCAACTTGACGTGTTGGGAAGGAAAGAGGAGCTGGCGTTGTTCGGGCATGTCACAGGTCCAGTGCAGGCATTGCGTGTTTGCCAGTCGAGTCCGATATTAGTAACCTCCCATAATAATTACTAACATAGTGTACGGGAAAGGTTAAGGACGACGTGCAGGCAGCCAGTAGGGACAGAATGCCTAGCGTCGAACAAGGCCAAGGAGCAGGAAAAAAAAATGGGAGCGTAACTTAATACGCAGCCCGTTGATCGACGTTCCTGGCCAACGAAGGCCAGGGGTCTGCGTATCCGACCGTTTCAGTCGCTGAGGTATTTACCCGATTCCTACAGGGTCAGGATGTGACACAAGGTCGGTTTAACGTGAGAGACCCGAGTGTTTCCACTCAAAGGGCCAAAAGGTCCAAAACTGGTCTTAACATGTCCAAGCTGGTCAGAGCCTAGTCAGTGCTGGTCATGGCTTGTCTTAGCTAGTCCAGGCCGAAGCCAGTCCAAACTGATCGAGAAACGATCCTTATTTGTCAAAACTGGGCGAAATCCGCGAAAGCGGAAGTCGCCGACCGGGATTTATTTTGTAAAAATACAAAATTGTGGCACAAGGACGAAAAGGGGTGGGGGGTAAAAGGCTGGTTTTCACTAACTATCTTATACCTAGCTAATTTGATTCACGACCCATTCAGACATTACAATTTACTCATTCACCATAAGAACTCGTCCGTCACCAATCAATCCTCCATGCACCATAATACCACATCCACTCTAGGGAGACCTACAAAACGCGCCCCGAGTCATAATAATTTAATGATCCTAACACATATGTACAAAATTCTAAGATGAAAAAATGATGGGGGGGGGGAGATGAACCCAATAACGAACTAAAATATTAACATAAATGAAATTAAACATTAACTGATGTTAGTAGGGCCCATCCAACCCTCAAAAGGCAGGGAGACCACTGTATTCTACCCATTGGAACAAAATCAAGCAGCTCTCTCGCTAAGGGAGTGGGAAAGGTGATAAAAAATCATACGGGCATGGAGAAGTATAAAGACTGTCGAATGTAAGCGTTTTCTATCTGTTCTAATCTTCATCTTGAGCTGATGCTCAAAGAATCGGATCAGATCCTGATGAGAAAGACGGATACCCCGCAAGACTTCCTCCTCTCGCGTTGTCCATATCACCATTCGGGCCGTGGCTAGCAACGCGAGAAACACCATCCGTTTCACCCCGGAATACGGGGGCGACACATTGTCACACGCGTATGCGCGATCCATGGGTACAAGCTTTTTGGGAGCGAGACGAGCCATCAGCTCGCCGACATGGTCCCATAAGGGGCGGACCCAGGGGCAATGGTAGAAGGCATGCGAAGCCATTTCCTCTAGACCAAGGCCATTCAATTCGCAGTCTGGCAAGTCCGCCAAGGCCCATATGAAGGCCCTGTCATTGAGAGGCAGCTGATTCCGAGCCAGTCACCAGGTAAGCGAAAACTCAGGGTTACTGAGGTAATCCGCCGCTGGCGCCCAAGACCAGTGAGAGCGAAACTCATCCTCCGAAATGTCGAGATCCTTGCGTAGGGGATCCTTTGCGACCCCCTCCACTAGCAAATGATAGAAGTCCTTCCTAGGCCGAGAAAGGTCACTGGACTGAGGGACGGCCAGCAAGGCTAACCGACACTCGCGAATGAAATCCGATTCCTCCCGGGGCTTACAATGGCGCTCAGCCCGCGAGATGGGGGGATTGATAGTAAGGGAAGGGAACGCATCCCTAACAATCCCCGCCATGACCAAATCACCTGTCAATGCGCAGCGTAGGAAAGCCAACCTCGAGGCACGTTTGTGGCTCAGCAAGTGTGGCATTCCCAGCCCCCCATGACACAGATGCTGTGCACAGACTTCTCTGTCGACCCGATTCCCGCATCTTCTCCATAGAATAGAGGTTAGCGAGCGCTTGAGTGGCTTCCTGTGGTTGTCACAGAGAGGAAGTACGGACAATCGATAAAGGACAAGAGGGAAAATATATGTAGCACACACCTCCACCCTGCCCTTCACGGACAACCTCTGTCGACGCCAAGTCTGACCACCGGCGTCGACCTTTGCTCGTACTTCAGACCAATTCTTCTCCAGCTGGAGGTCAGGTCCAAACCACACTCCAAGAATGCGGACAGGACCGTCCGTCCAACCGAAGGGCCCCAGAAGATCGACCCCCTTCCAGGCACCTAGCCACAAGCCGGACGACTTGCCGTGAATTTAGTTAGAAGCCACTGACTTGTGGTAAGGGAGACCAGCAAGTGAATTGGAGAAGCTAACAGTTAAGTCTCTATAATAAAATACGACGAGGTTAGCTAAAGGGAACTATTGCCTAAAAATATCTAGAGGAATATCACAACTAGGTTTGTAATATAACTTAACTAAAAAGGGAACTTGCTAGTCTCTCCCACGGGTTAACAGTGTATAGGCAGCACAAACGAGAGGTCAAGGTCGAGATGAAATGTTCCTCTGCCGGTTTAAGGATCGTAGGAGGAGGTAACTCCGACATTATAACCTTTGTTCATGACTTTTTCCTATGCATTTTTACAATCATCAAAAAGTCAAAACTAAAAAGTCTTACTATACTTACTTTTGTAGTATACGCAATAGATACATGAGGCCATGTAAGTCCTGTTGGAAACTTACTTTAATATTATACATGTGTCTATTGCTGCAATAAAAAGTTGGATGGATAAATATAGGATCAATTAAGTACTTTTATGAAATCCCCTGACAAATACTTAAATGGGATTCAAGAATTCATGATGACAATGATTTACAAATAAGGTATGATTCAATAAATCCATAGTTTAAATCTATGATGATACCTTATTAAAGCCAAAGGCACCATTATGGCCTTCTACAAGAATTAACTTAAAATCCTGTGCATAAGATGGATTTTCTGTTAGAATAAGAGAACTTCTCAAATTAGGATACACAAAATAATAATTTCCACTGGCTAATCTCTTGGCTTATAAGAGCTAACAAAAGAACAGTTCCATTTCTGTTTTCATTGTTTTCAAAGATTAATAATATTTTACCAATCCAAAAAATTTTTACCAATCCAAAAAATTGCCCAGTCAGTAAGGCCTAGTATATGCTGACCACATCCCCTGCAGAGGGGTAAGCCCCTACATAACCTCAAAAGGGGTTATCTATCTACCAAGTGAATTCTTATGAACTTTGGTGTAAGCGATCAGAGTTTACTTACAGACTGGGTATGAACAACTAATGTTTGCATGTAGATTTAAGCATAAATCCAATCAACATTTACCTATAGATGCAAACATAATAAAAAAACAGATTGAAAAATTAAATAATCCACCAAGGATTGATGTTATGAAGTCCACCAACCCAATACAAAGAAAAATATCACCTGAACTTTATTATACTTGCTACAATACTTTATATCAGTGAAGAGGTAACTTAAGTGAAAGGTATACAATTCCACCACAAGTACCAAAACAGTTGTGCAAAGAAACCTGATTTCATCTCAATTTGGAGTGACTTTTTCTTTTGTAATCAATCAACTACTTGTAACATCTATAGTATATATAAGGCATTTTCATGCAAATCAATTTAAAATTGTTTTTTTTTTCTGTTCCTTTTTTCAACTGTAGGAAAACTTTTTGATTTTATATTAAATATATAAAATATTTTTAAAATGTTCTCTATTTTTCTTTTGTTTTTTTTTTTTCTATACAGAATCAACAAAAGCTGATGAGGTTACACTCATTCCAGACTCACTTCCCATACAAAACAACAGAAACAAACCAGAAGACCAACCTAAACTAACTGGTCCAACAAAATCTTTATCCAAGTAAGTTTTCTCATCTATTTTCTTTTTGGCTACATTAGTAAAAAGTTACAGTCATATATATGTATATAATAATAAAAAAATGATTATGAATATTAGTATATGGATTCTATTCTCATTGCAAAATCTTTCTTAAGAAGTCTAATGAGCAATTTTTTTTTTTTTAAGCAACATAAATAAATTATATTCATATTTACAAACTTCATTGTGAAAATTGCAGTGCTTCTGTTGTTCAAAATTAATAAACAATCTACCTTTTACAAACTGAAGATTTAATTGAATATATTATGTAAGGAAAAACCAGGTCTAACTTCAATTAAGTATATTATACTAACTGTCCTGACTTGCTTTTATTAATGTGAGCATTTTTTTCTATATCATTTCACTCCAAACAAGGCAAGAGGCCAGCAGTTACTGAGAATGAAAGAGAAAAAGGAGAATTTAGTGAAGAGAAAGGGCAATAAAAGAACAGAAACAAAAGATGGCAATTGACATTGCTTTTAAATTTTTGAAAATAATAGATGGCAGGGAAGCAAGAAAACAGAAGAGTTCCACAGGCAAGAAATCTGAGAAATGAAACTATTAGAATAGAACTTAGTTACATCTAGCTATTTCAACAGTAAAATGATGAGACCTAGTTGCCAATCTAGTACTGCACTTAAATTCATGTGGTTGAAGTACCAGAGTAGGGTGTTCATCAAAACAATTGACATAAAAATATTTATAGAGAAGCCATGGTATGGTGATGGAAAAATGACTGAAGTTGTGATGCTAGGTCAGGATTGATTACATTACAGACACTTCTTTGGATTATCTTGAGATATATGGCAGGAGCACCAAACCAGATATAAAAGAAATATTCAATGCATGTACAAATGGTAGATTTATAAATGTGCAAGATGAATTCTAGCAAGAAAGTTTGTCTGGCATGACACAATGAACCAACATTCCTAGCAGCAGACCTAGCAACTGATGACTCCACTTCATGTCAGTGGTAAATGTGAGCCCAGAAAGGCACAATGAGCTGCTCTCCTAGAGGTTAGCATCAGTCATTCTGAAAGAAGGCAAAAATTATTCCCTATGATGATTAAAAGATAGCAGTTTTGTTTTGGAGGTATTACAATTTACAAGCCATTTCTTGCCCCCACTTAACAACTGGTTGGAATCATTTTTGAGAGCAGTTGCTTGTTTTATTTTATCAGACTTACTATTAAGACAGGAGTAAATAGTTATCATCAGCATAAATATCAAGTTGATAACTGATGACATTGGGAAGATTGTTGATGAAGATAAACAATGTAGGTTCAAGAATAGAACCTTGGGGACTCCCACATTGAGAGGATCTAGAAGCATGGTCATTTAATACAACTTTCATTACACAATTTAAAAACAATCAGATTAAATCAAATATTTGGCCATGGACACCATAGCCCTTGAACCCATGAAGAAGGCCAACATGCCAAACCCTGTCAAACACCTTTGCAATATCTAAAAACACAACCAAAACCTCACCATTCATAACTAAAGCTTGATAGACAAATTCACTAATAACCATTAACACATCAGTGGTTGTCATAGAGAAAGAAAAGCCATATTGTTTATCTGAAAGAAAGCCATGTGAAGTGAGATGCTTAATCAATTAGAAGAATCATAGTTGATTTTATTAATATTTTAATGTTTATTCATATTATCCACAAAATATTATGAATGGAAATTACTTTCTTTTCATATTTATAAGGGAAAATACATAAAAAATTAGTCAGTTTTATGACATAATGAAGATGTTTGACACAATTTTATACTTATATATTCATTTCATTTTTTTTTTTTTTTTTTCATTTATATTCTAATTTATGTCTAAAAATTGAAAATATAGTGATTTCTCTAAATCAAGCTTCTTGATATGTAGACTTGAATGGATTTATTTTTTGGTTTGTTTTTATGATGGGTGCAAAGTAAACATATCAATACACTTCATCAGACTATTTTTTATTTAAATATTTATTACATGTATATTATATACATATTTCTCAAAAATATTTTTCTATAATACTTCAACTATGTTATAAAGAAATGTTAAGGAATAGAACAGTTATTTTGTCTGTGTATTTATTTATTGTAATACTTACAGAAGTAATAGCCATTTGTTTTATTGTATATGCATTTTGAAATATAATCAGATTCACAATTTCTGTTTTTTTAATTTACTTTGTTTAGTTGTTAAAGTTTTTGGAATAAAAACTTAACCATTAGTTATTTGCTCTTTGTTATACTTTTACTAAATATTTTTTATTTTTATAATTCCAGGCCATACAAATATTAATTAATATCTTTTTTGTATACACTATAGTTATTATTACTTTATATAATTATATTTACTTTACATGTAAAATTACATATACTTTTAATATTTATACTTTAGTACATGTGTACAAATTTAAACAGAAGTTTAAAAAAAAAACTCTTAAGGTAACTTAAAAGTACATTAAATTGTAATGAGATTTTATTTGGGCAGTTTAGCTAAAAAGTTTATATATATATATATATATATATATATATATATATATATAGCTTTTAGCTAAAGCAGAAAAACATTTACTTTGATTGCAAATAAAAGGATTCACCTTCAACAAGTATAAACTTTTGTTGCAATAAATTAAGGCAACATTAAATCCTTTGTATTTCTCTATTTTTGTAATATATTATAAAGACCAAATGTGTAACAGCTGGTACAATAAACATCCATATATTTGCTATTACTGACTTAGAATTAAGTGCAGCAAAATAAGAGATAAATAGATTCTGTACCTGTTCCAATTGATGTTAGCCAATTGTTTACTCATTTGTGAATGAAAGTGGATATTAGTGATTTATACAAAACTGTTGTTTTTACATATGTTTTGATTTCAATATTTTCCAGGAAGACACTGGCTGTTGACAGTGGCATATCATCCAGCAATAATTCACCTGCCTGTATGAATGAATTGCCTTCTACTACACTGGTAAGTAGACTTAGGAAAATCAAACTAGGTATTCGTTTATGATAGTTAAATATCATTCTATAATAGAAACCACTACTTCAATGAACATTCCTATTCTAGGTAATAACAAGAATATATGTTCTTATCTTAAGGTTACAACTGATCCCAATTTTTAAAATAAATTACATGTGATATAGAACAGTGTCAGTGAAGTTTCTACCCATATAAAACTAAATGTAAAAAATAATAAATTATTCTGATTAATATGTTTCTTAATGTGTACTTTAGGCAAAATGAGTTACTGAGTTCTCTTGTTTAAAGGACTTAAAGGAGAATAGTAAATGAAGTGAAATTATAACATTACTATGTTAATATAACAGACAGTAGCAAGGGTGTCCAAAGTCAGGTTAAATCTAAAAATCTACAATCTGGTATTTTCATATATTCTCTCATTCCAACTGACACATTACATCATTGCTTAAATTTGTGAAGTAAGGCATCTAGATTATAAAAGTATTACAATTTTTATCAATACATTTTATTCATTTGAGTTCATTTTCTATCTACAGCTTCTTCCAAGCTTTTAACTTTGTAAAAAAAAAATGTTTACAGTATTGGCCATAATCACAGGCTGCACAATATTTGAAAGGCTTTTCCTCTTTTGCCTTTGACATTCAGAGCGGCAAGACATGTTCCCTTTTGCTACAATAAAGAAAAATCATGTAAATATTTCAGAGACACAGACTGAAGATTGTAGTGAACTGTTCATAATTTCAACTTTATTTCTTTCTTTATTCTTCTGTAAGATGTATTTGCTGTTTGATTTAATTTTGTTTTTTTTATGTGTATGTGTAATATATATATATATATATATATAGAGAGAGAGAGAGGAGAATATCATGTCAGGCATCACCACTTTTGTTACAGGAATGGAAGGTATTATCATTTTTTTTTTGTCTCTTGGTACATTTGTCCTGCAGATAGTATATGGTAGGCTCTTGTAAGACCAGATAAAATAAATTCAAACAAAAACAAATAATAAATATATTAACAAAACATGTTACAGAATGATAAAGAAATGAAGTTGAAGTTATGAACAGTTAATTAAATCTTCATTCTGTGTCTCTGAAGTACTTACATGCCATGTTTCTATCAGAGTGAAAGGAACATGTTTTGCTACTCTGGATCTCAAAGAAGAGCCTTTCACCTGTGATTATTGTCAGGAGAGCGGGGGGTGGGGTCAGTAATCCAACAACAGTTGTTAAAATAATTAAAATAAACAGATTAAAAGCAAACTTTTAAAACTTCATAGGAAACATTTACTCTGATTGAAAGATCTTTTTGTATCAGATATCTTTTCTTCCTGCAATTTTTTAATAAACAATTTCTCATTGTCAGAAATTTGTTATTACTATTTATTATAGCACAAATATATTGAACTAGCTTAAAAGTCACCCTATCGACTAACATTTAAGCTAGCTCTGGCAGAAGGCTCTTGATTGGACCTTCAGCCCAACAATGATACTTCATGTTTTGAGTACATATTAAATTTTATTAAACTTGAACAATGTTTTTCAAACAACAGTTTTCATCAAAACAATGATATAATTTGTATATTTGGAACTTATTGCAAAGCTGCATGATAAACAACTTTAGTTTTCGCCATTTGGGGTCAATACAAATAGCTTGTTTCCATTCCCAAATCTTGAACAACCAACATAGAGCTGGCCATGAGAAAATCAGTTTGATCAGATGAAGATCAGTTACTTTCAATGATTGTCCTTGAGACTTATTGATTGACATTGCATAGGTCACTCTCACTGGAAACTGAAGTCTTTTGAACTCAAAAGGAAGATCTGGAGGAATTAAGGGGATTCTTGGAATTAAAACTCTTTCCTCCTTTCCTGGAGCAGTAAGGATCTCTGCTTCTAAGAGATGAGGAAGCATCTTCTTAACAGTTAACCTTGTTCTATTACAAAGCTTTGGAGGATCTAGACTTCTCAACAGCATAACTGGCACATTTTCTTTTAGTTCCAGCTTGTGTGATGGCATTCTGGGAGGATTCAATGAGTTCAGGAACTCTATTGGATAATTCACTGCCTGCTCTTCTTCAACCACAGTGTCAGTGGAAAAGTACTTCATGCTTTCTTTTGGGAGTTTCCAGTTGATGCTATCCACAGTTTGATTCTTGGGAGTTAATATAACCCTCTCACAAAGCCAGTTTGAATCCTTGAAATGGTGTTTAATGTTTAGATAAAGAGGATTAATCAAGTCTTGGATAGTTGAGACTGAAACTCCACAACCATTTGGAAGTGAAATATCTCCATTTTGGTCCATTTTGATGGTTCCATTGCCAAGCTGCAACGGCAAAGCAGCAAATCTTCCTGCTTCAAGGTCACCTGTGATTCTAACTCTCATGTTTGTTTTCAGGCTCTTTGAACATGGCTCCAGATGTAAGAATTTTTCAGACAAGCATTGATTTCATCAGCTGGAGTTCCTCTTGCAATGACTGGTAATGCTTATCTAAAATCACCAGAGAGTAGCACAATGATACCTCTCATTTGTGAATTCTGTCTAATGTCTTTGAGTGTTTTGTCCAGAGCCTCAAATGCTTGCTTGTGTGCCATGGTACATTCATCCCAGACAATAAAGCTTGTCTTCTCTACTAGCTTAGCTAAGTTGTTTCCTCTTTTGATGTTGCAAATAGGGGTTTCATTGTAGTTCAAATCCAATGGAAGTTTGGAGTGTGCTGTGTGCTGTACACCCTCCAGGCAAGGGGGTAGCAGCAATTCCAGATGATGCTATTGCTAGAGCTACTTCTCTTTGGAGTCTCACTGCAGGTATAAAAGAAGGTTACTTACAAAAGTTTTACAAGTACCTCCAGGTGTATCAAGAAAAAAATTCCTCCATTGTTGTTGCTGATGTCATCAAGGATCTTCTGATACACTTGCTGTTGGTCTTGGTTCAACAGGGGCTCATTGTTTTGAACACATTGCCACAGTTCTTCATTGTTGTATCCTGTTTCTCTCAAAATTTCTCTGTTTGGACTTGGCAGGCCAAAAATGCTGAGATTTCTTTGAGCCAAGTTCATCACTTTGTCTTCAATTTTACAGAGAGCTAAATTTGCAATCCAAGGATTCAATTCCAATCCTGGTTGAGCAAGTCTCATTTGAAGATGAGATATTTAAAAAGTTAGAAAGTTGTGTCCCTTTAATTGAAATAGTGTGATACACACAGACGTTTTCACATTATTATATAGAATAAAAACAAAGCTTCATGATAAATCATTTAAAAACGAACATAATCTTAGATTTTATACAAAAAGAAAAATGATATAATTCACTCTTTGAAAAATGGAAGTCATATGACAAAAGTAGATTTTACAGATAGGTTCACAACAGCATATTCAAGTATCTAAGAAAAAACACCATAAATATTTTCTATTTCATCTGAAGCACTGTTAAAGATCATTTTCTAGATACCTGGATTTCTGGAGCTCATCTGAATCTTTAAATACAAGATTCTAAGCTAAGCTTTGTCAGTAAATTTTTATATAGCAAAAAATCACATTATCAGTTTTAATCTGTTTCATCTAACTTAAAAGTCATTAACATATTCAGTAATTGGCATTGTTTTTCATAATCTCACTTTTTATGAAAAAAATTCTTGGTTGCCAATTCTAAACAGTAAAACTAATTCTACAAATGTTATCCAAATATTGTAACATACAAACTTTGCAATAACATTACCCGTCTTCAAAAGCTAATGAAGTTAATAAATAATCAGTATTATATAGAGTCGGTGCAAGGATCTTGTACCCCCACCTCAAATTTATCTACTCTACTACAATTCAATTTTCATAAAGTAGTATTCATATAAAATACAAATTTTATTGTAACCTAATTATGCACAATAATGGATCGTATGTAATATAGGTGAATAATTCAAGTAGAAAAATTAAAAATAAATACAATGTATCTAAATACAAATTAGAGACAGGTCATAATAGATCATTTTAAATAAATCAACAATTGTTTGTGACAATTTTTAACATCAGCTTGAGATTTTTCTTGTTAAAAAGTTGAACAATTTAATACATTCAACATTATAGAGACTTAACATGAGAAAAACAAATTCACAGATTTGGATGAAAATAAGACCCCAGAATGACATGAAAATACAAAAAAATTTTAATCCTTTAAGTCAGTTGTGCTTAGTTTAATTTGTAACATATATAAATGTAGGCAGAAAAAAGTAAATGTTGATAAGATAGCGAGTATCACAAAGCAGTGCCCAAGACTCCTAATCAGGCTTCCCTCTTCCTGGAAGAGGTATTATGAGATATAGAATCCAAATTTTACATGGTTGGACAAAAGTCTATTTCCTATAAATTTGAAAAATCAAGGTTTTATTGTGCATTCAACTTTGTCATACCTGGTTAATCTTGTTAAGTCTGCAATAAGGAGGAAATTTTTTTTCAGGAGTTCCAAATTAAAAAAAGATTACATGGATCTGTCATTCTCATGTTTTGATGGAGAACTAACAAAGCCTGGAGTATTGCAGAGTCATCTGATATTAGAGGAAATGATTTTTAGGCTCAAAATCATGCTCAATAACAGAATTATTGCCTGATAAAGGCTTTGTTAACAGTATGGCTACTTTTCTTTTGTAATGAGCATGCGCAGGAGCGCCCTCGAACTGCATGTGTGTGTTGTTGCTGGGCACACATTGGAGTACCATAATGAACTCGACCGAGGACTACAAGAAGACGTGCAAGCCGTTTGGTGTCTTTTCTTGGGCGACAAAAGCCGTTGCGGTTGGTCATCCATTGGCAGCAGTCTTGGGTGCCGTTTTGCTCGTTTGCTGTCATAAAGTGGTCGCTCAGAAGAGAAGGCATTCGTTTCAGGTTCGCAAATAGGTGTTCGTTTTTGTGTTGCAAGAAGTGGGTTTTTTTTCCCCGTTTTCTCGCACAAGCTATTTTAGTCTGGGTGATAAATCCGCACAGAAGGTGTACAACACAGTTCAGCAAGGGTACATTGACACAATTTAATAGTCCACACTCCATCTCTGTTGATGGAATACCGTGCCACATAAAAGATGTGCGTCTAGCGTGTGGGAAGGATTATTCCATCAGCAACCACATTAGTTCTTCTTCTGATGATGATGATGAAGACTCGATGGTATATATAAAATCACAGGAAGAGCACCCCTCAGAGAGTAGCGCACCTGATGAACCTATGTGGAATGAGCTCAGTGAGACGTCTGGCGAGAGCACCACTGAGGAAGCGCTTGAGACCATACCACTGAGACGGAGCACCAGGCAGAAACGGCCTGCCCGACATTGCCATTTATGTGATCTAGAGATCAGGGAGGAGTGTAACGAGCATGCGCGGAAGCATCCTCGAACTGCATGTGTGTGTTGTCACCAGGCACACCTTGGAGTACCATAATGGACTCGACCAAAGACTACAAAAAGAAGACGTACGAGGCGTTTGGTGTCTTTTCTTGGGCGACAAAAGCCGTTGCGGTCGGTCATCGGCAATTTTGGGTGCTGTTTTGCTCGTTTGCTGTCGTAAAGTGTTCGTTCAGCAGAGAAGGCGTTCGTTTCAGGTTCGCAAGTAGATGTTCGTTTTTGTGTCACAAGATGTTTTTTTTTTCCCCGTTTTTTCGCACATCTTTTGCAACAACAATTGTATGAAAATGTATAAAACTCAACTTTTTAGTTATACATAATTCAGTTGTTTTTTGTTACATTCAAATGTTTATTTAATTAAAATAAAAAACTAAGATTAATTTAAAATTCTGAAAAATTTCATTAGTCCAATGTAACCATTATTCAACTTTAATATTTTGTAATAATTTTCTTTTCAACAGAAAAAAAGATGTTCTCAACCTCAAAGAAATTTCTATTCTACCAAACAAGCAATATGTGAGTTAAAAATAATTTCATTGTTTTTATAAAAGACTGCATTCATTTTACATCAATGTTATGTTCAATAGAAAATATTATAATAAATATCCTATATTATAATATGTGCATTTTGAATGGATAATAAATCAAGGAATATTAAGGAAGGAATCAAATAAATGGTGAATATTTTCCAAATGTTTTTGTGTCAATAAAGAAAAAAAACAACTTAATCCGTCTAAATTTTAATTTCTAGTGTTGTAACAATCAATTTCAAGTTGAGATATTTCATTTTATTTTTGTAATTTATATATTATATGAAAATATATTTTGGGGTTATAAATGCAAAATATAAACAGTATATCTGATCTACACTTTTAGATATGAACAAAAATATAGTGTGACAAATTTTGTGCATTACAAAGAAATGAACACTGGCTTTATATATAGAGAGATGTTTATGTGCAAAACGTAAATGACATGTTTAAAATATTTTTCTTTTCTTAAACTAGATTACCTCTTCATAGTATTACAGGAAGTGTTTTCAAGTCATACATAAAGTTTGATATTTACAAAGATTTCTCCAAATGTGGCTTCATGCTAAATTTGTTCTATTCCATATTTAATCAATTAGGTTTTCATTAACAACAATTTCTGAACATAATTCAGAATTTCTG
Source organism: Acanthosepion pharaonis (assembly GCA_903632075.3). Taxonomy (NCBI): domain Eukaryota; kingdom Metazoa; phylum Mollusca; class Cephalopoda; order Sepiida; family Sepiidae; genus Acanthosepion; species Acanthosepion pharaonis. Next base: position 2,071,178 of record CAHIKZ030004620.1, on the reverse strand, counting down.
GAAAGTTTCTTTAATATCTTTGGACACATTTCTTAAAAAAATTACTTGAGCAAAAATATTATTCTTCAAACTTTATAAGTGAAAGTATCTAATATTGTATAGCTTAATTGCAGTTATATAAAGCTTTATATAACAATGATAAAAAAAAACTGTGAAGTTTAATTTATTTAATTTTTAAAAATTGAAATAGTTATTTATATTTTTATATCTGAGTTGTTATTCAATCACTGTAAAAATGTTTCCCAAACTACATTCTCTTAGCAGTTTTGTCTCTTGATTTATAACTAGCAATGTTAAATTGATTGAAACAAATGAAATTCTATTTAGTGTTGGATGACCCATTTCACTACAAAAAAAGAAATTTTTTTTTTTTAAGTTCATAATCATAGATTATTCAGCTACTTCTAGCCCCTTTTAAAATTGTTATTATCTTTTTCTTTTTTCTTTTTACTTTACATGAAAATTATATGAAGTAACTTTTTCAGTCACTTTTATGTCAAATGGCTATTTCAATTTTTCTGATGATGTAACAGTATTCCAAACAAACTTTCTGCTGTATTTTATTGAGAAAGATAAATACTTTAGAATAAATCAGACATGTTAATGAAGTGTCAGTTAAACAAACCCAATGATAAAAATAGTGAACACAAATAATAGTAAATAAATCCTTCTTTTAATGTTCATGCTTATCTCTCCAATCATCTTTGTCCTTTGTAATGGTCATTAGTGCAGCAGAGTAATATACTGATACTTTAGCAGTTATAGTAAAATATATCAAATTTATTTTGTTTTTTGAATAAGGTGGGTGTGTTTAGGCATATCTAGAGAAAAATTAAATGAAAACTGTACATGATTATTAATTTATTTTATCAAAAAAGAAATTAAAAGTATAATAATGTGAACTATACATATGTCTCCTTAAATTGATATAAAATAATACAGCATAGAAAATCCAAGGGATAAACTATCAAAAAGCATCCATATTTTTGTTATCCTAATCACTGCTGAGAGAATTAATTCCCAAGGTTAAATTGCACTTTAAAATATTTCTAGGTTGCAATAAGAGAATGATAGGGATTGAAATTGATTATACAATAACAATTGCTTGTTTGTGTTGTTTTCTTACAAGTATAATCTTTGGTAGTGCCATGGAGTAGTGGCAGATGAGGGTGGGGCATAAAACAAACCACCACTGCTATTTTTGTGTCATATTTCTTTTTATATTAGAGTAGAACACTGAATTGAATTCAGCAGCATGTGAGCATGCGTATGTTGATTGTTTTGCATTTTATATAAATGAAGGGTAGCATTAACTAAACACTCAGCATTTTATTTTACAGCAGCTGGCATGTAGATAAGTGTACAGTAAATGTATGTATAACAAGCACCAAAATCTTCATTTATATAACACAAATCCTCAAGCTAAATATTTGCTTTTATGAAACTTTTCATATAAAATTATATTTTAATTTGTATCATTATTACATAATTATTTTCTAGAATGTCAAAAAGTATAACATTATTAGAATAATTGCATCAGCACTTTTTTTTCTTTACTATTTTTAAATATTGTAGCTTATCTATGCCATCAAAAGTGATGTACGCTCCGTAAAAAGTTGTACACTCCGGCCTTCTTCAGGTGGTTGGAATGTCGAACTGAACCCTTTATTTCACTCACTGGTTCCACATGTCAGTTATCAGTTATCTCCTGTTAATTTCCCTCTGAAATTTCTCCACTGCCTTAACCGGGTATTGAACTCACACTCTTTGGGTCCTGTCACTGGATCTAACCAACACCTTTATCCACTGTGCCATGTGTCCTTGAGGACATCTGGGTATGAATTTCTGGGTATTATAAACCTAATGTCTTCAGCAACCATTTTTACCAGTGCTCATATTGCAATTTTTTACAACAGCTGAAAGGTTGTGATAAATATAACAACAAAGATGAGGACAATAGTCCGAATAATGTAAATAATACCTCATCTCAGAAATATAGACAGACTATGTAAATAGTATATGTAACAAATGACAGGATTAATTACATATGGCTAGGATCAGTTTGATATGTGTATGCATATGTCTAATTTAGCATTTGCAAGTTAACTTTAACATACTGCTCAAGTAGAAAAAACACTGGCATTGTGGATATATCAGTACCATGGCATTCTATACTCCAGGCCAAGTCATGGCGCAACCGAGAGCCAGAACTGGAGGCCTATTGAAAAATGTAGGATTTTCAGAAATTTTAGAAGAAAATGAAGTCTTTATGAAATACTTAGAATAACATTTTTATTCACACCTGAGGATAATAGGATGTGTTGAAAGATAAATAAATGAAAATATGTATTTTTGCTATGAACACTGATAATTATTAAACAACACAAAGGGGTAATTATGATTTCTGGTAAAAGATATATTAAATCAGAAATTTATATTATTTACAGGTGTCATTGAATCCTTTATTCAATCTATTCCCTGTGAGTGAATAAAGACTTTGATTTAAAGTTACGTTACAGTTACTGGGTTTGACAAACAGAACCCAAGAAGGCTGGAAGACATCAGCCGAAGTGTGTATATAACAATCAATCATCGCAGAAATATAGACAAATAAAACAAAATCATTCTAGGAAAGTTTCAAAACTTTTAGAGCTGGTTTTTTTTCTGATCTACGTGTGCCATGTTTGCAAAAAATTTTTCAAAACTAAAATAGAAGCATGCTTTTACTCCATGTTGAAAAAATGAAACTCAGAAATAAGCATAAAAATGTTACTTAATGATTTATAGCAAACCTTTTCCTTTATTGTATGGAAAAGGATGAAACAAAAAAATCATTAACAAGTGTGGTCAGAAAGAACTTTTAGTTTTCCACGGTCAATTAAATTGGTATATTTTCCATACTTTTCATAATAAAAATGGGTTTCACATTCACTGGGTTGATTATCATTTCTTGTAATATATCCATCTATGTACACAAGAGCCATTTTTATTTCATTGGAAAAAGATGGTTCTAAATTTTCCAGATTGTCAAATATTTCTGAACCTTCCTTACAAAGTTTATAATCACAAGATGTACATTGGTGACCTGGATTAACATCAAATTCATCAATATTTACATTTTGATTTAAAAGTAAAGATGTCTGCTTAATATGCAGCTTTTCAATACATTGTTGAACATTTATAAAATAGGTGCCACCTGATCCTTGGCGAAGTTTACTAAATTCTTTTTCTAATGGATCAGTTGAAAATTGCCCAAGTAGTACATATTTATGACTTGTAGCTAAAAGGTGTCGACATAGACTAACAATTCCATTGCAAATATGATGTATGGCAGTAGCAATGTTTTGGGATAATTGTTTTTTACGATTACCTTGACTGCCAGCCATATTAAGAGCCATTTTACCAAATTCAATGATAAAATCAAATCAGGTGTCATTTGGAGATTTGATTTCAGCTTGTAGAGGATCATTATGTAATTTATTAATTTGAAGGCATTTAATATTTAAAATTTTCCACCATGTCAAAACCTTGTTTATGAGGAGGGCAGTATCATTCTTACCTGCACTTATTTCAGACTGAGTGAGAAGTGCATTATATGTTTTTTCAGAAAACACTCTGAGGCAAGTAGAAACCCGTTGTCTTTCTATTGGCTTTGGAGCAATGGAAATTTCATTTAAATCTGAAAGTTTGACTAGTCTTTCAGATTCAAAACGATATAACTGTTTAAGATGTGTCCATTTTGCAACTTGACTTACTCCATCATCATCAAAGATTAGTTCTCCTGTTTTTTCTGTCTGCCACAAATTGCGAATATTTTTCAACAGATGAAAATAATCAAAAAGCAAATGTTTATTATCTTCAGTTAACCAAGGTTTTTCAGCAAGTGTAGGATATAATTTAAAAAAAGCTTGATTTACGCGGTTGCCATCACATATAATAGCCTTTACATCAGCTGGTACAGATGTGATGGCTTGGACTGTTAACTCAATTTGTTCAAATAAAAAGGCAGATGTTAATTTTGAAATTGGAATCAATTTTGTAAGAAAATTTGGACCCCTATTGAGATATATGAACATTATACCAAGTACTGTTTGAGCAAGTACAGATGGATTGTCAACTGATTTACCTGATTTAAATAGTTGTTTGCCATGATGTAGCAACATCTTTTTGATATATACTTCATTATGGAGAATTATGCACCCTTTTTGACTGGTATTAAGAGTATTAAATATAGATAACAAAAAAGATTTTTCATTAAGTTTTGAAACTTTTGACGTCATCCTTCATAATGTTGCTAATGAGGGTAATTGAAAATCATATCTTAATTCATTATACAATGTCCGTGACCTTGCATAGTACCCAAAAGCATGCACAACTATATCTGAGCTGTATTTTATTCCAACCATTTTGGGAGCCATTGCTAAAAATTGTTGACTCAGGATATTTTTCTTGTGATCAAAAGCCATAGAATTTAAATATCGGATGATTTCTTCCAGTTTTGACCAAGTATCAACTGTATTTATATGATTTTTGGACAGGCTGCTAATGTAACACTTAACACCATAATGAAATGTTTCAAAGCGCAAATTGTTATAAATTTTCAACATAAAGAGAGGAATACCATCAATAGATTTTGATATTTTGTTGTTAAGCAGACTTTCTTACAAATTTGTACAATTTTAATTCTAAAAAAGCATTAAGTTCATCAGCAATTTGATTTCTAACAGTACTGGAGGTTTTTTTATATTCCTTTGAACAGCTGAGGGTGTTGGTATTTCACTACTTGGCACAGCTGGCCATACAGATGGTGGATTTTTTGGACGTATTTTTCCATTAACTTTTATGTGGTATCAAAATTTGAAGGCCAATGTTGTTTACTTTAAAACTTTATATTAAATTTAAAAACATTCATAAGTAGCCTTTCCTTTAGTTTGGTTATTTTAATACGCTTTTAAACTATATAAATAGGAATAACTTTTTTTTTACCTTAAAGCAAAACAATTAAAAGTAAAGTAAAAATAATGCATTTTGTACTTTAACAACAATATCAGAAAAATATTAAAATAAATGATAAATAAAATGGTATTATTATACTTGTCTTGTAAAATAAATTTTGTAGTCAAAAGGCGTAAAAAAGGAGACCTTTCTAAAAAAAAAAAAAAAAATAATTAAAATATTGACATTAACTGCATGTAATAAATTTATTATTGTTATTTTTTTTCTTTAATTCTAATAAGTAAAAAAATACATACAGTTCACCAATTGGTAACTAATGTAGTAAAATAATCATTTATTCTTTAACTTCGGAAACAAAAGCGCAAAGAAATTCGTTTGTTTTTGTTTTTTTTTTTTACTTTTATGGAAATGTTGGATAGTTTTAGAGAGAAATGTTAATGAGTCTTTCTCTATTAAAATTTTATTCAAATTTATTATTCAAACTTAAACTTTTAATAGAAAAATGTTGACTTATGCTAATTTTTTATCATGGTTTAAAAACTTGAGAAAATTAAACTTTAATTTCGTTGACGTTATGTTTTCAGTTCACTCATACTAACAATGTTTTTTTTAGCGATATCAAAAATAAATATCAAATTAAGTAATGGCATTGAATTTATGAAAAAAAAACATTTTTAATTCATTTTATAATAAAAATAGTTTTCTTTATGTCTTTGAAGAAACTAAATTAAATTTTGTTCAAATTTGTTAAACGTTGTTTTGTTTTGCTTCTTAAATAACACAAATTACTCAAAAAGAATTGCATTTTATCAATAAATAATTCTTTAAACTTTAATCAAAAAATGTTGAACAAACTTTAAGAGGGAAAATGCCAAAAATGAATTAAACTTTAATTTAAAAATGTTAAGGCTTTTTAAACTTAAATCTTTTTGTGTGAGTAAATTTAAGCACCAAAGTTTACTTTTTACAATTTATAAATAATGTATGGACTCAAACTCAAATATACTTACTTCAAATAAATAAGTTAAATGATATTCCAACCAAAGGTAAAATTAAAAGATTCCTTTGAATTTCTCGAGCCAACAACAGAGTACACAGTACGCAGCAGTTCGCTCAACTCAAACTGAAACTAAAACGATCTAATTGTCAGAAGGCCTCCAGTCTATCAAGGTAGCGCAAAGGCCTATTAATATAGAACGCCATGATCAGTACCTAAAGTTACAGACAAAAAATATACAAATATATGTGTTGTTTTATAGAGATAGATGAGTATGGACATTTTCTTTCATATAAACATTCAGGCAAGAAAATTCTATTTTTCAGTTGGCAAATATTCTAAGAATTAATTTTAAAAAGATCTTAATATAATGTAGTTGAAGTTGGAAAATAACTTTGTCTCGTATGTCATCTCTTTTGTTGTCTCTTAACAGCTTTTATCATTATTTTCAGGTCAGTCCTCATCTGAAAAAAAATCTCTCTCAAAGATAAATTCATTTCATCATGGCAAAATTAACACTGATACAGGAAAACCACTAAAAACACTGGATCCTAAACAAAACAAGGATAATAACCAAAACATAAGCAGCAAATCCATTTCTAATACAATAGAAGAATCCTGCTATCAGTTTCCAAGCCATGAAGTATCACCTCTTAAAACACAAAGTCAAGCCTCATGCTATGCTCCTATTACACAGGATAATTTATCTAAATTCAACAAAGAAGGGCAAAAAAATTTAGCTAAGGAACTAGATGAAAGAATTGAGGAATTTGTCAAAGCTTCATGTCAAAATATTTCTGAAGCATCTAATGCAACTCCATTTGCTGTTAGCCCATCAGAAAATCACAACAAAATTCAATCAGTTAGAACCAACAAAGAAACTACTCAATGTGATCAAAGCAATGGAAATAAAACAGACCAATATTTTGCAGAAAATGACCCATTGCCAAATAAGAATTCAAAAGTTCTCCTTAAGTCTCCTTCTATTGTTACTAATATGGAAAAACAACAGTTAAAAGATGCATCTCAAATGAAAGAGAAAATTCCAAATGAACAAAAAGCAAATAACAATGAAGTGCTTTACCAGGCCATAAAATTAGGACCTGTCTCTGCTCTGTCTAATGATCCAACTCTTTTTATCACCATCTCCAGTAAGGAACAATCCAACTACTTGGCTTTTTCCCCTGTCAAAAAAGACGAAACATTAGCCCCATCACAAAAACATCAACTATTGACCAATCGCAGTAAAAGCCTTGATTCAGCAAAACCATCAATAGGTGGGAAAGAAAACAAAAATTCAAGTAAAATACTTTCCAGCCCAACAGAAAAATTATTCAAAGTATCACCAGCAAAAAGGAGAAGCCTCAGTCTTCCTTTGAAAAGAGATTATGCTACTGCCAATGTTTATGAAAAGAAAAAAGGTTATGATCCTTATGATTTTGATAGCGGAAGCAGTATTGAAGAGAATTTTCCACCTGCAGCAACATGTCATAAGTTATCAACTCCAACAAAAAAGAAACAAAAGCCTATCCATTATCAAAATTCAGTACATTCTGCTCCACAGCTCCAGTCATGCAACGGAAAGAAAAAGCTAGAAGCCAAACAACCTCAAGTTTCCCCAGAAGACAGTTATAAATTTGAAAAAGAAATTAAAAAGAAAACTCCAAAATACACACTTGATACTGACTATGAGAGCCCACAGCCTAAAAAGAGATCCAAAGCAAAAATGGAAAAATCTAAATTTACTGGAAATATCTCTTTGGTAAGAATTTCTAGTTTAATAGCACTTACTGAGTTCATATTTTTAAACTTAAGAACTCAACAATTAAAATACATAACTAAAGGTTTCTAATGCTGAGACGCTAAAGCCAATTAATCTTAGACAGTATCCAATCATAAATATAATTACAAATATTATCTCATTCAGGTAATGTTGCATTGTTCAAAATGTATAGAATTTAATTCTAGTTTGTCAACTAGCAGGTCCAGTTACTGCATAATCAGATAAAAGAAAGAATATTTTATTTTTACATTGGAATATACTTTTCTATACCTGTTAAAGCCTGTGATATTCACATGTCATAAAATTATAATAACAATTTTTTAATTTTTTGGTTTTTGTTTTTGTTTTAAGCAATACTCAAATATGTATTACAAGATTAACACTCAATATTGTTGACAGATTATATCAATTTTCCTAATTACTCTCTCAATAAAAAAGCCTAAACCTTTTATAGAAAAACTGTAGATGTTTTCACAGAATTTAAATTGTTGAAATGTACAAATGACACTGCCTATATTTTCCATACTCTTATATTAATTTTAATATAAGAGAGATATAATATGGACTTGGATTTCAGGCATTACAGAAAATGATTAGCATATATCTGACACTGTACATTTTATATGGCTTGCTTTATATAGATTTTACAAACCAATCAAACATAATGTAAACAAACTCAGTTTGTAAGATAATTTTATTTCATCAGATTCATTTTAACATAGCACATAAAAATAGAATAAAGTTGATAAAAGGAAATTTAAAAAGCTTCATATTCTTTTTTTTCTTTTAGCTTTTTGACTCCAAAATAATTTCATATATATTAATTTCCAATTTTAAGAAATTAAAAATGAACAAGTAAAAATAAAATTAATTTTTTTATAAAAACTCTCTCTCAGTAAATGTGCATTTAAAATTTAATTAACTGAAATTCTGGTGCAGTGTGAAATTTTATTTTATTCAACACAAATTCAACGCTCGACTCTTCCGGTGTATCCACACCCGATTTCCCCCTTAGAACTGAGGCTGTATTGAGTGAGCTGCACATTACTCCATCATCGGTATTGGGCATTATCTCTAATTTAGACCCCCACAAGGCTAGTGGTGGAGACGGGATACCAGCTATTGTCCTGAAGAAATGTGCACCTGAACTGGCCCCTGCCCTGTTCAAATAGTATAACTACTTGTTTTCCAGACTGTTGAAAGTCCTCATCCATTGTTCCTGTCTTTAAGAACTCTGGTGACCCTTCTGACCCTTCTAATTACCATCCTATCAGTCTCCTAACCCTCTTTGGCAAAGTTTTCAAAGCTTTAATCAACGCCGAAGTGGTTAAGCACCTTACATCCCATGATCTGCTATCCAACAAGCAATATGGTTTCTGCTTTGTCTGTTCTACAGCTGATGTGCTTATTGCCATCACTGAAATTGTTTACCAAGCCCTTCATAATAATGGAGAAGCTCATGCCATGGCTCTAGATATCTCCAAAGCATTTGATAAGGTTTGGCATGCCGGCCTTCTTCGCAAGCTTCAGGGTTATGGAATTAATTTCAGGTCCATTGTTTGACTTAATACAATCATTCCTGTGAAAACTGTGTATTGAAGGTTGTTCTCAATGGATTCTCCTCCAGCTCCTATCCCACGAACGCAGGTGTTCCCCAAGGCTCTATCCTAGGCCCTACTCTGTTCCTTATCTTCATCAACGATCTTCCTGACATCATAGATTCCCAAGTAGGCATCTACGTGGACGACACTACAATTTACTCCTGCCTCAAAAACAAATCTAGTGTTGTTGACAAAACTAACCTGGCCGTTCATCTTGAAAAGAACCTCCAATCAGTTGTAAACTGGGGCAGGAATTGGCTGGTTAACTTTAACACCTCAAAAACAAAACTGCTCTCTATTACTCATCACAGAGAACCATCCCTGCTGCCAATTAGAATGTCTGATGCTCAACTTCTAGAGAGTTCCTCTTTGCAACTACTTGGCCTCACACTGACTGCTGACCTGAGATGGAACAAATACATTGAGTCAATAGTTTCGTCCACCGCAAGGAAATTTGGCTCCCTGTGCTGCATCAGGAAATTTTTCTCGCCAGAGTCAATCCTTCAAATCTACAAATCAACCATTCACCCTTGCATGGTGTATTGCTGCCATATATGGTCCAGTGCCCCTTCTGTTTATCTCAAGGTTCTTGATAAGATCCAGAAACAGATATGCAATGTAATTGGCCCTGATCTGGCATCTCATCTGCAGTCGCTCTCTCACAGACATGTCGTCGCCTCCCTCTGTCTTTTTTTACAAATACTTCATGATAACTGCTCCAATGAGCTGATTTCGATGGTTCCCAGACTTCATGAATTTAAGCATTCTACTAGGCTAGCATCTCACACCCTTTCACTGTCGAACTGTTAAATGTAGCTGTCTCTTCTACTCCAATAGCTTCATGTCTTGCACCTCTCACCTGTGGAACTCCCTCCCATTTTCCTGTTTCCCTGATAGCTATAATCTACAACTATTCAAATGTAATGTCAATCGACTTCTCCAGATGCCTTGATCTATCCCCTATCCTTCTCTTCATCCTTTCTTCTATCACTTCTATTTGGTCTCACTCCAATTCTCTGTAACCCGCCTTGCTTGGGGTGAAACGCTTAAAAAAAAAAAATCAAGTTTCATGCATATAAACATCATAAAAAAACTTAATATTTTTCTAGACACGGTTTTTAACAGTTGAATTATAACTTTCAGTTCTTAATATGATTAGTGTAGCATTGTTGGATAATATATAACAGTCAATTAATTAAACAATATTCTAATTATTGCTATAAAAACAGATATATTTAAAAAAGAGGAAATTGACCAAAAGAAAATACAGTCATAGTAAATGGTAATGCAAAAAAAAAGAAAAATGAGAAAAAAATATTAGAAACAGAAAACCAGTTTTCATTACTCTCTCATCTTGTTTGAAACATAGGTAATCCATCTTTATGAATTGATTTTAACATTCATGATACCTGAACAAATTCCATTATTCATCAATTTAAGTGACTGTGCAAGGCTGACTACATAGCTATGACCTCCTAACTATTAGAGATGAGAATTGTCTAACATGTGACAGCAGGCATTAGAAAAAGTTGACCTGAAAATTTGCATAAGTGTCTGAAATTTCCAAGCATCTTATTAAAAATTGGCAATGTGTATTGACCTTCCATGAGAATATGTTTTCTGTGTTGAGTAAGTCACAATCTAACTTTCATCTGAAAGTTCTTGAGACAATTTTGTGTAGACAAATGGAATGCATGTTAAGTTACAATGTGATCTGTTTATAGCATATGTATACATGTGTCAATATATTATTATTGATATATTTATTTCTTATCCTATTTCTACCTTCATTTCTTTTAGTCATTGTGCGGTATTTTAATTCTTCAAACAAGCTATGATGAGAGAACAAAAACCAGTTAATTGTTTCTAATATTTTTCTCTCTTTTTTTTTTTTTGCATTGCCATTTACTGTGGCTGTATTTACTTTTGTCCAACTTCCTCTTCTTTCTTTTAATATGTATGCTTTTATAGAATTAATTAAATTTAGTATTAGGTTGGTGCAAAAATAATGTCGTTTTTTGACATTCAACTTAGCATCAAAAAACGACATTATTTTTGCATCAACCTAAAACCTCCAATGAGATCTTTAAATATTCAAATAGAAATTCTATTTCTAAAATATATATTAAAAGTATTGACTTAGCTCAATTTGAATTGAAAGTTATAAATGGCTGGTTTAAGTAAGATGCTGTAAATTGTAATTTTCAGATTCATATGTAACTACTTATAAAAACTAATGATTCTATTTAGCTTTGGTATTTATTATTTGATTGCATTGCTGTTATTTTTTTTTTATTTCAAAGTCCTCAGTTGATTTACCTAAAATAAATCCTGGCAGAGTTTCAGTTCGTAAAAGAAAGGATATCAATTATAAAGAAATATCCAGTGTAGAATCCAGTATGTAAGTTTTCAAGAGTTTTCCCAAACAGTCAAGACAGGGAAACAATTTATATGTAAAATTTATTTTTCTTTTAAATTTTCAAACATTTCAATTTTCTGGTTAATAGATTTATTTATAATTCACAATATTTTTATTTAAAATGTTTTCATTCAGTAAACTAGTTTGTACTTGCATTTTTATCTTTGAAAAAATATTAACCAAATCTGACATTTGTTCTAACCAAGTTACTGTTTACTATTCCTGGAAATGGTTTTAATTATGTGGAAGATACTTACCTAATTTCTTTTTGAAAGATGGACAATTTTTATCATTGATATTACTATAACTGAAAGCAATGTTATTTAAAATGGTGGCATTATTGATTATTCAACCTTTTCATCATGTGTATTCTTGTAGATGGACTTTAACTGAAAAAATAACTTTTGTGGCCCCAAAAAATAGACCAAATATTTAAAATTAATTTACAGAATAATAGTTTAGCAATAAAACAATCTTTAGAAAGAAAAGGTTAATGTTGCTAATTTTGTCAAAACTTTAAAAAAATATATCAACATTAAATATTTTAAATACTTGTGAATTTTAGCAGAAATTAAAATCTGCATGCCACGGTTATTTTTGTGGTCAAACATAGACATTAAATAGGCTACCAGTAAACCAATGAGAATAGCTTGCAGGAGTGTATAAAAAGAGGAAGCAATCCCCTTTCTTCCTTATTTTTTCTCTTACTGGACATTAATCACAAAGCTTGGCCACTTTTTCATCAGTTCATCACTATAGAATGATATTGTGTTAACATCTCCCAAAATGAAGCCTTCACAATCAGGACATATTTCAGAGTCCTGAAAAAAAATTATACAATTGTATATTTCAAGTATGGATATTTTATACACCAAATACTCTTGTACATTTCTTTCTTCTTATTTGTTTATTATAAATTTTGTTCTGTCTAGCTCAAAATGAATGGTTCAGTCTTATTTACTGCTGTATCCAGTCTTGCATGATTTGCATTTCTCTCTCTTTCTTTCCAAATCTGCTTTCTAGGACTACTAGGAGTAATGGGAGTGGCAGACAGTAACATAATTTGTTACTTTCAGGCAGCATGACCAGGTGTCTTTGTCTGAATGTAATTTTAAAAGCTTTAGCAAAGAAAAGGATAATACTGGCAACATAGCTTGTAATGCTTCTGTAACTGGGTACATGAACTGGGACCAAATAAGTCCCTTGTTTTTGTCTTTATCTTTGAGAAGATTCAAGAATATTCAAATTTTATTTGGAAATTCATTAGTTTTCTTAATGTTGTTACCATTTCAGCTGCTCTCTTCTTTACTCTTCTCTAGGTTTATAATCCTTAAGAAAAAAGGAAAATCTCATTTCTTCACAAACTTCTGATAAAAAATGGTTGCTAATATACCAACTAGATCAATTCTTTTATACAGTTGAAACAGAGGTAACAACATTAAGAGCACAAAGATTTCAATTGTCTGAACAAAATTTGGAAAGTCTGTTAGTGTTATCAATATGCAGTAAAATCCAAATGTGAGTATACTAAGTACAAAGGAATTATAAATACTTGCAAGTGAATTATCTCTTATGTCTCCAGATGATTCTTTCATGTGCTTTCAACTTTCATTATTGCACTGTTAGCTATCTCTTTTTCCTTTATCACTGTCCTTTTTCTCAAGATTATATATTAAACAAAATTTCTGACAATATACAAATGGCTCTATACATTTATTTGTGAACATTTTTGTTTGGTAATTTTAATGCTCATCAAATCAAGTACTTAAGCATTCTCACACTGTAGTATCTGTTGATATTTCTTTTGAGTCAATCTATTAGAAAGGAACCTCCTATTCACAAGACTTATTTCTGTTACCAGCATACTGATTGGGATTAATTTTGCGACTTTCATCAAGATGATCCTTGAATTGATATCCTTAACCTTCCTATTGAGAATTGTGCCACAGAGATTTCTTCTTGGGTTAAAGCTGACATTGATGCTTTTGTACCTTCTCAGAAATCCCAGGTGAATCCACAATCTTCTCCTTGGTTTACACCAACCTGTTCAGCCACTATAACCCACAGAAATCACTTTTTCCATGTGTAGCAACATGATAGTTCTGATCACAACAAGAGCCTATTTTTGTCTGCTCATAATAATTGTAAACATGTTCTCAAAGAGGCTGTCCTTGTTTGCTGATAGTGAGGTACCATATAGCCTCTAAAAGTTTGGTTCTTGTAACTACTGGAGGCTCTGTAATAAAGTGTTAAATAAGAGCAAGTCTTCTATCCTTCCTCTCTTCCCTCAATTTGAGGTGTTAACATCTACTGATAAAGCAGAAGGTTTTGCCTATAAATTCTCTTCTTGACTCATCTGGAGTATTTTTGCCTGATTTTCGGCTTAGAACTTAGTCTCTATTGAGTGATACACACACACACACATATATATATATATATATATATATATATATATATATATATATATATATATATATATATGGTACTCATTTGGAAAAACCTTGGATAGCTCAACTTGCAGTAGAACAAATCGGTATCCGAGGAAAAATGGGAAATAAAAAAAGGAAGAACCAAAAACATTAAACCAAGGCAAAAACAATTGTGAAGTGTTTAAGCTCCAAGTCCAAAGAAAAAAAACCCAAAACAAGTAAAAAGTGTGAAAAGACAACTATGTAAAGTGCTCAATACACTAAGTAGAGCGATAACCTGAAGTAATCCTAAGGAGCCAAAGGAGAGTGAAACCTAGGAGGTAGGTCAGCCTGGCTCCTTAGGATTACTTTAGGTTTTTATATATATATATATATATATATATATATTTGGTTGGATTGATGTGAGTTTGTAACCCTGGGTTTCACGCTTTGCGATCGTCAGACAAACGATTGCAAAAAAGTGTGAAACCCAGGTTTACAAAACTCACATCAATCTAACAAATATGTTAGCTCTATCTCTGATATTGAGCTTTCTAATAAGTACCATATAATATATATATATATATATATATATATATATATATATATTATATACACACACTTTTCATATATATATATATATATAAACTCTGTCCCTGGTTTCTGCTATCATCTCTAAACTGGATTCCCACAATGCATGTGGACTTGATGGTATCCCTGAAATAGTTCTTAAGAAATATGCTCCTCTACTGGCTCCTGTTCTCTCTAAATTCTACAGTACATGCCTTGATGCTTCTTGCTTTGCTGCTTGTTGGAAATCCTCTTGTGTAGTTCCAGTCTTTAAGGACTATGGCAAACTGTTTGATTCCTCTATCAGCCTATTAGCTTTCTATCTCTTTTTAGCAACGTACAAGAGGCTCTAATCAACTCTGAATTTGTTAAGCATCTCACCTCACAGAGTTTTCTTTCAGATAAACAAAATGGTTTTCACTATAATGTTGCATCCCTCCGCAAGCCCATTCAGTCTTTCCATCCAGTGTCCGCTTTTGATATCAATCACTTTGACCCAAGCTTTGCCCTATCCCACACCATGTTTAATTTAGATCATAAGGCTGGCAAGAGTCATTTGTCAACAGGAATCACTAAACTAGTCCAGACTGGACAAGTAAAAGGCACAAGTCACAAGATAAGTTGTTAAAAAAAAATTTTTTTTTAAATAATATTTTATGACACTACTTATACAAAGCTGGTAATACAAGTTTTGTTCCCCATACAAGTTTATTGGTTCTTCATGTAGGCATATCTTGACATGCAAAGTCACTCAACACTTTTCTCATTTGAATATTCCATGACAGTGTTATTCGTTATGATTGGTCTAGATAAGTACTCTGGAACACAGATTGAAATCAGAGGCTTTCTTCAATAGCAGGAATCCTGTGGAACAGTTTTCTCTCTCTCTTTTCTCCTGGCCTCATCATCTTCTCTTATCTTCTCTTGTGTATAAGTTCACAACACTCTTGTTTATTATAGTTGATCTTGTTAACAACATTTCTGGAGCATGGTTGAAATCAGAAGTCTTTGTCAGGCAGAAGTCATGTGGCATCAGGTAAAACAGTTGTCAGCAGCTCAATCTCTCTTCTCTCTCATTTTTGCCCTTCATCTCTGTTTTCTCTGCAAGCATTCTGCTTTTTATGGGCCCCAATGGTAGTTTTTCTCAGTTCTCGGACTAATTAACTAAATTCTACAAAGTTCCTTTTTTTAGAATTTTTCTGTAACATCCTTAATTTTTCTAAATTTGGAAGTTATCTCATTCCACAGGTAGAGGGCAAAAGCTCCTCCCAGCTACTCCTGTTAACTTAAAGTCATGTCTTCCACCAACATTTCTGATTGGTGGAGACTACTCTCTCTTCTATCCACCTGCAACCACCACTCTGAACCGCCCTTCAGTCAGAGCCTTATACTGGTACTTCCACCCTTCGGTGGGTGGAAACAATTCCATTTCTCCTTAGTGTCTTCTCTTATTGAATCATTATAGTCAGGAGGAATTAACTTTCTCCTCCTCGCTCTATTTCCCATCCTTGGGACAGTTTGCCTGACATCATGGCATCTAGTTTTATATTCATTTTCATGATATTGTTTTTTTTTTTTTTTGTTTTTTTTTTTGCATTTCAATTTCCTTGCGTTTGTTTTAGCCTGTCATTGATCATTAACTCCATTGTTCTGTTATCTAGTATTTGTATCAGGTTTCATCGGTGACTAGAAACACACTTTCTCAAAATATGAACAATTTTCTCATAACCTGTGGACAATTCACTAACCCAGATTTCCTTTTAAACCATGATATCACTTGGTGATTCAGCCCTGCTAGATTCATTCTTTCTGGTCATGTAGGCCATCTACTGACTTTTCCATCATCATCTCAGTATATCTATCAGACTATCTATTAACCCTTTCAGTGTCTTAGGGTGTCACATCACTGCTCTAGGTCAACTGTTGATGTGTTAACAATTATTGCTAAAAGAGCCTATCAGGCTTTAGATAAGAATGGTGAAGCTCAGATTGTTGCATCATATATTTCAAAGACGTTTGACAATTGAAAGGTTATGGTATTTCTGGACAAATTTTTGAACTGATTCAGTTTTTCTTATCAAATTGCGAAATGAAAGTTATCCTGAACATCCACTTTTCTAGATCTAGATCTTTTGTGTTAATGCAGATGTCTCCCAGGGTTGAATCATTGGACCTACATTGTTCTTAATTTTTATCAACAACCTCTCAAATGTCATCATTTCTCAACTTGGTATCTATGCTGATGACACAACTATTTACCCCTGTCTTAATAGTAAGTCTGATCAGTTTGATAAGGTCAACTTGGCAGCTGATTTAAAAAATGACCGACAATTTGTTGCTAACTAGGGTAAGGAATGTCTTGTTAATTTTAACACTTCCAAACCAAAACTACTCTCTTTTAATTGTCTGAGAGAATGCTTTTTGCCTTTCAACAGCATGGCTGATGCTAACTTCCAGGAGAGTGATGCATTGCACCTTTTCAGACTAATATTTTTCACTGACATGAAGTGGAAAGCTTATATTGAATCAATTGCTAGGTTTGATTCTAGGGAAGTTGGTTCACTGCATCGTGCTAGACAATTTTTCTCACCAGACTCTATCTTACATATTTTATAAATACTTTCATGGTAATTATTCTGATGACTTTCCTCTATGGTGCCTAGACTTTATGAATTTAAATGCAGTACTAGATTGGTAACAAGGTCTCATCATTTTACAATTGAAATGACTAGATGTAACCATAAATTCTATACTAACAGTTTCTTCTTTCACACTTCTCACTTGTGGAATTCTTTTCTAGGTTCTTGCTTCCCAGTCAACTTTGATTTTCAAAAATTTAAATGCAATGTTGACCATTATCTTCTGTCTTAATTCCTGTTCTTTTATTGTCCTCTCTCCTTAATGGTGTTTTTTTTCCCCTTATATTCTCTCACACTTAGTAACCCCTTGCATCTTAGTGGCTTTATTTCCTTGCTTGGGACAAAATGATTAAATAAAAATACTTGTAAGACTGCAATAAAATTGTGATCAGTTACAATTAATATTTATTAGGCTCACTTCTGATCAATTTGACATCAACTTATAATTAGGGGAAGAGTTAGATCTAGTTTATTTGGTTTGGAGATGATTCTCTTATTTAAAAATCATCTCTTGTTTCATAAAGAGTTGTAAAGTGACAATTATAATTGCAGTAAAATTGATGGAATTAAAGCTTTTTTCCTTATTTCCATAAAAATTTCATTCATTAATCATTAGAAAATTAATTTTGATTTCCAATGATCTAAATGTGAGTAAAAAGTTTTATTTAACAAAAGAATAAAAAAATATGTATGTTTGACAAGTTTTAAGATATTTTTCTAACCTTTTATGAAGTTAAAATATTGTAAAGGTTGATGTAAATTGAATATAGACTAAAATTAATGTCCAGCTTTAGTAGCTTCTGAGTTTAAGAACTTTTATGGATTTTGTCCCTTTTTGAATTTAGTCAGAAATATTGATTTTATTAACTACACAAAATCACCTAACAGTTTCTTACTACTAAAGCTATTTTCTTAGATCTTATTAACTGAATAATTTTGTATACTAATTTCAGCATTACTATTTTTGTTTTTGTTATTGAGAAACCAAAGGTTATAAATTTAACTTTTTTTTTCTTATTCCATAAGTATAATTAATTTTCCTTTTTCAGTATGATTAACCAATAATTTTTTTTTTAGAAAACTATTATATTTTTAACACTTCATTGAGTGAGAAACTTTGATTAAATTTCAATAAATCATAATAATTTTTGTGTATGTGTAGCAGAAATTTCCCCATCACATTGTCTAATATTAATACTTTACACCAGTTTTATATATAATCTTTTTTTATTTTAAAAGTTTTAATGAGTATATATTATTGTTTCATCTTTGATTAGTTTTTAAGACTTTACTGACTGTTGCACAATTTTATGCTAATTCAACTTCATTTGTATCATTTTCAATAATATCTATATTTTACAGAGAGTCTTTTAAATAATATTTCATATTTTTTATTTTTTCAATCCCCAAAGATGCAGCAAGACAGAATTATTGACAAAATGTGTTTCAGGTAAAAAGGTTACCAAGAAGATTGACATTCAAATTAAAAATATGTCAAAACCAACTCTGCTAGCATTCAATCAGAATATGAAGCTTCCTAGACTCTCATGATGGAAAAATAATTTTCTGTTGTGAAATTGCTATATTTAAATTATATCAGTAATTTTTTTTTTTAATTCACATTTGCTTCTAATATATAGTCATTAATTGAAAAATAATTAAAATAACTTCAGATATTTATTTTTATCATTGGATGATTAAAATAATGGATCAAAAACAATTTTCACTATTTTATCTTCTGCTGTTCTGTATAAATATATAATCTGATTTTATAATTTATTTTCAGCTCATCCTTCTCTGAATCAGGATATGAAAATAAGGTAAAACCAGTTTTGAATATTTCTCATATAATTAGCATTATTCAAATTCAAAACTAGATTAATTTGTTTTTTTATAACTTATCAACTCTTTGTGGGTTATTTAAAGCCAAAGTGTATTTTGGATTGTAGGACATTACTTACAATACCAGTGTTTGCAAGAGGTCCCCCATCTAAGTAATGACTGGGTTCAATGCTGCTTACCTTTGGTGATTGAATGAGATTTTACTGTAGGCATTCAAAACTAGAGATCAGAATAACTAAACTATTTGAATGATATTTGAAATTTCTTCAACTTTTTTATAGCATCATAACTATCCAATAGTCATGGAAAGCAAAATGAACAGTGAAAAATGCATTAAAAAATTTTACAAGCTGATGGAAACAAGAGGTGAGGGTATCTTAAGCAAGCCTTGTGGTTTTACTGTTTCTCAGAATACTATAAACAAACAAGTAATAAAAATGTATTTTTGAACTAATTAAAGTTATTACCAATATAGTTGGTGTATATAGTTACGGATTATTATTTTACAAAATGAAAATAAATATTTTGCAATATAATCATCTTCAAGCAGTGATCTACCAATAATTGCGTAATAAATGCTAACAATTCTAATTCATTAGAACACTATAACAGAAAACTTAGAAATTCATTATATATATGAATCAGTTAAAATCATATCTTATTAATTTATTTACTAGCACAATTGTCAGTCCAATTAAAGTGTGAAATAGTCTATTTACTCTACAAAATTAAATATATTTTAATTTTTGACATTATATTATGAAGTTCCAAATTATTATTATATATATATATATATATATATATATATATATATATATATATATAATGATAATTCTTAAACCAAATTAATAGAATAGGTATACATAGCCACATATAGAAATTGTAATAAGAGCCACAAGAAGAGTACCAATATTGAAGATATTATTTCAGTAATAGTAAACAAGTATACTAGCAAAATGTATATATACAGTACAAGGCAAAAAAATGGATGCACCTATAGAAATGATGAACAAAATATAAAGCTTATTAGATTTGTATTTACATCTATTAACATGCCTAAGCATTGTTCTGACTTCTAGAAAGGCCAAGTCACCACTTTTCATGATCTTGGGCCATTGAATAGAGCGATAGCTGATAATATTAATCAAAGTGAGTCAGGTGTCTGCAAGTTAATAAAAAAAAAAAGAAATCAAACTGGAACAATAATAGACATAGCAGATCTAGCTGACTGCTAAAAACTACCAACAAGGAACTTGGTTTGTCCATGCAAAAAAGATTGATTTGTAACAGCACAAGATGTTTCCAAAATGGCTAGTTTGGCAGTTTCTTCAAGAACAGTCAGATGCCGGCTTAAAGCAAAAGGCGTTGTTTCCAAATACATAAAAAAGAAACCTTTAGTATCTGAAAAAAATCAACAGGCATGGTTGACTTGGTGCAAAGCTCATTTACACTGGATTAAATGTGATGTTATGTGGATTGACAAGAGTCCCTTTACTCTTAGATATGAGGGACGAATACATGTTTGGTGTACACCTGGTGAAATGAATACTCTAGTGACTACCAAGGGGACTGTTAAACATGATAAAAAAATCAACATTTGGGGTGCATTCTCAGCTACAGGATTTGGTAATTTGTACAAAATCAAGGGAATCATGGACCAACATCAATACCACAACAATCAAATGTGGCATTCTACTAAAAAACTTTTTGCCCAGGGTCAACACTTCACATTCCATCATGATAATGATCCTAAGCATACTGCCTTAAAGAATAACTGTTATCTAGAGAGGAAGCACAATGAGGATAAATTGCAACTCTTCCAGTGACCTAGTCAGAGTCCTGACCTTAATGCAATTGAAAACATTTGGGTGATAATGGACAAGCATGCCTGTAATAAGAAAGTTAACACAGAAGATGAGCTTTTTCACAAATTGAAGAAATGCTGGAAAAATCTGGCAAAGGACATTGACTTACTAAAGAATTTAGTCTATAGCATGCCATGAAGAATTACGGTTGTTATTAAAGCAAAAGGTTACCCCACAAAATAATAAATCATTTTTTGACTTCTATGATGTACATATGTACACCTGTATTAATACACAAATTCTATTACTCACTTGGTAAAAATACAAAAAATACTTTCTATGGATGTGTCCATATTTTTTGCCTCTTACTGAATGCAATGTACAATGCATTTGTACTAAGTTTGCTTCAATCTTGACCTCTTCAAGTCAAGTGTCAATTATCAATTTTCCTCCTTATCCTCATAATCTTCCATTCATATCACACACTTCATTCAGCATTACTATTTTCTTGACTGTAACACTTTGAGTGGCTCTCAAGCTTTGTATTAACTGAACTTTAATACCCAAAAATTCCCAAATGTGTACACTGCTTGACCAAAAACAATTGCAAAATGTTATGTTTTTAATGCTCTTAACAACAAATCTTCAATCAAGAAATAAGAACTATACAAATAAAGTACAGCTTTTCCCTCTTGATTTTTTTTTTAAATGTTTAAATTTTATTAAATATTTAAGTCGTATATGTAAACATTCAGTTTCTTACCGAAAAAAGAACTAATGTTCTTTCATTCAATCCTGAGAGCAACAAACAGTTGATGAGTAGTTGAAAAATGTTTCTCTGTTTGTGTTTAATGAAAGGCCAAATATTCTCTATATGGTCCAGTACACTTCCTCTTTCTGAAATCTTGACAACCAGGTTATGGCCTTAACATCCAAACAATAATGGAACTGATGTGACAATGTAGATGGTAACTCATCCATATGAAGTGATTAAAACTCTAATAAAGCATGACAGCAGTCAACAAACAGTTAAATGAAGAAACGCATTGTTTTTATGGTATAGAATAGAAAAATAGAAGGCTTGATGACAATTAATGACTACTGGAATTAAATAACTTATTTTGAGAAATTCTATGGGTTGAAAGGTTCTTAAGGAATTTAAGCCAGATATTAAATTGGAGACAACTTAGCTTAACTGGATACAACTGTATATGCATATGCTACACTCATTAAATTGGGTAAAAATGATATCAAGTATTAAATTACTTCCTCAGCCAAAATAAAAAATTATCTGTAAAAAAACCCTTGGGATTACGTTGTTTACATAAATACCTATCCATCAGATGTTTGTTTTCTTAAGTAGAATAATTTAAGAGAAAATGCCTTTCCAAAATTAAATATTCTACCAAATGTTTTTTATTTATATATAGGCATATTCCCTGGAGGTTATACAGCCCTGTCAGCAGAGGGTTAAGACCCCTACCTGTTTGCTGTGGGGGGCAACCCGTAATGTCTAAGGATGGGATTCTGGTGGTTGAGGGCTTCAGGAGTCTGGGTTAGATACTTCTGATTCCCAGCACACCACTTTGGCCCTTACTTGGACTAAACAGGCAGTCAGAGAGGCCCAATCCAATCAATCTGCTGGTCATACCAAGATAAAATACCATCTCTATCCAATTTATAGGTACTAGAAGGCAATGGCTGAAGGTCAATCAGTTCAGAGATCTAGACTTAGATATGGCTGTAAACATACTAGTTTGTACATTTATCATTTGGGAAGTGCAACAAATGGTTTAATGGGTGCTCAGAGTCTCTTTCAAATATGAGTATACTGTTTTGTGTAGTCTTGACCTGTCAAGATGGCTGGGTTTCCCCTTTGACACATTCCTGAGATTGAGATGGGTAGGGAGCACAGGCAGGAAATTTTTTCTACATCCAAATTATGAATAACCAAAATAAAAAAAAAATAAAAAACAAAAAACAAAAGAGATCATTCAGATTCTGAAAAAGAATTAAGTACTGAATTTCCAAGATTTTTTGTGCTCATGTCCCTAGATGAAACTAGTAGCCAAACTTTTCCCTTTCTTGATTGAAAAAGTGCTACCCAGTAGGATTAATCCCAAAACAGTTAAGAAATTGAGAAATTTTCTAATAGAAGTGGAAAATAGAAAGCACACTGAATGTTTAATCAGGATGAAGACTTTCCATAACATCAAAATAAAAAGCTTCCCCCATGAAAGACTAAATACTTCTAAGGGAGTCATTAGAAGCATGAAGAAATGACATCTGCCTTAGGAAGCCAGGGTTCAGTGATTACTGTAGAATTGCAATAAAAAGGAAAGGAGAAACTATAAGAACAGACACATATATCCTTACTTTTGTCCCACCTCAAATCCTTAGAAAAATAAAAGTCGGGTACAACATTGAGCCAGTGGAACAATATATTCCTGCTCCACTAAGGTGCTTCAAGTGCCAAACATTTGGGCATCATAAGGATAGCTGCAGGAATCACACAACATGTGGAAAATGTGGCCAAAGGATTCAGACCACATGGAAGTAGAATGCCACTATGAATTAAGTTGTGCTAACCGCCAGGAAAACAATCCAAGCATACTCGTTATCATGCAACTCTTGGAAAGGAAAAGGAGATAGATTGGCGAGGTGAAATATAAAGGAAACATCTTATACATTGAGGCAAAGCAAATTGTGAAAGCTAATATAAAATGTCCTTCCTATGCAAAAATAATGCAAAGAAGAACCACAATGAATACTAATCAACTTGATAAATACAAACCCCACATTGAGAAGCTCATACGCCAGGCTGTAGCTGTGGACTTCTCGGAAGCCTTTGACAGGGTTTGGTATGCCAGTCTTCTCCACAAGCTGAAAAGTTACAATGTTTCTGGACACTTTTTTAAACTGATCCAGTCTTTCCTATCAAATCATGAAATGAAAGCTATCCTGAATGACCACTCATCTCCATCATTTCATACTTACACAGGTGTCCACCAGGGCCCCATCCTTGTTAACTATTATGTTTTTAATTTTCATTAATGGCCTTCTCGATGACATCAGCTCTCATCTTGGCATCTATGCAGATAATACAACCATTTACTTCTGCCTTGATAGTAAGACTGATCAGTCTGACAAGGTCAAAAATGGCAGCTGATGCCCAAAACAACCTTCAGTTTCTTGTTAACTGGGGGCAAAAGATGGATTGTTAATTTTAACACCTCCAAAGCTAAACTTCTCTCCTTTAATCATCTGACAGACTCCTCACTGCCTTCCATCAGCATGGCCAATGCTATTCTCCAGGGAAGTGACACATTGAGCCTTCTTGGGCTAATGTTCTCAGCTGATATGAAGTGGAAAGACTATTTTAAATCCATTGCTAAGTCAGCTGCTAAGAAAATTGGTTCACTGTAAAGAGAAACAATTTTTTTCTCCAGAATCTATCTTGCATATATATAAGTCTACCACTCATCCACGCTTAGAATATTGCTGCCATACATGGTCCAATGCCACTGCTATTTTCCTGGGGCTCCTTGATAAGATCAAAAGAAGAATCAGCAATATTATTGGTCTTGATCTGGTGGCTTGGTTTCAGTCACTTTCTCACTGCTGTTAGGTTGCCTCTCTGTCTTTCTATAAAATTTTTCATGCTAATTGTTAAAATGAGCTCTTTGCTATGGTACCTAGACTTCATGAATTTAAACACAGTACTAGACTGTCATCAAGATCTCATCAATTGAGCTGGCTAGATGTAGCCATAAGTTCTATGCTAACATTTTCTTTTCTTGCACTTCTCGCTTGTGGAACTCCCTTCTGGCTCCAGGTTTTCCAACCAACTTTAATCTGCAAAAAGTTAAATGCAGTGTCAATCACTATCTACTGTCCTACTGATTACTCTTTTCTCTTTCCACACATTATTAACGTTTCTGTTCCTAATTCCTTCGCACCATGTAACCCCTTGTGTTTTAGTGGCTTTCCTGCCTTGTAGGGGGTGATACCAATTAAAAAAAAATCTCCCCAAAAAACTGAATCAGCCAAACAAAAACCAGAAATTCACAAAAAAATGCATTCTGAAAAAAATTCAGCATCATAAAACCGCAACATACCTGGGTTCAATGATAAATGCAAAAAAAGTCATCAGGCTAAAAAGAGCATCTCTGAGAGAATTAACAAAGAACCTACAACTTCATAATTTGCTGCAATTTAAGCAACTCTGAGAAAAATCACAGAAAATAATTAAAGAAACCAAAACAGAATGCTGGAAAGCTACATCAACAGACTCAATTCTTCTACAAAAACAAAATATGTCTGGAATATGATAAAGAAAATAGCAGGCAAATACCAAACAAGCACTGTAAAACACCTCTTGATAAATAACTCTAAAATAACCAGTAAAAAGGATATCACTGACCAACTAGCCAAAATAATCTCCAAAAATTAATCTACCAAGAATGGTAGCCAACAATTTCTAAAGCTCTAACAAAAACAGAAAAACAAAAATTAAACTTTAAATCAAATAATGCTGAGAGCTATAACCTACCATTCACTTTGGTGGAACTAAATGAATTTTCAATGAAAGCCCACAATACAGCTGTGGGCATAAAATGATATCCACTACAAATTCATAAAACAGTTATCCAACAAATCATTACAACTGTTATTAAAAATGTATAATAACATGGATAAATGGCAACTTCCCAGAAATGTGGAGGCAGTTATTCATCATCCGTATTCCAAAACCTGGAAAGGATGACAGATCCTGAAAGCTACAGACTGATAGCATTAAGCAGTTACTTATGTAAAACTATGAAGAGAATGGTCAATAATATGTTGAATTGGTACATAGAAACTAAAGGCTTAATCAGTGACTTCCAATGTGATTTTTTTTGGAAAAAAAGAAGCACCATGGACCACTTAATACATCTAGAAACCTTTGTAAGGGAATCTTTCATTAAGTAGGAACATCTCTGTTATTTTTTTTTAATCAATCTCATCCTTGTCGCCAGGTTTGTTATATGGCGAACAAATTTTTTTTTTCCTCCGTATGAGTTCGAATCCTCGTCGTCAGGTTTGTTATGGAGTGATTTCACAGTGGAGGCTTGTATTTGTACTAAGTTGGTCCTAAAATAGGTTCGACATACAAAATGTTAGGAACTTCATATAATAGGTATGACACAGTAATCTAGTTGTGGTCACTGATACTTTTAGTATCTGACTAACGGTCGTCAGGCATCAACTGACTGAACAACTCACTGAGCAACATTAGCAACTGACTCGTTACTCTTACTACTCCTACTTATTATAGGTGGGAATGTCTATTAACTATAGAATAGGCGTGTTCCACTATAACAATCTCACAGCAGTCTTTTTTGATTTGCAAAAGGCATATGACACAACATGGAAATTTGGTATATTGAAAAACATGCATGAACTGGGCCTTAAAAGTAAGGCTGACTCAATTCATAGAGAATTTCCTGGAAGACTGAAGATTTCAAGTCCGTATAGAAACTACACTATCATAACTGCAAAATTAAGAAGGGGCTCCACAAGGAAACATTCTTTCAGTGACCCTTTTCTGCATCAAAATTAACTCCATAGTTAAATCTCTAAGCCCAGGAGTGAGATGCTCCCTGTATGCCAAAGACTTTCTAATAATGTCCAGATCCCAGCATATGCATACCATAGAAAGACAACTCCAACAATGTCTCAATAAAATACACAAATGAGCTACAGAAAATGGTTTTGCCTTTTCCAAAACAAAAACCAAATGCCAACATTTCTGCAAATTAAGGAAATTGCACAACAACCCCTGTTTAAAATTAGACAGAGCAGAAATGCCAGTCGTGAAATAACACAAGTTCCTAGGCATTGTATTTAACATTCATTCCCCATCTAAAATATTTAAAAATAAAATATAGTAAAGTTCTTCAAATTCTGCATGTGGTAGTCCATACCGAATGGGGAGAAGATTGATAAACATTAATTAAATTATACAGGTCACTACTTCATTTAAAATTGGATTATGTTAGTTTCATACATGGGGCAGCCAGAAAATCATACCTAAAAATGCTCAATGCAACCTATCATCAAGAGCTTTTAGGACATCCCCAGTGGAGAGCTTATACACAGAAGCTAATGAAAGACCTGCATATTTAAAGTGTACTAATCTGGTATTACAGTACTTTATCAAAATAAAATCATGCTCAACAAACACAGCTTACAGCAGTACTTTTAAGCATAATTACTGTGATCTATTCTAACAAAAAGACAATACAATACAATCATATAGACTCAGGATGAAATCCATTGCTGAAGAGTTAAGAACTCCATTCTCAAACATACAAGAAATGACTACAGCCAGTATTCTATCATGGACAATCAAGCAACCAGAAGTTTTGCTAAAATTAAGTAAACTCCCTTAACAAAAAACACATCCACTCACATTCCAGGACAAGTTTCAGGGCATATTGGAAAGCCACCGTAATGTATACAGATGGGTCAAAATATGAGGACAAGACAGGATGTCTAGCAGTGAGCCAAAATAGTACAAAAAAAAAACACCTCCTAAAGGGAAGTTCTATTTTCACTGCAGAGGCTAATGCAATAGAGCTAAGCTCTCAATATCATTACACAGTAAACAAAAAAATTTCTTAATTTTTTCAGACTCACTAATGTCTTTGAAGTAAAAAAAAATTCAACAACTCACTCATTATCAAACTATTATGTAAAATGAGCAGCACTATTTGCAAACCTAAAGATATCAAACTATGTTGGATTCCTAGCCACATTGGAGTGGAAGGTAATAATAAAGCAGACATAACAGCCAAATCAGCTTTAGATATGGATGTAGACACAAGGATCAAAATCCTATAAACTGACTTTAAGGAGGTCATTAACAAATATATTCAAAAAGGAATGGCAATGGTGCTGGGACAATAACACACTCAATAAACTCTTTGCAGTTCCACCCAAACTAGGGAATGGAAGTCAGCTTTCAGAAAATCTTGAAATAGTAGTAATGGCCTGCTTTCACGCATTGGCCATATAATAACCCACTGGTACTTGCTAAACAATAAAGATCAATCAGTATGCCAAGTATATGTAATGACATACATTATCAAAAATTTATAAATTGAGTGTACAGACCTTGCTCTCTCAAGATGAAAATGCTATGATATAAACAACATGTATGAGATGTCTGAGAAAACAAAAGTGGATGACATAATATCATTTCTTAAAACAGTGGGCCTATACCAAAAAAATATAAACCAAATTGGAATGTCAATAAAATCAATTTTTCTACAAACTGCATATCTGAAAAGAATGCATCAATGAAACCCAGACTGTCAACAAAAACCCTCTTTACAAAAATACATCAATGAAACCTGATTTACAAATGGATATCTTACAAAGAATACATATTCTATTTATATAAATCTATTGTAAAAATCTTGTTGGCATTAAATAACCCATTGAGGTTGATATGCCATAAAACAAACCAAACCAAACTGGAGGTTATATAAGAAGAATTGTTTTCAGGAATGTCAGGTGATAAAAATTTGATCAGGTGGAATGACAAACTGTGGTTGTGAAACAAAGTAACTCCTTATAAATCAAAAGCCTCAAGAGAGAAAAGACAGAGAATCTATGAAGTCTGCCTAAAAAAAGAAACATCTACAAATGTACCACAGGAAAGCAAATCATAAAAGCAAGCGGAAATCTTTCACGTAAATGTGAATTAGCCGACACAGACTACTGTTATTCTATCATCATAATTGCGAATGAGTGATTCAAGCTTCAGACCCCTGTATATTGCTGTCGAGCTTATTCCAAAACTTCAGTCAATGACAGAAATCCATCAATTTTAATTCAGTATGACATGTGACTGGCTCAGGCTTGCAATTTACCAACTATGAGCTTCTAAACATGGCTAAAGGAGTCTCTTGTTCAGTATGTTGCCAAATCAATGACTGGAATAGAAATCTATTACATGTAGTGTTACATTGCTAAGGCCATATATTTGGGAGAATATGATCATAGAGATTGTCATGCATCCATGTTTGGGTTGTTTTAGCCTTATGAGATGGTGCAGAATCTTGTTGGAAGATGTACAGTTTTCTGTTGCATACACTATGCATTCAGGACTTCACAACTCTCTCCTTCTGATAGGATAGTAGCATCGACTTATTAAGCTCTGAGGAAAGAAGTGAGGTGGTATGACATCTTCCTCATTGTTGGCAGCTCCCAAAAACATCGCAGTTGCTAGGAACTTGGTATGCATAACTCTTGGAAACTTAATTGAGTCTCTGCATAAGTACCCTTCAGTTTACCTTTTGGTCCTGATCAAAGACTTTCTCATCAAAGAAAAGCCAAAGCATTTCAGCCTCTTGGTGTTTTAACTTGTTTAGCAAGTGTTTCCCATGAATCAGACAATTCTCTCTTGTCTCTTCTGAACTAACCTCTCTGCATCTCCTACAACTTGTACCAGATGGTGCAGTCTGACACCTTGCAATGGCTCTGATTGACTTTCTGAGGCTCTTATTAATAATTATTTTCTAGACATTTTTTTACAAAGTGTTATGATGTTATTATTAACATTAACATGTATTATGCATTTAGCTGCTCTATAGGATCCCCCATCAGCAGCTTCCAGCTCTTTTTGAACTTTGATAACGAAAAATCAAGCAACTTTCATCACTATGTTGTGCTTTTAAATCATCAATTACAGCATGCCTTTTCATTTACTGAGTCAACTTGATGCCTGACATTATTTATCTGAAAAAAGAAGATAATAAAAATAAGAAAACAGATCTTGAAAAACTGATGCACCATATATATCTCCTTGGGTATGCTGGCGAACCCTCCCTACTCTGTCAATCTTAGTTCCATTCATTAACTTTAAAAATCTTAATATATTTCCATATTGAGTTCGGCACAGTCTTTTACCCAGTTGTGTAGGTATGTGTATATATAGTCACTAAGCATGCTTGTTACATTTTCAGGATCTGTTTGTTCCATTGCTGTATTCATTAATCTACTAGCTAGGAATGAGAAATCAGAGATCCAAGTTTTATAGCCTTTTATTACATTTACTTACATACTAATACCCTTGTGAAAGGCATGAATATATCACCTCTTCCCAGCTATAGGTTAAATAGTAGGACTTGTATCTGGGAAAATCATTATTCTCAAACAACTGTTAATGCACTAATCACTCACAAAAAAGAGAGTTATTCTTATAATCCTAAATATGTTTCAGCCTCAAATAACGCACAAATGTTTGATAAGTCGTAAAATAAAAATCAATCAACAATATTCCCCAAGAGGCAAGAGGCTGCATGAAAAGAAACGTTGCTTACTGAAATATAGATGATGTAACTGGATCAGATGTGAGATAGGCTCTGCTACTGGCAGAGTGGATCTTGTGATTTATATTTAAACTTGTAAAAGATGTGGAATCAACTTTTTAACTATTTAAATATTAAAATGCAATGAATTAAGTGAAACTTGGCGAGGATTAAATAATTGTTAAAAAGACTTGACTCTACAAATGCTTCTGGTTTGAATAAAATCCTTGTGGTTTTTCTTAGGACCCTTAGCTCAGAGCTATCTTGCTAAAGTTGTTTAACTACTTTCTGAAAGAGAAATGTTTCCTAAGTCTATGAAAGATGTTCAGTATTCAAGAGTGTGGGAGAGTGCTCATCCCTGTCTGAATATCAATTCATTAGCCTCTTTAATGTCATCTACAAACTCTTTTAATCTATCATCAACAATAAGGTTATTGATCATCACAACAGAAACAACATCCTGAGTGACAAGTGTTACGTGTTGATAATTGTAACAAAGGAAAAAAAAATGATTTACCACAACACAGAGCTAAATCACAAACAAATATTTAATTTACTAAAACAGAACATAAAATATATACAGGATAAACAATTGTGGCCTACAAAACAGAAAACACAGAGTTACTGGCAAGTATTACGAGGGAGAAGTAAAGAGAGTCAAATATCTTTATCACTTTAGGGCTAGTGAAGTAAACTAAGTGCTATTTTTGGAAATCCACAAAGGTGTGTAAATAAATATTAATTTTTAGTTTGGTGTTACAAGGATGCATTTCTATAATAAGGGATTCCACTGAGTTCTACTTGTTATTACAAAAAAGTTTTCATTCATGAAGTAGTTGTAAAATAGAGAAATTAGAAATAGAATGTTTTGAAGATTCTAGATCATTCTAGTATATTCGAGAAAAATCTAGATGATTCGAGAAACATCTAGAAATATGCAAATTAGGTGTTAGCCCCTATACAAATGGGATTTTGGAAAAGGGTTGTCAGTTGGTGAATGAGAATTTCTGCTGTTATCAACTCCGGCTTTTGATTCAAGGACTATTATATCCAGCCGAAAGAATCTCTATAAAAAGTTGCCGACCAACCAAAACCCAAAAGAGAATTTCATGGAACTAATTTGATAAATAGAATTTTGACTAATTTTCATTGACCAAACTAAAAATTAATATTTATTTACACACCTTTGTGGATTTCTAAATATAGCACTTAGATTACTTCACTAGCCCTAAAGTGATAAAGATATTTGACTCCCTTTCCTTCTCCCTTGTAACACTTGCCAGTAACTCTGTGTTTTCTGTTTTGTAGGCCACAATTGTTTATCCTGTATATATTTTATGTTCTGTTTTAGTAAATTAAATATTTGTTTGTGATTTAGCTCTGTGTTGTGGTAAATCATTTTTTTTTCTTTGTTACAATTATGAAAACGTAACAAAATTCGAGACTAATCATTGGACTTCTCTCCATATAATCCACTCTGTCTTCAGCGAGCCAATGGAAGCATTTCAAAAACAAAAGTAAGGTGAACATAGCAACAAATCTTGGATTGAAATCATCTCAAAAAACTGTAAATGCTAGATAGGTTTCTGTCACAGCATACCATGACCTTCCTATGAGATGCTCCATTTCTGCAGCTCGTAGTTGGCCAAAAAATATTTTTCTCATTAATTTCCCCATTAAGACAACAAATACAAAAGCTTGTATATACAGAATCAGATTTGTTCCAAGGGGTTCTCTTTTGGGGTTTTTGTTGGTCGGCAACTTTTCATATAGATTCTTTCGGCTGGATATAATAATCCTTGAATCAAAAAGCCAGAGTTGATACAGGCAACAATTTCCTTTTACCAACTGACAACCCTTTTCCAAAATCCCATTTTTATAGGGGCTAACACCTAATTTGCATATTTCTAGATGTTTCTTGAATCATCTAGATTTTTCTCGAATATACTAGAATGATCTAGAATCTTCGAAACATTCTATTTCTAATTTCTCTATTTTTTCATGAATGAAAACTTTTTTGTAATAACAAGTAGAACTCAGTGGAATCCCTTATAATAGAAATGCATCCTTGTAACACAAGTAATATGAATTTCACTCTTCTAGGTCTAGTGCTGATGCCCTATCATCTCAAACAAAATTAGTGAGGTACTTGATAATAAATTCAACACAAGAGAGATCATTTTAGATATCCCAATGATCCTTGACAAGATGTGATATAGGAATTTGTTGCACAAACTCTCTAGCTATGGAATCTTTGGAAGAGTTTTTACAATCATGTCCTTCCTATCAGGTAGGTCCTTGAAGGTCACTGTTAATGGTCAATCTTCTGAAGCTCATGAGATTAATGCAGGTGTCCCACTAGGCTTAATTTTTGGTCCGACCTTCTTTCTGCTTTATAATAATGATTTGCCTAAGAACAATTTCAGGTCGTTAGTACATATCTATTCAGTTTATCCAACAATTTAGATCACCAGAGCCCAGTAGGTGATCACTCCTCTGATCTAGCAACCTATCTCTAAGAGCCTCCTGGGGTAAAAACTGGCTTGTAACTTTCAATACCTCAAAAACAAAGCTAGTAACTTTTCATCTTTACCAAGCTGACACTGACTTCTCACCAGTTATGAATGAATGGTTGTACTCTCAAAGAGGTTCCTTGCTTTGAGCATCATATTAGGACTCCAACCCACTCCATTTCTCAGATGGAACTCATATATACAATCCATTGCTTAAAGATGCTAGAAAAATGGTCAGCTCTTTATATGAATCTAGAAAGTACCTGACACCACCTACCTTGCTCTATCTTTACAAAAATCAATCAAGCCAAAAGCTGTTATACTGGCATTGGAGCTGTCTAATCCTCCTTTTCTGCACTTGATAAGAGTTCAAAAGCAGTTGTAACCTTGTAGGTGATGAATTATTTTCTAACCTACAACCCACAGTTGCAACATCAGAAGCCTCTTGCTACTCTATTACTATTTTCATGGGAATGTTCTGAAGTTCCACCAATTCAGACTTTTATAGCTATGACATGCTATTCCATGTACACTGAGGTGAACCATCTCTTCATATATTCCATTGTTAAGAAGGAAGTTTCATTCAGACAGCTTATTTTCAAGACCTACTGTTTTGTGGAACAGACTTATGAGAGGATGCTTCCATGACCACTACAATCTTAACTTCTCCAAGTCTAAAAGAAAAAAGTGGATTATCATCAAATTACTGATTAGGATTCCTTTGAAATACTGGTATTACAAGAAAAATAATATTCCCATTAAAGTTCACTATTGATTAATAGAAACAGACTACTTGCCAATTAGCTTAACAGCTTTCGTGTTAATAAAATAAGATTCAAGTAATTGCTAGTCCTGTTTGCAATACATTTTTAAATTTGTTGAGATAGAAAAATATTCTTGCCCTAAGTTACTTATTTATTCAAAGTATTGTTTATATTTTAGCCAAAGAAAAAGAAGAACCCTGCAGTTAATCAAACTACAAATATTCTGCACAATAAGTGAGTGTTACTTTACTTATCTAGAGGTTATAAGAGATATAATTTAGAAAAATATGAAAATTGTGAAAAAGTTTTTGCGATACATTTCATCCATTAGGATTTCATCAGACTGGGCTTTGTTGATGTTACCACATTGGCACATGCGCACAAAACAAGAGACAATGTGTAGACATGGCAACATCAACAAGGCCCAGTCAGATGAAATCCTAACAGATGAAACACGTCACAAAACTTTTTCCCAATTTATCATGTTATTTTTCTAAATACTGTTGATATATAAAATTATACAAAATTATATTGTTATATGTATGTATATATATATATATATATATATATATATATATATATATAAAACTCATTATATTTATGTAAAGACACTTTAGGAGAATAGTTAACTTAACATGTTTCTCAGAAGATCCTTATCTGAAATTAGCAGAAAAAAGAACTTTACTGTACAAGAACAAAATCTATATTACCAAGATAAAATGTGAAGCATTTAATTTTTACTATAACTGTACCATTTTTTTTCTTTTTAAGTAAAAATCAAATGTTTCAAAACTCAGGTGCTTAACATTAACTATGTTTATTCTCAATTTTGTATATTTTGTTCTTGTATAATAAAATTCTGATTATACTAGAAACATGTTGAGGTAAAAAATTTTATAGATGTACCATTTGATCAGATTCTTGTCCAACTTATGTATGTTATATATATATATATATGTGTGTGTGTGTGTGTGTAAAACATAAAAGGGTGGTGAAAAGCTCTTAGCCTTACCCACTTCCTACACTCAATACTTCCATTACCAAATGTGATTGCCGTGAGAAATATACGCCAAGAGACGACTGCCCTATTTCAGCAGGTACTTTTCGGTGTGACAGCTACACCAAACATCAAAATACTGATTTTGAGAAGTGGGTTGGGCAATGGGCAAGAACTTTACAGAACTCTCTTGTATTTCATTGTTTATATTTGAACATATGTCCTCTTCTCTCTCTCTCTCTCTCTCATTCTCTTCCTTTCTTTCCAAAATATATATAAATATATATATCTAGAGAGAGAGAGAGAGAGAATGATAACATCTAGAAACAGTCACGTTTGTAAAAGCATGATGATAAGCATTTAATAATATTCATGAATAATTATAACCATAACTCCTTTTAGGAAAATCTATGATTACTATAAAAACATGACAGCTGTTGGCATGATAATCAGGCATATAAGATAGTGAATGTATATGTGAGACTGAATGCTGAGATATGTAGACTGCTTATATGAGAGAATCATAAACATTGCAGGTTATATTGGTTTTGGCTCTTAGAAGAAGTATTTAAAAACAAGAGTAAAATGTTGTTCACTACTTCTGACATAAATATCAAATACTAAAGTTTAAATTGCAACAAAGAAAACTTATTTGATATTCAAAGCATACTGATTATAATCAGTAACTGAAAACTCTTGCTAAATTGTATCATTTATTCTGAAAAGGTATTGCAATTTATAATCACTTATTTTCTCAGACAATCAGTTTGAAAGATTATTATTTCAGTATTTTCATCTCTCTCATCCTTTTTTTCATTTTTGTTTCTTTTAATGATAGTTTAAATGCTGTCTTCTTATTTGTTCATGATGCTACTCCTAATAAATGCTGAGATGAAAAAGATTAAATAGTTATCAATATTGAAACTTGTCTAAAGTATTTATCATTGTTTTTTTGTTTTTTTACAAATTTTTTTTTTTTTGACATTGTGAGAAATAACCTGTGGGTGATTTTTTTTTTTTTTTTTTTTTTTTCTGTAATGCATTCTTTTTAGAATAATGCATAATAGATCTAAAAAATTAAACTTAATATTTCTATCTTTTTTTTCTTTTTTTTTGTTGTTGAGAATATGACATTTTTAATTAATATTTTATTTGTAAATTTTATATTACACAATGTCATATTAAAATGTGGCAAAAGAGAAAGTCACTTACTGAGAAAAATGGCACGTGTTTTCTGTACGAAATGCCAAAGATAAAATAACCAAAATAGAAGCAAGTCCATCACTGTGGCTATGAATGTTTCTCGGACATGTTAATATTGTTTATCCTCTACAACCATTGGCCAATGAAAAAATTGTTCCATCAATAAAAATGGTTGGTATTCTCAAATTAGAAGAGTTGTTTTTATTTTGCTAATTCATCCATCGGCTTGCATGTAACTGTTGGCTTGTGCGTTGGATTTCTGACCATTTACATGTATTGAGATTTCTGACATTGAACCTGCGAGTTGTGATTTCAACATTTCTTTCTGTCCTGGATCTTCATGTTTGGACTTGCGATTTATTTCGTTGTGGAATTGAGCTACTAGATCAATTTTTGAACATAAAACTTGACATAGCTGCATCTAACATAGCTCTACACACATCACTAGAAATTACTGTTCTTCACCCAACATACATGTTTCTCTTAGGGATGTTTATTTAAAGATGTTAATTTGATTACATTCATGTCTTTATTCAATGTTTTTCATATTCTGCACATTTTTTTCTGTTTACATTTGCAACACCAGTTTCTTCACACACTTTCTTGCTGGTCAATCCACTTGTTTATTATCCTTTAAATTTTTCTGAAATATCTTTTGTAACATTCTTAAAGCCAGGTTTTCCCCATTTTTATTTTGCCAATATTTTCACTTTCTTTTTTTCATTGTTTTTTCTCTGATCTGTTCAATTTTGCCACAACTTTCAACATTATATTCTCATCACTTACTAACTTTACATATCTTGTTTCTCTTTGGAGGTTATATCTACCTTATGGCCCACTGCAATCTTTATATATCTGAGATTAAAGAAATAAACATCAATAATGATATTGTTATATAAATTTATTTACAGTATAATGAACAACCAATTAGTTGCATAATAAAATTTTACAATTGCAAAAATTTATTGTAAATATTTCTGATAAAAACAGATAAGCTGAAATTCACTTGGTACATGTTTTTTTATATAAATATAATAAGTATATCCTGAAGATTTTAATAATATCAATTATTACCAATTTTATTTAGAAAATCATGATTTGCATAATAAAATCTAACCTTGTGTATTTGTTGATAAATCCATAAAAATTCCATTTAATTCCAGTACATTTTTAGGTAAATAAATAAATAAATTTACATTCATTTTTTTTTTTTTTTTTTTTAAATGTTTTGTACACACAAAGTCTGGGTTATAATTGAACTAAAACTGAGAAACCAAAATTCCACCTTTGGAGCCAATGCTGTAAAATTTTATTATTTCTGAAGATCAAGTGTTTTCATTATTCCTTATATTTTCAGGCTATCATTATTTTTTAACACAACACTTCAACTACTGCATATCAGATCTGCTTACATTCAATTTATAGCATTTCCCTCAATAGATATCAATGAGTGGACAGACTCTCATCTTACCCGTTTTCTCATTTTAACTGCTAATATGAGGTTTCTATGATTTTATTAAATCATCTGAAAATAAACAAAAATCTAATAGCAAGCATCATGTCAGCTAAAACCATTTGAAGTCATTTAAGTGATTGGAAAGAAAGAAAAGCTATAAAAAGAACTGAATGCAGAATAAAATATTTACATATTTTTTAAAATGAACTAGCCATAGTTGATCTAGGACTTGAAAGATTTTCCACAAATCTTAAACTTGAACCAGTTTCTAAAAGAAACTTCTTTACAAAAATATTTTAGCATTTACTACAATCATTATATTCATTTCAAGATTTGGTAATATTTTCTTTTCAGTTCTGTTAACAATTTGTTTGACCAAGAAGATCAAATGAAGGTAAAAAAACAAAATTTCTCTTCTGTATGCAATTGCTTATGCATTTTGTTCATATAATTTTATCATTATAAAATTGTTATATAATAATTGGCTTGAGTTTAATAAATACATTTATTTAATTTGAGAATTAAATGTTTGGTATTATTGTTGGCATCTATTTATTTATTTTGTTCTCTTTTGTGATTAAATTTCAGTTTCAGTTATATACTTTGTGAATAAATATCATTGCCAAGAACAAGAATTTTTCCTCCTAAAATATTTTATTATATAACACAACTTTTTATACTATATTTTTGCAAATGAATTTGCTATAAATAAGTTAATTAAGACAGTTTAAAATAAATGTTAATAGATATCTTCTACACTTCAAATAAACCAAATAAACTAAAGCATTATGACCATCTACCTAATAAGGTGTCAGAACTTTACAAAACTTTTAAATGTTTCCTCAGTGGATCTGATGCCAGAATATTAACAGGTACTTTATGTTCTGGTTGCTTTAATATCAATAATATAATTTAATATGAATTTAGGTTTACAGACATTCTGACATTTTTTTCCTTATGATCCTTTTTTATTCTTTAATGCAAACAAAATTTACAAAGCAAAGCGACTGCTTATTTCAGAAAATACTTTCAGTAGTGCAACATTGGCTAATTTTGCCTATAATTATCTGAAAATAATTACAAAAATAATATCAAATCTTGTTTATTTTATTTCGCTTATTTTTTAGTGGGGTGGGATGGGGACATTGTTGCAGATTAGTTCCATTGAAAAAATAGTGAACATATGAAAATTAGTAAATAATATAAGTTCTTCATTTTTTTTTTTTGGTTAATGAATGCTTTTATTATATGACCCAAATTCTACCAGACTTCCATGGCAATGGGGGCAAAAAGTAAAAAAAAAAAAAACTAAAAAATCTCTATTACTCACACCTAATATGTTTTCATAATTACTCTTCTGGTCAGCCAGCTAATCATATAGTGTAACTTATTTTTATGTTGTTTTGAAAAAAGTAAAATACAAACCATTTTATAATTCATCTTCTCCTGCAGACATATACAGTCAATAATGGTTAATTCTGAAAATATGAAAAACAGAATATTAAAATAATCAACTACAATTTTTGTTAATCAGATAGTGATTAAATAGAAGTATATTTTATAGAGTTAATTTCATTCTTAATGTTTTAAAATAATCAAATTTTACACCTATTTAGAGTACAGTATTTAATTTGCAGAGAATGATTGTTTACTCACTCTTTTCTCTCTTTGACATCATCATATGCCAGTGACAAAACTAGTGATGGGGAAAAAGCACAAGAAGAATTGTCCTCATTCCTTTCCAAAAGACATCAGTACAAAAGTTACTTAAGCAATCACAACCAGATTCTTTTTTTCATAGTTACTAATTCCCAATTTTAACAACTTAGAATGCATATGTATCAATAAAAGTTGGCCTTATATAGAACATAATGGCTTCAAATGATAATAATTAGAAAATTAACATTTATTCACATGCACAGACTTTTTTTTTATCAATTCACCCCAAGCAAGGCAATAATACCACTAAGACACAAGGGGCTACTGGGAGTGAAAGAGAATGAGAAGACTTTAGAAGAAACCAGAAACCCAGTCCTAAACAGGAAAGAAGGGATAAACTTCTACTCCTGTTCAAAAGGCTTGGGAGGAGTGTGAACTGGATGATAGGCAAAACTAACTACTACTACTTTCTTACATTTGTATCTGAAATTTAAATGATCCATTTTATAAAACACCCATGTCACTTAATACATTAATACTATCAATGTTTCTAATTATCATTACATTTTTTTATTTAAAATTATATTTCAAAAAGTGAAAATTAAAAATGTATATTCAAATCAGTAGGTTTTACATTTACTGCTTTGAATATACATATATCTTTTGAGCAGCCCACTAAGTTTGTTCGCTTTAAGTAAAACTAAAAGATATTATTTGATTTTTGGTATTGACTTCATTGAAAAATATATTTACCATTTTTGTTTGACTACATTTCTACTATATTTCAGGCAAATTTATCCATTCTTCTCAAAACACTTTATCTTTCTCAGTAAAGGATTGTTCTTTGTGCTTTTGCATTTTTTCCAGTAAACTAAACTATTCCATTTATCTCTTAATTATATAAAGACTGGAATAAATAGTAAACTAATGGTGCAATATCTGCTAAATATGATGGCTGAGGGAAAAGTTCCAAGTTAAACTGCAACAATTTTTAACTTTTCACCAAAAAAAAGATATCTGGTCTAACATTATCCTGATGGAATATTAGGCCCTTTATCTTAATTAACTACAAGTTATTTTAATCTATCATTATTGTATTCAGTTGGTCTAATTGGGGGCAATAATTGTTTGAATCTATCTCTTAGTTCTCCAGAAGACACTCATATTAGAAAACTCCTTTCTTGTGGAATCAGAGAGCCGAGTTCAAATTTCAGTTGTATCCATTACATTCACTTACATGCTAATACCCTTGGGAAAGGTATGAATTCTCCTCTTCCCCCACCAGCTATGGGTAAATAGCAGGACAGACTGGGTTCTATAGCCTTGGATAGCAACTGGTCTACCACAAAAAGAAATGGCAACCTACTGTGGGGAAAAAAATCTGCCTCATCTGTCATGTATTGAAAGATACATGATCACCTAAGCGTGTATTGCACATGGCACATAACTGACTGACTTCTAATTCCATTATAAACATAGCACCACCTTTTTGAATGAAAACAGATCATTTGTATGGTTCTTAATGATTCATTTTCTATGCCCCATAATCTCTTGCTTTCTACATTGTTGTAAAATATCCACTTTTCATCACAATTTAATTTACAAAACAGAATGTTTTTGTTACAGAATTGCAGATAGCAGCCATATATCAAATCAATTAACATAACTATTATAAATGATTTTCAATGCTTGATCTGGATATTTTTGAGTCTGTTGGCTATCATAAAACATTATTCTCAAGTAAACTCTTCATTTGTTTGCTCTCTAACTCAGCTGTTCTACTCAAATGTAGCAAGAAATTACTAGTATAAAACCTCACAAAGTACTTTTGACTTCTTCACTCATTCACAACAACATCTCCATAAACTGAACAATTTTTTTAGTTTCATTTTTACCTTTAGTTTCATCTCTCATCCACTTCACCCCCACCCCGATCTTTTGAACAGGAGTAGAGATTTATCCCTTGTTTCCTGTTTAGGATTGGGTTTCCAGTTCCTTCTAAAGTCTTTTTCATTCTCTTTCACTCCAAGTAGCCCCTTGCATCTTGTCGGCATTATCACCTTGTTTGGGGTTAATTGATTAAAAAAAAAGATAAATAAATAAAGTATAATTTTGCTTATGTTCTATCTTCAGTGTTAGTCACAAAACAACAATATGCAAATTTTGAAAAAGTTTTAATGCACACTGATATGACACCTGTCACAACATAATGAAAATAAATCTTTTTTTTTGTATTGAGGTTAAAAACAATTCCTCTTAATACTAACCATAAAAACTGAATTGATTTTATTAATGTATTTAGTAATGAAGAAAGTGTTTATTACATAGACCTCAGTTAATATATTATTGGAACTTTTTATTCCTTTAAAGATTTTTAAAAAACTTTTCACTATTCTGTCACTCTAACAGTGAAAACTCCTTTGCCATAACTCCTCTGATTGAAAAAAACACAAAACTTTTTATTTTTCAATTCTTTTTCCTTTCTTGCCTTCAACAAAACTTATTAACTGTC
Organism: Acanthosepion pharaonis; assembly: GCA_903632075.3. Taxonomy (NCBI): domain Eukaryota; kingdom Metazoa; phylum Mollusca; class Cephalopoda; order Sepiida; family Sepiidae; genus Acanthosepion; species Acanthosepion pharaonis. The sequence goes on along the minus strand of CAHIKZ030004620.1, from coordinate 2,029,695 downwards.
ATTTCCACATTCTCACATTAAAAAAATATCTTTATCTTCCTCCAAGAAGGGGACCTCAGAAAGCTGAACATTTCTCAATACATGTAACATTCTGAATCAATAGAAATTCTTCAGCTCCTTTATTTTCATCCTGTTATTAAAATACACCTTTAAATTCCAAATCTAGATGTGTTGTCAGTGTTGTTGCTCCCATGTCACTAGAAGTTTCGGGTCTAAATAAACAACAGACTTCTTACAGAAAAAAAATCATAACATGCTCTTAAAAAAACATTTTATTCAACAAAATCTAGAATATTTAAATGATATAGACCAAATATGTAAGCAAATGATAGAAAACCAAACATGAAGGAATATTATACAAACAGAATATATGAGTTACCTGCATCAAGTTAGTTTAGCTTAATTTGTGTATTTTTTTTCTTACTTTTTTCATTAAAATTAACTACCACTAATATACATTACTATACTGTATTGTAGTGTAATGCCAGAATAGAATTTTCCCTCAGTATCATATCAGACCATCAAGGGATTCAGGTGCAGGGTTGACATGACGTGACGTCTAAGTTGCCAAATGCAGAATTACATGGAACATTCAAGGAATGAGCTGCATGACAGAGATAGATATATAAACAACCATCCAAGAGATGAATTAATCTCTCAGACATTACAGACAAGAATGTAAGGTTTACATTTCAGACAATAGTTCTTTGGCTGTGTGTGCACACACACACACACACACACACACACACACACACACACACACACTTGTAATTGACAGGAGTTAAATAAAATGTCATGTTAGATATAAAAGATTAAGCCAATGTTATTCATTCACCTGTACATCTTATTGCAGTATACTGATGTACATTGGTGGTAATGGCTGGAGATTTAACTTCTGTATATGCCAACTGCACAAAAATTAATTTTATTTATTTCCTTGTTTGTTATTTTCTCTAAGAAAAAGTTCTACTGGAAAGTTCTGAAAATTTTTAATATAGTAATTTCCTTAAAAAAAAAATTTTAAAAAAAGAAAATGATTATTTTGAATTCAAATCCATTAAAAAAGCAATAGGAAACTACCCCACTATTGTCCCATTACTATGTCAATACATCAAAAGTTCAAAAACCACTTTAAGAATAATTTATTAAGAGTTTTGATGCCTTAAAGTCAAAAAGAAGAAAAAAAGAAACTTATTTACATGCAAATAAAATAAAATAGAGTTAAAATGTTATTTTGGTGCAAGTACAATTATACTAAAATTTCTTCAGCCATAATTTTCTGTGAGATCTGTATAATTTATTAACAATTTAAAAACAATGTCAGTTATCCTATATATGTATTATTTTACAGGAAACTGCAGAATCCACATGTAATACCAGCCACACACAGTAAGTAAAGCAAAAAACCTAACTTCAAAAATGACTATAAAACCACAAATTTTTCATTTAACATATTCAGGTAAAGATTAACTTTCTCAATTGTATTTAAATTTTCAAAGATTTTGCTTAATAAATTTAGCAACCATTAAATTTAAAAAAAGGTATTTAATTGCATGCAGATAAAATATATTAATATTATTTGTCTTGATTTTTTTTTTTACTTGTACAAATTAATTTATAAAACATTTTATATGCTAGCTACTTTCTGATTAATTGTTTGCTTTTTGAGTAATCTATAACATTCATGAGAAAAATATTAATTTGGAAGGAAAGCAGTATATTTTTTAATAATACCCTCTGTATTTTTTAAATGAGTCATTATCATTCCAAAAGTTGTTTACACTGTTGCTCTCTTTTTATTGCATTTTTGTTACCACAATGTTATTTTTCTTTTGTTTTTTTTCCTGTTAGCCACTGTTTTCTAATTTATATTACCTGTAGTAAAAAAAAAAAGACCCCTCCTCTTTCTATATGAATTGTACTCTTTCAGAAGACAATAAAATGAATCAGTTGTCTAAATAATAATTGGAATTTTTCATATTCATAAATATCTATGAATTATAATAACTTGAAGAAGCTACTTAAGATTCTTGTTCATGTATAAATTGTTAAGATTTAAATATTTAGTCAAATACTTTAACTCTAGAAAAAGAATTTTCTTTATATAATTCAAATTATTCAACTCCAATCATGCATCTATTTTGTTTTGTCAATAGGTTCTTTTATATGGTAATATAAAATTTATATTTTATTAAAAAAATCCATTTATTACATTTCAAGCATGTGCTCCACCAGGGTTAGATATGGTTTTGAATTTAGAATTGTCCTAACTTCTATACTGGTTACCAACCATGGTTAGAGAGGCTAGTCTACCCTGCTATTTAACTGATAGCTGGGAGTGATGGAGTCATACTTTTCCCAAGAGTATTTGTGCAAAAGTGAATGTAACAATCTCAACCAGAAGTCAAACTCGGCTTGCTGACTCCTTGTTCCAAACTTCTAATTATTACACCATCTACACCTCCATTGTCTTTGGCTAATCTATTTATGATAAGTTGTTTCACTTTTTTAAGTTATGTAATTTATCATGCTAACAAATAAAGTATGTAGTTGAATGTTCTCAAACTCTTTTTTGTTTTTGACAGGCAAAGTGAAATCAGCTGGATTAATCCTAAAAAGTCTAAATCTCCAAAGATTCATGTTGAAAAAACTTATGCCATCAAGAAACAGACTTCTTATTATGGATCATATGCTTGCATACCAAAGCGTAAACGCAATGACAGCACTAAAGACAAAACAAGAAATGACACAAAACAAACAAAGGACCCATTTACCAAAGAACTATGCCCCAAAGAAATCAGCTGCAATGCTTCTCCTGAACTAAATGGCAAAACCGATCATGATTTTTCTAAGTCATTTGGTACTTACAGCCCACAACATCCTAAAAATAGCCATGACAAAGCAAAATTTTCTCTTAGTTCAGATTGGCAAATGAACAAAAAAACTAAAAAGAAAAAAACATGCATGAAGGTATAGTGATTTCTTTCTTTTTTTTTCCATTACAAATTTTTTGAGCTGACACATAGGAATTTTATTTAATATATAGCATTCTTTTCTTCTTACTGATGAATATTTTTAATTAAATTTTAGATTGTGACTTTTTTACAAACATATTTTCTTTTTGTATACACATGTAGATTTGTAATTATCAGCAATTATCTTTCTTTGTATTTTATCTTTGATTCAATAAGTAAAAGCAAACAAAGCAAAAGAAAATGCCATAACAAATTTAATAAGATGGAGTCAATTTTCCTACTACAAATAATTTGAAATTAATTCTATATCAACATACAATTGTACAAATTTCTATGTAATTGTTTATTATGATTATGAAAAATAACAATACTAAAATAATTACAAAACTCTTTTATTTTATATACTTTTTTGAGATTTTCTATTATAAAAAGATAATATTAGAATAAAATATAAAGTTCTATTGATCATTTAATGGAAAAACTATGGCTCAGTTTATAATTAAAATATTCTTAAACTATTGAGCATATATCATGATCATTAATAAGGAGAATGAGAGCCAAGTCTGTAAATTTATAATTATAACTACAAAGATTTAGACAAATATAAATACCAAAATTATTAATAAAGAATTTGTGAAATAATTTCCTTTGAAAACTTAACAAAATAAAATATCTGTTATATTATTTTCATGTTACTCTAAAAAAAACACACATTGCTGATTACATCTTTATGAAATATAGTAATTTTTATTAATGCTATAGAATTATGACTATAATATATCCATCACCAAATGTATATGTTATTCTTTTCTTACTTAGGAACCCATTTTCTCTGATAGTATTGAAATACAAAGAGCAGACTCCTTTGTTATGTTTCCAGAAGATTCAAAACTCAACATCAACATTTCAAAGGCAGAATTCACACTCCAGGGAAGCAGCAGCCATCCAACATACAGCTTTAGTAACAAATCAAATTTTTCAGATTTTGAAATGACTTTCTCTAGTGCAGAAGATCCAAAGCTTCTTCTACCTACTCCTGGTACTGACAGTTCATTTCAGTCTCTAAAGAATGACCCCATCATTAATGATGGCTCCAAATTGATGCTCTCTCCTTCACCTTATTTGACCATTGATGACCTAAAGAGTAACAGACCAGACCAAGACATAAATGAGTCAAATAAAAATCAATTTGGACTAACACACACTGACACATCATTTAAGGATACCAAACTTGAAGATATAAGCCACAGTACTCCTGTGAAGGAGCTCTCACCTTTGTTCTATACAGAAGGTGATTACAAATCAAAAGCAGGTTTCAGGAAAAGTCTTTTCTCAGATCCCAAGTCAGACAGTAGTAATGAATCCCAAAAGTCTTCTCTTCCTTCCCCAATTGCTACAAATAGATTCCTCATTCATGGAAGATCTTTGAAAAAGGTAAACATAAAAAGTGCAATAACAGCAAACAACAAAACAGTTTCATTATCTCGATATATAAGTCTAAATTTGTGGAAATATAAATATCAGGTCATCCTTCAAAAAGTGTCTAAACACTTATAGCTAGAGAGTGAATTACATTTTTTGCTTTTATGAACCACCTAAACAGTAACCATATATACTAGTACATGTTCATAGAGTTTTAAATAAGTTACATTACCAGAATAAGATTTAACTTGAGCTGCTAAAAGACAAACATATCTACAAAAAAATAAGACATGGTGCATAAGATTAGAAAAGTAACTCCAAAATATGATGTTTATGGGATAGATTCTTTAAAAGAAAGAAATTATAACTTGAAACGTTTAGAAAAGGTCAGTTCAGTTTAAAAGATGTGCCACCAACATGTTGGCCTGTTGAGTTTGATGATGACTCTCTTTTGTCTGAGCACATTACAAAATAGTTTTGTTATAGTTGAAGAATTTGCTCAAAAACTAAATTCAAGCCACCCACCCACTGGTTGACCATTATCTGCAACAGAAAGGTGACTAAACTTGGGTTCCCATGATTTGACAAAAGGCAATTTGACATCTGCATTTTCCCTGCATTCCTATGAACACATCTTGCCATTTTGGATTGATTAACTACTGTTGGTAAAAATAATGCATATTTTACAAGAATATAAAATGCTGCTGCTAATGGAATGGCTAAAATGGATCTCTATCCAAGGATGGTTTTTGTCAGTGTTTAGTGGTGCTCTAATTTGAATCAATGTTACAGGTACAGCAGATATCTATTGTTAGCTATTAGTGTTTAAGCAGTTCTCAGAAGAAAAACAAGCACAGTTTGATCACTTGGCTGGGAAATATCCCCAACTTAGTGATCAAACTTATTTACCAAATATTGCTCTATCTAATTGCCAGATAATAGCCGGCCTTTCAGTACACTCCAGGCAACATTTTTGGGTTTGCTGTATGAGCCTGTATAGGTTGCATTGAAATAAAAGTGGTTTTAATGTTAGGACACTATTCAGTTGACAGACATTTTTTTTATTTCAAGTAACTTAAAGTCTATCATATGTATTTAAGTGATTTTTATCTTGGCTGAACAATAAACATTATCCAGTGAGGTATTCGGGGCTGTTTTATCCTGGTCCACTATGTGAAACATGTGAACACACCCAGTTACTTTTTTAATGTTACAGCAACATTGCATGTGGGAAATACATCTTGTTTGCCATCATATAAATTTCAGTTATTTTTCTTGACAAGTTTGAGGGTACATGTTGCTTTACTTTTTGTCTTTTGGGCCTGTTTTATATATATACACCTAAGAGAGTCAAACTGTACAATATTTTGTATTTTTTGTGTGGGACTGAGGAGGTGGAGCTACAACACAGTTGCCAGATCTTCCAGTGTTTACAAAAACATCTTGATGGACAGTTTCTTAAAACACATGAAAAATTAGAAAGTATCCTCTCTGCATTCTTTTCCTTCAAACTAACAGACTTATAAAAATGGTATTGTGAAATTTTTGAATTATTGAAATGGGTTCCATCATTATCAATAGCCTATGAATTAGAATCAATTCTAATTAAGCATAAATTTTTAAAGTTTTTTCTGAGCATAAATTTGAATATTACTTACAGGATGACCTCAGTTATTTTCTCAAACTTTTCAGTTGAATCCAAAACTGAAATTTACATTCTCAATCTTTTTAATTTAGTTTCAGTGTGTACTTCTTCTAGTATTATACATTGATTTATTAATTGAACTGCATCTAGTCTGTCGTAGTTTAAATCTCTTTGTAGTCAGTTATACTTCTGTAAATTTGTCTGGAGATATATAATCCTATTAATTAATTTAATCTATTCCACTCTCATGAAGATAAAACTAAGAAATACTTATTTGAAATCCAATTATATGTCACTTATACAGAAATATAATTAGCTATATATACCAAATGTAATGTCTTTGTTTCATTTTAGGTTGAATACAATGCAAAACCTAACCTCTGTTCATCTTTGTCTATCTCAGGTAAGAGAAATTCTGATTCACTTTGTTTGCAAGTAATACCCGATGTTTAAAATTGTTTTTTAAGAAATTATAATCAATATAGACTGTTACTAAATGTTACAACGTATTCCATGAGCCTAATATTTTAAATTATCCTCTTTTTCAATGACCAAATTAAAATACAGATAAACTGCAGTTCAAAAGTTTCCCATTGGCTTTGTTCTCCTAGATTTGTGTTAAAATAGGTTATTAAAATAACTTGGCTTAATCATGCTAATCCAAAAGTACAACTGTTATGTAATTACAAATACTTCAGCCAACTGACAGTAAAGAACTTGCAAAAACACATACTAGTCTTATGAGTTATTGTTAGTGATTTTTTCTTCTTCACTGGATATACTACAAATGTGGTTTTGCACAACAGATTTAGAAAATAATTAACAAAGAATTGTTATTAGAAACCATTCCATTTTATTTTTTGTCAACACAAAATGAAAGCACTATAAGCAAAGCATTGAAATTGGAGTTCATAACAGAGCAGCTAAATATCTCAGAAGTTTATTATAATGAAGAAATAGAATGTAGATGCTTCCTTTTACATACAATATTTTTTATCCTTCCTCATTATATTCCATTAATGTAATAAATATTGAATTTTATTTAATCAGCCTTTAAATTGGGTATTAAAATTTGCTGATTATAAAAGTATATCAGTAAAATATTTTAAGTCCTTCCTCCAATGAAATGTTTGAACTAGTATTTTTTTGTTTGACTCATTGAATTACTATCTCATCTCTTGAGCTTGACAAACACATTCTCCTCTTTGTTTTCATCTGTTAGTTTTGCATATCCTAATGGAAAGAATCTTTGAGAATTTTAATAAAGATACACACATAACACAAGGAAGTATTGGCAAACTTGGTCCTTCATGCCTGCAAAAAATGGTGTGTCAACCGGACATAATTTTTTTTTTCCATTGACACTGCGATTATTTTAACTACCTTCAGTTGTTGATGATTAGAATTGTAATAAAACCTAAACATGACAAAAGTGAATTTATACATTTTTTTTTTTTGGTTCTTGAGAATTTTCAACAAAAATATTGAACACTATATATTAGTTCATTTATTTACAAGAATAATTTTATATTTACAACATTCTAAAAACTAATACAATTAAAATTAATGCAATGCAATATTTATCAATTATAAATTTATAAAGAAATAAGTATGAAAACAATTTTTTTATAATAAATTTATAAACATTTAGTAAATTGTTAAAATATGTGAACCAACTGTAGAGCTACAAAACCCTTTGGTCCAGAGGAAGTCACTTGGGGTCACATGACAGCCACTTAGTGATGTTACTTCATAGTGACAAAAGGGGCTAGTTAGTTAGCTTCCAGGATGCAAATTGAGTAGATGCTTTTTTATCCTGTGCTCTATGGCTGAGATTAAATCTACCTCTCTCAGCCAACTGCAATGTGGTGCAGCCCACAAGCATATGGAACCATTTTCCTATGGAAATAGATTCTATATCTGGTTAAGATATATCTTCAGCTTGCAAGCCCCAATTTGGGAAAAACCCCAAGGCTAGCCATTTCCCATTTGAGAAGAATGTCCTTGCTAGTGATATAGCAGATAAATCCAGCCCGCACAAATCTGGAATCCTAAATATGGCTTCCTCAGAAACACAAAGAATTTCAAGCAGCTCCAATTCCTGTTGGGAATTATCACAAGACTCTCTTTTCATCCACTTTTGACACTGCTTGTTGTTGTATATGTGTTATAGTTTCTCTGTGTTGGGTGGGACACATGTAAATATGTGTTTATAATTCTGTATATAACTTAGTGGTATAAAATCTCAGAACATGTTTGCCATTCAATTTCTTTCAACCATTCCGTTCCACCTGTGTAATAAATTATTATATCATGGGTATAATAATACCCATAATGGGAGAAATAAAACCTGGGAATAAACCTTTTTTCCATAGCTGTTTAGGTTTTATTACAATTCTAATCATCACTTTTTAAAACAATAAACATTTCTGAGGTATGAAGGCAGTTAAAATAATAGTAATGTCAATGCGAAAAATGTCCTTTTAACACTCCATTTTTTATGGGCACGAAAGTCCAAGTTTGCCAAAATATTTTTGTAAATATGCTAATATTTGTTTAATTATAGACAAATCTGTCAATATGGCTTCAAGTGATGACAACTCCCATGATAGCAGCCATGAAGAAAGTTCAAGAAATGATATTAGATCCTATGATTTCTCTGTGCAGTCTGACAAATCATTTCACTATCAGAAAGCACCCTCTATGACTTATAATGATGATAATATTAAAAATATTGTTCAATCTTTTTCTGAAGATATGAAAAAGTCTATTCAGGTAAGTGCAAAATCATTGCCTATCTCACTCAGGAAATCCTGTTTATTTTGAGAGTAATTAAAAATGAATGCCTTTCTGTTATAGAAATTGCAAATCTTGTAAAACAAAAAGATGATCAAAAATTGAAAACATTTGAATAAAATCTGCAGTTTGCATAAATTTAATGATTTGGAAATTGATTTTTTTCACGTAGAGTAAGTACCTGAAAGCCTCACTCCAGTAACTCAAAACCTAAAATAAATAATTCCTTGAAATAACTTTCTGAAAAACTGGACCCAATTCAATTGCTGATCATCTTTAATAAAACTGGAACATTTGTTCCAAAAGCTAAAAGCAAACATTCAAAAAAATGAATAAAAAAAGCAAACAAATGTGTAATAAAAATATTCTGAGACCTGACAAAGATGAAGCTGTAAAAATTATCTCAAAGGAGAAGATTTTAATAGCAATAACAAAGAAAATTTTTTTTTCTTTAATAAAAATGAATTTGAATGAAAAAGTCAACTTTTGTTTCAACTTTAACATGAAAAATATCATTTATTGATGATTAGCAAAAGCTTTCAGTTAAACCCATCATGTAAACATGCAATAAAATATTAAAGAAACTTTAAAAGATTACTTTTTGAAATAACTGTATATTTTGATAGCAACAATTTTTTGTATCTGATTTCAAACTAACATAAGATGAACCATCAGTTATATTAGAATTTGTAATAACTTCTTAGAATAGATATCCACTTTGTCAAGAGAAAAGGCTACAAGTAAGATGACAATGTCATGGAAAATAATAAAGATAAGGAAGAAGAGACTTAAATGATGTGAGATAGTTATCTGCTTTCCTTAATTTAACTCTCTCAAACCAGAATATAAATTCTAATGTATTTAGATAAAAACAGAAATTCTACTTCACAAAAAATTCAACCAATATTTTCTTGTCTGAATCAGACAAAACAGTCTAAGATGTCAGCTGCTGTTGAGGATGTTTTAAAAAGTACCCAAAAATCTCTCAGCAAAATATGTGAAAAGGATGTACTCAAAAGGTAAGTAACACTTTCTCCTCCAGATGCAAATTACATAAATAATTATATTCAATATTATGAAAAATGAATATACTGTAAACTGAATTATAAAATGATGGCCCTGATGCACTCACTTCACTTTGTTAATCTCTTATTTTCCATGAATAGTATAAAGTGCAATCAAATTTCAAATGCAATATTTGCAATGAAATCACTCTTTTAACCACATAGCATATCTGAAAGAGCTTTATTTTTTATTACTAGAAATTGTACTTGTTTTTAAAGCTTCTGAAGATTTTAAGTTAAACACTTTCTTAACTTTTGAACAACTTAAATTAATTTTTAATTTAATAGGTAATGATTTAGCTACTAGTGTTTTTTCAAATTGAAATATATGCTATTTGTGACATATTTTCTTTCATCTTATATGACTTTTTTTTATCAAATTCTTTATGTATATATCAGCATTTCATCAGCTCTTATTTTATCTTGTTTATCCAGTAAAATATTAAAAAATCAGTAGAAAATGAACAAAAAACTACTAACATCGTCTATAGGATATCATACTTTGACTCATACAAAATATGGCTGAATTTCCATAATTAACATTGCTACTCAGGTATCACTTTGCTTGCCTATTATTAACATTGCTAATTTTTTTTATTCTTTAGTTCACATCTCAGTCTAAAAACTTGCCCTTTCTTTCTTTAAGGTCTGATGTTCATAATGAGTTTGATCAAAAAATTCAGCAGGTGATGGATGAACTTGAAGCTAGTACAACAGCTTATGAAAAACAAAAAAAGAAAGTTTTGGTACATATCTTTTTCATTAACCCTCAAATCATTAAGGCTTTGCAAAAATACACACTCAACAAGAGATGACATACAAACAAAGTATGTTTAACAATCTCAACTGTATACAATCATATTCGTGCAACATTACCAAAATGTACGACTTTATTATTATAATAATTAAAGCAGTACATCAGTCCAGCAGGTATGGTTTCCTGTGTGAAGATTGAAATATAATTAATATTAAGCTACCTTAAAATAACTGATTAAAAATGGCTTATCTCGACTTGTGAAAGTTGTCTCCCTTTAAGCATTTTTGACAGTTAAATTTCATACATGCATTTTTATGAGCTATTATTTTTGCTTTTTACTAAATATTACCCAATACACAACTCGAGGGCTATAGTCGAATTTGTAATGATTGAGGTGTATGAAGTGAGTGGAATGGAAGATAGTAGGAAGTAGGGTAGATAACAATTGACCCTATCATTTATAATATAGGGATCATTATTTCTTTCACACTAGCATTATTATATTCCAACTATTTTTCCTTTAATATCTCGTTACTATAACTTTATTTTTCCAGTATTCACTGATTAATAACTTATCAAAACAAAATTTGATGTAAACTTTTCAAACTTAATGTTCCTTTTTTTTTCTTTTTTTTAATTCAGTTTAAAATATCTTTTCTTATACAATTATTGGTGTTTTCAACATTTTTCATTGCCCTTAAAAAATTAATCAAATGTATTTGTGATATACATTTAGAGCTGTTCTATGATGATAAATGCATATTTTAGCTTAAACAGATCCCTATAAATTAGTGCATCAAATATGGAAGTAAATATTTATTTAGCAGAGTTTAGTATGGCACAAGAGAAAACGGTCAATAAGAGATTTATAATGTTAGTTTTTCCATATTGCTTTGAAAATCGGTATTTAAAATCCTCATCATTACCTGAATTCAAATATTAGCCTGCAGTGATTGGGAAATATGCAACTCTTGCAGACATGAGACCAACACTCCCATCTATGTATTTATTTATTTATTTATTTAGATGGTCACTTTGATCTAAGCAAGCAGTCAAAATAGCTCACAAATGTTTATAAAAGGAAAAAAAGGAATGTAGAATCTGGAGAGGCTGAGTTTCTCATATTTATTTTGAACAATCACAAGAACCAGGGCATAAACTGCTTGTATGAAAAAAGTTGGAATTTCTGTATAAAATAAATTAGTACTTAATATAAAGTTTAATCTTCTTTCAAAGGCCTGCTTCAATACTGTTTTTTTAATTACTAAGTTATTTCTTGATTCCTTATACTGACTTAAATAAATGACATACTATGTAAAGAGTTGTGGAAATAGCATCATTATTGGATATTAGCTAAAACAGTTATAATATCAAAAATTTTAATTAAGGTATATTTACAATTAAATTTCTGATAAAGAAAAAAAATGATTTCACTGATGAGAGCCAAGTTTGAATTCCCTTTAGAAATATTCCACTCATCAAAGAGCTTCTTCCCACAAAGCACTACTTTGTGGAACCAACTAAAAGTACAATAAAAAAGTACATTTAATTACAATACTATAACTAATGCTACAATCTTAACCTTTGCAATTTTAGAGTTAATCATTATCTTCCCTATATATCTCTATAAATTGTGCCTTTTACCCTGTAATCTTCTACCTCGAATTGCTCTTGGGCTTTGTACAGAGTGAACATTATTGTAAAAAGAAAATATACTTTTTGTCTGTGCATACACATACAGATTTTAATGAAGTATTAAACTAATATACAAAACCGTACAACATGATACAATTAAGAAGAATGATGCTGGGAATGTCAGCTACATATCCAACCAATTTTAACAACAATCATGATCTGTTAACTTGCACTTTCTTGAGCTTTCAGTTTGGAACTTGGAAGCAGATTGTAAAAAGAAAAACAATCTATTTCAAAACAGAATGAGGAGGATAATGATAATAATTCTTCAAATATTTTAAAAATAAATCTGTATTTGATATGAAATAAAATAATGACAGCAATTCTATATAGAAAACAGTTCACATAAGAAATTACCAGAGTCTGATTGTATACTAAATCAAAGAAAATCCAAAATTCTAAGACACAAATTTAGAACAGTATTCCCAATCCTTTTTTTGTTCCCTCCTTTTTAACAATTGCCTTTATTTATTGCTAAAGGTATGTTTCAGATTTTATTCTTTACTTAAATATATAGACAAGAAATATTTTAAGCATTAATATTGTAAATATCATATAAACAAAAACTCATCTTTTAAATTACAATACTATAGTTTATATAAAAAAAATTACTGTAATCAAGCCTCATTGTTTCTTTTGTTTGTCCAAGGATTATTTCCAAGAGCAGCTCAAGGACATGCAAAAGTTGAAGGATATACAGCAAAAGAGGTAAACAATTTTTTTAAACAGTATTTTTTTGTTCTGTAATGAGACAACATCAAAATTATTTAAGATTTTTTTTATATTAATTTGAAGATTTTTTAATTATCTCTTTGAAATAATAAAAATAAGCACTATTTACTATTTTATAGTAAACTATTAATAGAATAGATTTCCCCATCTTTCTTAACAGTTTTATAAATAGCTAGTTCTTGGATTTTTATGTTAATATTTATGACAGAAAGTATTAATTAAATATAAATTTCAGATATATTTATTAAAATATCTTTATTTTTACATTAAAATACTTATTAAAAAATCAAAAGTTCAAGTGACATCTGATTGTCCGACTCAAGAGTATCCTGTTGAAATGAACATCAGGGTCAGATCTTAAGATTTTATTGAACATCTGGCTCTGATGAGCATTTCGATGTGAAACTCTTGAGTTGAACCCTGAGATAAGTCACTTGAATTTTTGTTGATACCTCTAGTTATCTATTGAGTTACATTTTGGCAGATGTTCTGCTAACCTAAAAAAATACCTTAGATTCTTTTAATTTTCACATATTTTTTAGTTGTATTATCATTAAAATCCTCATGGAGATATCTACTGAACATTTCTAGTTTTATATTTTGTTAAATTTAAAAAAAAAATCAATTTACTCATTTTAGCAAGCTAAGACGATGAAAAACTTAAAATATGCATATAATTGATGTTTTCAATGAATAGTTTTTATAAAGGAACCTTCAGTCAAAATCTTACCGTCAAATATTTATTTCCCACAAGTGTACAAAATATTATATTATAAGACTCATTGGATGGAGTCATGAGACTTAATTGTTAACTGTTCCAAAAACAATTTCATTTTCTTTACAGCTCATGGCTTCTTTTTTTTAAAATAATTGAAGTGATTTAATGTTACACCTGTTACAAATCCAAGAACTGGAATTGCATAGACACATAAAATGTTTTCAATTCTTTTTTCTTTCAGTTTAAAGAAATTGAAGATGATAAATTCTCTCCATCATCAAGCAATCAGTTTTCATGGGAATTCCAACAATGCACAACATCAGGTAGGTTAATTTGTTTCTGACATTTGGAAATTTTAATTTTAGATTTATTTCATAAAATAATTTGTACTTAAAGATTATATTTTATTAAAAAAATGTCTGTATGTGTAATATCTATGATTTCTGAGTAATCAATGGATTCTATTTCTAATCTAACACTATTTCTTATTACTCTAAATGTTATTTTAGTGGATACTCAGGTTTGAATACATGTCTGTTTTTTTTTTTTTTTGAGGGGTATTGCAGAGAAGGACACAACTTCAAACATTGTCTTTATTAGGCTTCTCAAATGCACAGATGGGGAGACATAAATAAAACAGGGCATCCACTAAAATAATGTTGAGAGCAATAGGATATATATATATATATATACTGGACTCTCCCATCATTTTTTGATGTATGAGGGTCAAGCAACTCAGGAACCAACAGCCAGATACTGGCACATATGATTTGATTCTAGTGCTGAAGGCTTTGTGCAGAACCAACCACATTAAGTAATAGATTTGACGAATTCAAACTAGGCTCTCTGATTCCTCAATCCAAGCTGCTATCCATTACTCAAATTTTGTTCTTGATGTTTTATATATATATATATATATATATATATATATATCACAAGAACAAAATTGTGGAAAATGTTTCCTTGTAACCCATTTTGTCTGATGAAGTCCTAAAGGACAAAAGGTGTCACAAGAAAACTTTTTCCACTTTGTCATACATTTTTCCCATATAATTTATTTTTGTGCGTTTTCTTGTTTGTTTAAGATATTACATGTACTCAGTATTTTGTTACAAGTAATAATTATACAATAATTACATTAAAACAAGTTTAAGTAGCTTGCTAGTTTATTTATTTTTACAGGTTCAAACCGTTATGAAAAACCAAATGCAAAGGCTCCAGAACAAGCTTCTTGATCAAGCTGTAAGTTGGCATTTTTAATTTTCCCCACTTTTTCAATATGCATTAAGATGTAAATTAGGTTCTGCATTCCATTTTTTGTATGGGTATAAACGTTTAAATATACAATTTTTGAGTGGGCAAAGAACAGGTAATGTTTACAAAAATGTAAATACCAAATGAAAGGCATTAAAATTCTTCTTTTCTTTTGCAGAAACTTATATTTTATAAATTCTAAATGTTAAAATCTCACTTGAAAGGCTAGCTGATAAATTAAGCCTAAGTAATTTGTCTTTTTGTGTCAGTGTGTGTACTAGGTTGGTCAAAAAGTTATGTTTGTTTTTGTTGTTAAATAACATTAGAAGCTTCATTAAAAAAAAAATTGCTGACAGCTATTATACCAGCATGATTTCAGGAATGAAAGAAAATAACATTTTTTGCCTATTCTGCATCTTTCATTTTTTAAGGTAAAAATGACACAAATGCAAAAAAATTATATACAGTTTAGGCAAAAGGTACTATGATGAAACAGCTCAAAAGCTTTTGAAGTTTTATACTGGTAATCTCTTGCTAAAGATAATCAAATCAAGGCATTACTTGAGAATAATCAGTATGTAGGAATATATATGTAGAAAATTAGTTGCTTCCATATTTCATGTGTGCAAATCACTATTCAAAGTCATGCTGTGTACTCTTTCTGGAATTAGACTAATTGAAGGCAGCAATCAACAAAAACTAGTTAAGCAGAATAGTCACCAAAGAAACCTGAACTATAAGAATGTTTTCTAAAGACAGCAGAATAATGAAAAATATTTAAATTTATTAGAATAAAACAATAAAGTTAATGCCAAAATTGTTTTTAAAATACTTTTCATTTAATAAACCAAACAAACTTTTTATCCACTCAGTTGAAAAGTTCTTGGCTCAAAACCCTTTCCAAAATCAGTAAGCTGATGTTTGGTGATTGAAATACTGATTTTGGGAGGTGGGTCAAATCAAGAACTTTTCAGCACACCTTCATATATATAGACCACACATTTTGAATAATAACTGTATAATTTGTTTTAAATATCTAAATTATGTTTTCGGAGAAACACATATTTCCTTTGTCTCAAGAAATTATTTATTGGCCCCTTTTTGTCAATTTTCTATATTTGCTTTCCTTTTTCCAGAGGCAGCAGGAGATGCAACAAGTGAAAAGTCAGCTACATAAAATGTTACTTTAACCTTTGCAAATAAGACACAGTAAGTGTCCAAGTTTAAATTCTCACCTTGTTAACAAGGTTTTGAAGAGAAGTGAAATAAAGTATATAAAATTAATTCTATTTAGTTCAACACTCAATAGTGGATACTTTTCAATCCTCCCCTTCTCATTTTTTAAAAACTGAAATAGTTAAAGATTATTGAAATTTCTGCATTTACAATAAATACTCATTTGCTTGTATGTCCTGTTCTTATTGCTGAAAAGAAATTCCAAAGACTAAAAACAGCAAACTGACAAAACATCAAGTGAAAGTTTATTATATTTATTTAATTAATTAATTTTCAGACTCATTTTAATTCTATATGTAAATTTGTACAACAATCAGAAAAAAAAAAACACTGCACAATGACAGGCAACACATTCACTATGCAGCAGCAGCAGCAGCAACAACAGCAGCAGAAGAGAAGTGAGTGAGTGAGGAAGAGGAGGTTAACAGTGGGTGGGAGAGTGGCAGACCCATCCACTTTTGAGTTCCAATGAAGATAGAAAAAAAAGATTAAGTGTAGGGAGAGGAGCATTGCAGACAGGATGCTGCTGCATGGCTCACACAGAATCACTTGACTTTACAAAAGACAGATTGGAGGGGGCAGCATCTCCTCCAACCAGGGCAGGAGGGGAAAAAAAAAAAAAAAGACAAGAAAAGCAGTCTCTTTCAGGAAGAGGTGTTGCTGCTGCTGCTGCTTTTGATAGATGTGGTGGTGGTTGTAGTTGTTGTTGCTGCAGCAGTGGTTGTTGTAACAATAACTGCAGCACCATGATAAGAAGCAGAAACACCAATGCTACCCCCCTCACGTGTCAGGCGGGGATCTTTTGGCCATGGTTTAGCTCGTACCCGGTAAAATTTGGTGCCTTGGGGTACACGGTATCTATTTTGAGGCTGAAATTAAAACAAGAAATTTTTTGTTATCTTGTTACTTGTACAAATAAGAAAAAAATAACACTGTTTGGAAAATCTAGCCAATTTATAATTTTATTTTTTTATATATAGACAACAACTGTCAACAACAGCTCTTGTTAATTCATGTGTATCATGCAAAAGAAAAAAAAATGGAACTGACCTTCTTTGCAATGCAATATTCTTTATCAGTAATCACACCCAAAACCCATGGTTCTCTTGGTGTGCTGGGACCTGAAAAAAGTGAAGAGTTATAATGGTTAGATAAAAAATGAATCCCTCCAAAAATCACTTTGTCTCATATCTCAATGATAGAGGTTACAGGCACGAGACTAATATCTAAAGGCCCCTGTTTAACATGGTGATATGATTAGACCCAAATCAAAATGTTAAGCCTTCCTAGCAGGTAGGTCTTTGATTGCCGTTGTTGATGGCCAGGGTTCTCTCCTCAGTCCTACTTTATATTAATGATCTGCCTAAGAACATGCTTCAATCCTGAAGAAATATCTATGCAAATGATACAATAGTTCATATGGTGCACCTACAAAAATTTGGATGAGCAGAACCTAACATCTCACCTTTCTTCTGACCTAGCATAGGTGGTTCCATGGGGAAGGACTGGCTTGTAAAATTCAATGCGTTCAAGCTCGAAACATTCCACCACCATGTTCTCTCAAGGAGACTCCTTGCAATAAATGTCTAATTCGGCTCAAGCTTACACCAGACCTGAAATGGAACATTGCTAAAGATGCTAGAAAAATGGTTGGTTCATTGTACTACTCCAGTAAGTACCTGAATCCCCCTTTGCTATTTACATGAGCCAGATCAATCCAAAAATGGAGTACTGCTACCCAGTCCTCAATTGCCTGTATTCATAGAGTTCAAAAGTGTTTATATGACCTTGTGGGTGATGAATTGTTTTCCACCCTACAACTCCTTTCAAGCCTCTCACTACTCTATCACTGTGTGTGTGTGTGTGTATATATATATATATAATAAATTAATTGATTTAAAATGTTTTTTTCGCTATATGTTGCTGTTCTTTCTTTTTATATATATATAAATAAAAGTGAACAGGCCTGACAATTGTGTCTAGCATGAAACAGCCTGTCACCTAAGTATTGACTTCAATGTTCACTTTTATATTTACACCCGCTCTATCTGATATTGAGCACTTTATCCCATAAATATAGCACACCTTAAGACTATATATAGGAAAATGTGTTTGGTTTTGAGGAAGAAAGCAGTTACCTGGCCGTAATCCCAGGTTGTCTAAACAGTCAGTGTGTAGGAAATGTAAAGTGTTTCCAACAGTGAACACTACATAATGACCATGCTCTTCATCCAGGCATAGCAAAACCAAATCTCCAGATTGAAAACTGGAAAAGGAAAACAAAACTGATGTTTAATGCACAAATGATAAAACATTTTTTTTTCTGATATTATACCATTCATCCTGTGAGATAACTAATAAAAAAGAAACATGAAATTTGTATAGAATTAGTATGGGATCTTAAAGAGACACAATGAGAGAAGCAAACAAAATCATCCCAAAGAAAACTAGAAATGAAATTCTCAACATGATGTAAAGAGACAACAATATCAAAGTATGGTACAGGATATAGGACATTACACAAAGGAATTACAAACAAATACAGGCAAGCAAAATAGGAACATCTTAATGAAAAGTGTGCAGAAATAGAAAGAATGAGCATCAAAGATAAGACAAATATGCATAAAAGAAATGTCCATAATCAAGAAGGAACAATGACAACAGAGAACTCTTCTACAATGGATCAAAAATATTAAAGTTTGAAGTGAAATCAGTACTAGCCAAATTGAACTGTAATAGAGATACTGGCAACTTTAGATGATTTCAGCATTGACAAAATTACAGGAAAGCCTAAGTAGATCCATTTTTATAGTGCTGTCTAAGAAACTAGTTGCAAATGAATAGCAAACTCCATTGGACAATCAGCCTAATGAGACAACAAAACTTCTAATTCTGATGAATAGAGTGCATAGCAGAATTAGACTGGAAGTAGGACAAGAATAGTGCAGTTTCATTAAAGACATGGGAACAAGGAATGTGATATTCATGCTCAGAATATCAGAAAGAGCACTACAAATGTAGAAAGATCTATACCTATGTTTTATAGATTATGCAAAAGCATTCGATATATATGACACAAAGAACTGTTTCAGTTGTGCTACATAAACTTGATTTCGAATCCAGTAAATACACAAAAATAGAAAGGGACATAAGACAAATACATGTCTTGTCACCGGACTTATTCAATCTTTACAGTGAGGCAAATCCTGAGAGAATTAGAAGTCCTACCAGGATCCATTATTGGCAGCCATAAGCTATGCAGATGATACAGTGTTGATAGCAGACACATTAAGGAAAACCAGGAACCCTTAAAAAAAATAAAAGTGAAAAGAAAGGACTAAACAATTGTAAGAAGACATAATATATGGTTGCCAGCAAAAGAAACATCCAACGATGTGAAATACAAATTGGAGAAACCAAAATCAAACCAATACAAAAATTTAAATATCTACAAAGTGGATAAAAAACGTGACACCAAAATTCAAAGGTACATTGGAATAGCAAATGCTAAGCAAAGTATTAAGAAACAGGAAAAATTTTGTTAGAAACAAAGAGTACTGAACTGTTATGCAATATCAGATCTAATATATGGCAGTGAATGCTGAATAATCTCCACACAGATGATAAAGAGAATTGAAGCAAGCAATGTTCTACAGAAGGACGCTGAGAATACCATAGATTGAGCATATAAACAATAATGAAGTTTTGAAATTTCTAAGACACATAATGAGGAAAGAGGGCTTGGAGAATTTTATACATACAAGACATACTGAAGGCAAGAGAGAGTAAAGCAGCAAATAATGAACTTATGTAATTGGTTGGCAGAACAGGGTTTACAAGAGATAGCAAAAAGACAATCCTTACTAAGAGCCACAATTCCTGGTACCAGTCTGCATTATTCAGAGGTATGATTCAATCACAATGAATCGCTATAGTAGGAATGGTCTCTGAAACCTTTTTTTTTTTAATCATTTCACTCCAAGCAATGTTATAATGGCACTAAGATGCATGGAGTTACTGAGAGTGAAAGAAAATGAAAAGTAACTGGAAACCCAATTCTACCTTTACTCCTGTTCAAAAGATGGCTTTCTAGTCATTATTGTATGACAATTATGAACTTGCTAGAAATTAGATAAATTTGAACTATCACTTTTAGCATAAAAGTACAAATTTTGCTGCAGTTAATGATGGATTCTTTTGGAAATTTCTTTGACCTTTTTTGTAGAATGAGTTCAGATTTAGTAAATACCAAATTTAAAAAAAGAAAAAGTTAGCTTCCTCATCAACCACATAAACTACTTATGTATGATTTTACATTTGCTGATATCTTATTTAATAGATCAGTGTAGAAATGATGAATGACTAACCTCCACCAAATAAAAGTATGATTAAAAGTAGGATGAATGGATTTAAGTCAAGCTCAAATGATTTCCTCCATTTTATGATTAATATTTATATAAGAAGCAAATCTTATTAAACTAATGCTGCAGAAGCTGTAAATCAACCACACAAAATCCTTATGATGTTTTAATTTTACTTTAAAGTACATCTTGCAAAAAATACTTAATTATATATGAATCTTAAATCAGATATAAATGTACATGCACAAATGAAAAATCAAGTATGGATATTCTAACAGGCCACTTACCTTGTGATGGAGACTTTGTCTTGTTCCAGTACACTGGCACTCATAGACAATTCCATCTGGAAAAGAAAGTAAAATGGGTACAATAAAGATATAGCAATTGTTGGTGACAGTGAAATAGTGAAAATATCTATCAACTTACCACTTTATGTTGCAACTTCTCAATTCTCTCATCTTTAAACTTCATGGTCTGTAAAAGAAAATATTTGAAGGTTCAATCAAATGGCTGTCACAACTTTAAATAAAGTATTTATTATTTCTTATAGAATTATGAAAACAATTTACTACATAGTGTCTAAGAGCAGATTTATTTTTCTCTAAGCCACTATGCAACAAATTTCCAGGTCTATATTTAAATTTTATAAAGTTCTAAAAAAGATTCAGCAACTTAAAATCACAAACACATGCAAACTTTTAACTTGTATAAGTAATTAACTCAAGAATCCAAAGAAATTAAATTTCCAATATCATCCAGTCAACAGCTGAGAAAATGTCGGGCAAATTATTTATCTTTATCAACTCATGAGAAAGATATTTAACCCAGATATAAAAATGACTGGAAAAAAATTAAAAAAAAAAAAAAAATTGTGAACAAAAAAAATCTTTGAAATTTCTCACTTTTTCCATTTCCATCAATTTATCTTCTTCCTCAGACCTGAAAATAAATAAAAATTATTAATCTATGATCAAATATACAAGTTATCAAAAAGAAAAAAGTCATTATACAAGAGACAGCATTTGAAGAATTCAGCTTCTTTACCAGCAGAAAATTCTTGAATGTATTTTCTTAAAATTCTTTCATCCATTTTAAAAGATCAGCAAATGTCTCATAGCTTAACTAAAGTTACTTTTTTTTAAAAATGTTATTTAATGTTATTGTTTGATAAAAACTTAATATATTCCTTAGAAAAGTAACTCAGTTCAAATGATAACTAAAAAGTTATTTCAAAGTATTAAAAAAAATTAAGAAATTATATATTTCTTCAGTATGAAAACGGAAAATCATTGATGAAACAAATTAAAAATTTAAATTATATAAATCACATGAATCTTAAATAACATCACGATAAAGTTTATAAAAACTGTTTTGTATACTACAGTATTATCTAGTGCAATCTTTGATTTCAAGTGATTATAGATTCCTTAGCAAAATATTTTTAGGCTTAGGGCCTGTTTTAAAAAGCATCTTGAATAATTTTTTACTAATTGAATGATTTTAACAACAAAATGCTGAGTTGAAAATGTTCAAACTAGAATAAGGAGAAAGCAATTATATAATAAGTATAAAGAAAATTTTGTCTTCATTTCAAGTGAAACATAAATGTTAGTGCCTAAAAGCATGAATAACACAGAATGACATAACTAGTTTTAAAGAGAACCTTTTATAAGGATTTGCAGAAAGTAATAGAATATTCTGAAGGTTCTTAACATACGTGTTTGCTGGGACATAGATACTGAGTTCCTGTTCAGTTTTTATCTTCTTTTTTCCATCAGTGACCAACATATATATCTCCTGTCCTTTTCCACCCATTCTCTCATCC
This sequence comes from Acanthosepion pharaonis, assembly GCA_903632075.3. NCBI lineage: Eukaryota > Metazoa > Mollusca > Cephalopoda > Sepiida > Sepiidae > Acanthosepion > Acanthosepion pharaonis. Next base: position 2,007,215 of record CAHIKZ030004620.1, on the reverse strand, counting down.
ATATATCTTAGAGTCCAGCATATATCATTTAGTGAAATGTTACAAAGATCTGTTTTTACATTCTTAACTAATCCAAAGATCTGAAAAAAAAAATCAAAGATTCACCTGGCTGTAATATCCAAACTTTCAGGTTCTACATCTTGACTGGCAGTTACCAATTCATCTTGCAACTGTTGTTGATAAGACCTGCACAAAGACATGAATATATCTCTTGGTTCATTTAAAGATCTGATAAAAATTGAAGATTTCTTGGGCAACACTTGAAATCTCATTGTCAGAATATTTATTTACATTATAGATTTATATTCTCAATTAAGCACAAGACGTTAAAAAAAAAAAAGAAGTCATGTTCAGTGTCATGTCAACCTTAGAAGAGATGAACATATTTATTTTTCTCATTGATTCTACATTTACAAAAATACTTGCTAAGTAACATTTAAAAATAACATTCAGAAATTGTTCAACTATTTACTAGTTCCGTAACCTCTTAGACTTATGTATCAATATTGCTTTAATAAGTTTAATAAGAAATTATGTGTTTAGGATTTTAATCAAAAGAAATGTATAGATGTGTTGAAAGAGAATCAAGGATTAAAAATACTGATAAAATTGTTTTAGGTTTTATCAAATTTGGGGTGAAGCAGAATAGAAACTCTAAAAGAATACTTTTAGAATAAACATCTTTTATTAAAATCAACATTTCCTCCTCCCAACAAAAATTTTTTTTTCTTACTCCATTTGTTGTATCTTTTGTTCCAGTTGCACTACATGCATTTGATTTTTCTTTAATTCTTCTTCAGTTTGGCTGAGATCTGAAGGAAAATGCAAAGAGAAATTATAAATGAATTTATATCAAGGCATAGTTATTATTTTATTGATAATCCAGTGGATGTAAACTTAGCTGTTGACAGTTCTTTGTGTGTACTGAGAAATGTTGGCATACACAAGTGAACAAATTATTGCTCATCCTAAATTAGATTGTCAAACTGTTGTGAATTCAATTACAATAATGCTTTTCTTCACAATTCTGAATGCCTAATGTCTGAGACCATGCAAGACATTAAGGTTCTAATCAATCCTAAAAGTTAAGGAAAGCTTAAAGTGTTGATTTTCTGAAATTCTAAATGAAACTTTTCCACTCAAGAGTTTTAAGCAAAACTAATTTCCTCATCTCTGGTTCTTTTAAAAAAGAATTTGAATTGTCATTTTCTCTAATTATTCAGATTTCATGAAAGTAGAAGTCAATGTTAAAACTGTATTGATAGCAATTATGGATTTTGTACAAGAGTGACTGACAGGAAAGCAAAAATATCAGTCACACAGATCCAAGATCACCAGATTTGACAAAACAACTATTCAAGGAAGAGACATGTCCACGTTGTTGTTCTTTGTTGAGCAAGGAATATTTTGGACCACAACTACTTTTTTTCTATATCTTTTTCCTAATAGCATTTTTCAAACAAAATCTATAATTTAAAGACACCAACTTTAAGTTAATGTTTAGCAAGCTCATCTTACAAAGCAATTTACTTGTGTAGTTAGGTCAATTCTCCTTGGTACTCTACTATTGGCCGAGCATCATACTAAGCCACAATTAGTAAATGAATATACTGTAATGGTGTTAAATGTGATTATAGCTAAAGTTTAGTCTGGTGGAAGTAAAACTCTGTCTTCAGTGAAGACAATATGACAATCTTATGAAAAAGCAAACATTGTACACAAGGAACAGTTACTTTTGTGGGAGAATGGTGAGGTGGAATTAATTACAATCTGTTTCAAATTCTTCCTTAAAAACAAACCAAGAAAAATACTACAAAAATGTTTGTTTCCTTCTTACTACTACTAAACATAATGTGTAGCCCTAATTATTTCTTCCCCATTAAATTGGCACCTGAAGTGCCCCATAAAAATATGGTCCAACCCTGCCAATGATACTTTTAGTATAGGTCATTTAAGAGTCCATAAATTTTCATCCTTATTAAATCACAGTCAAGACTAATTTGGTCCCTCTACAAAAAAAGGAAACCAAATGAAATCTGATGACTGAAACTTACCTTCAACTTTCTGATTTTGACGTGTCAATTCATTCAGTTTCTTTTCAAGCTCAAAAATTATCTGATCTTTTTCTTCAGCCAGTTTGGACAACGCTTGATTAAACACAAGCTGGAAAAGAAAATGCACACATTTTGAAACAGGTAATTTTTACAAAGCAAATTAAGGGTTATTTTATGGGTATAAAATGCTAATTTTCAAAAAATTTTAGAGAATCAACAATTCTATAAAAGAGTTTAGATTTTTGCTTGTAAATGAAAATTGAGAAATTAATGAAGAGATTAATTTTCAATCATTTACCAATGAGAAAAGCCAATATATTCACATTTTAGTATTTCACAAGTTTTAGATTAGAGACATCAATACAAATAAAACAGATTTAAATCTTTTTTGTTTTAGATGTAGTAAGATTGATAATGTGTGAATGTTAGTGTGTTCTTTTAAGACCTAAAAGCTGAAGCAATAGACATTTAAAAAATTTGGTACAATGCTAGACTGATTGCTAAAGAAAAGAAATAAATTATAGTTTAAAATCAGTTTCATTTCTACTGTATTCTTAAAAGTTTGTGGTGATAAGTGTGAAAAAGATCTGGGGCAGCAAGACTAAAACCATCCCATTCTTTTTTCATAACAGATTCCTAAATTTGAAACAGACATTTTTCAAATTATTTGGATCTCTTAAGGAATTGAACCCTTGGCAAATAAAATAGCGAAGAAGACCCTCTGTCCAACCTATAGAGTTTTGTGTCTCGCACCTGTTTTTCAGCTGTTAATAATGTTCTCTGACTGTTCAGCTTTTCCTCTTCTTCTGCTTGCATTTGTTGTTTCAATTGTTGCACTTCCTTTTCATGCATCTCCTTCAATGCTTGATTGATTTCCTGTAACAAAGTAAAAAAAAAAAAAAAAAAAAACATTCAGCACAACATTTTCAGCAAAGAAAAAAAAACAAACAAAATATACAAGAGATGAAGATATCAAACTAGGCAGTTTGAAAATATGTTGGCTATCTGATACACTACAAAGAAATATAGTCAACCAATTTGACCAAATCTGTTACCCTCATTCTCACTATTAAAGGGTGTGATGGATACTCAAGAACACACCTTTGAACAATAAATGTTATGCAGCAGGTACCAAACTTTTAACATTCCCATTTCTCATTCAGACAGTGATCCCTTCTGAGATAATGATTTATTAAGAGTAGCTCAGATGTGGCACAAGATCGCAGAGCAAGGAGGACCCAGTGAGGATTAAAATGGCTACATCAAAGTACTCCATTTTTTTCTTTCAAAAACAGTGAGACTATTAACACAGCATCTTTCAGTCTGACACAGGAAATGTAAAGCCATGTCATGCATGTGGCACCAACTGCCAACCAACTTGAAAGAGGCCAGACAGGTGAATAAGAGGATTCATAGTGATGCACGCATCAAGTTCAAATTTTCTACGATAGTTCTTGGTTTCATGAATAACAAGCTATTTGTGCCATCCTACATCTTCCCTCTTGGTCAATGCCACTACTTATATCACTGTGTGTTCAGCATGGCACTCTCAAGCCTCAGATGGAAGCAATTGTCATACCATGTTCCAGCTGATGACTTCTCTCTCTCCCCCAAATGGCCCAAAAGTGTTTGTCAAAATTCTTAACCAATCATATTATCCCCAAAATGTAGCCTCCTATCTATTTGAATCACATGGATTATGTCTGGGGAGTCATTGAGAAGGTGAACAACCAGTTACTTCACAATACCAAGGACATTAACAAAAACCACCTGATCCAGGTTGGAAGACTCTTCTGAGGCTCTCCTTGTTATTAAACATATTTTTAAATATTTAATAGAAATAAAAATTACTATATCTTTGTTTTTTTTCTTTATAAAGTTCTCAATTAGCTGATGTGCCCTTTATAGTTTCTGGGTAATTATTATGGCAATATATTTATTTCTCAAAAAAAAAAAAAAAAACCCTTGTTCATCAGACAATTTTAAAAACACAAAGGAAACAATAACTCCAGACTAAGTAGGTCTCACTATTTCATTAATTACTATGACTCATTAGGATTATCAACAAATGGTTTGGAAAATTTCAGTTTTAGGGTTTGAACGATTTTCATTAGCCATTGTTATATGTTTGGTTGGTTCATGTATTCATAATTGCAACAAATAGCATCAAAAATGCATTTAAATAGTTAGAAGTAAATTCTGCCTCTAAGTGTAACAAGTTCTGATGATACAATTTTTTAAAATATTAAAACAAAATTACTTCTCTTATTAAAAAAAAAAAAAAAAAAATATTCTTGCCCCCTCTTCACATCACAACTTCCTTTTATCAGTATTTAGAATCTTCATTATTATATAAAATTATTCTAACTATTCTATCACATGATGTCTGAAAAATAACTAATTTGATACCAAACTTTAGTGCTGGGTTAAAGTTTTAGTTTGTATATTATAAATTCGATAATTTATACATTTTTGTCTATATATAATATTTTAAAGTACAGAAACTTATAAAACCCGCTTTCAGAAAAAAAAAAAAAAATTAAGGCATCCAATTAAATGCAAAACCTATAACCTGAGCCCCAGGATGAGAAGTTACAATTATTTTTTAACTTGCCATCCACAATGACATTAATATAAAAAAATGTCATTCAATCAAGGAAAAGCAACTTTGAAACCTGATTGAGATTTTGTATTTTTACCCTAAATGCATGAACTTTTTTCCATGATAGCTGAAAGCCTTGCCCAAGATCTATGGCAGCATTGTTGCCAACTATCAAATATGCAAAAACCATTTGTCTTCACATCATTTCTTCCTTTCAAGGCAGACATTTTTCTGTTGAACAAAGTATTTTCCCTGTCATTATCAAAGCAAAATAATCCTTCATCCCTTGAATCTGTTCTCATGAAACGGGATTTCATGGTAGTTTTGTTCACAAATGTTTGCAAATAATTGACTCTAGAATTGATGGCTGAAATATTACTAGGAAGTGAAGAATTATTTAAAGTTGGATAGCATTTTAAGTTTCTCTCTCTCTCTTATATGTGTGTGTATATGCAGATTGTGTAAACAAAGTAAAATTTGAAACCTAAAAATAGAAGCAAAGCAAAATGAGATTTTAAGTCCAACAAAGTCAAATGAATACTTCTCAAAAAAATACTTCTAAGATGATTCACCATTGCCACTGTAAATGTGCAATCTTTCATGAGAACTTCAACCTTCCCTCTTTTAATGTTGAAGTGTTTTTGGTTTTCTGATATAAACTGCATTCTTAAAATAACTAACAAATGCAGAAAAAGAAAAAAAAGAGATCTCTAGGTGTGATATTGGAACCTTGCTGCCCAAATCACTGGTCAAATTCTAAGCCATCAATTTGGTAATTTTCTATCCGGGTGCACCATCCTGCTGATTGTTGCTTACAAAGCCATTCGTAAGAGTAATGGGAGGAAAAAAAAAAATTCCATGATCTAAGATGTTCAAGTAGTTTTACTCTGCATTAAGAAATGACGTTTTATAGAAATGGATTAAGACTAAAAAAAAAAAATGTCTATGGAAAGAAAAAAAAAAGTTTTTTTTCCGTTTTAATTCTCATTCATTTGCTCTACTGATCTTGAGCAAGTCTTTCACACAAATATGAACTTATTGACCTCCTAAAACAAACAGTTACATGAAAAACAAATGGAATGCCATTGGTGAGATTTGAACAAAAGATTTACAAAATATTGGTTAAATCTACAATAAACAGAAAATAGATTTGAAATAGGAATTTTCAAGAAAGAAGCTAACAAAAAAGGTTTAGGAATTTTGAAGCTAATTGATAAGGAAGGTTTTGAAGAAATAAAGTCGGGATAGTATGCAAGACCAAAAGGAAACAATCTATTTTTTGGGTGGGAAACACAAAAAAGGTTAAATGACCACTAATAAAAAAACCGATTTGATCCACTGACCACGACAATACAAATTGGGGATGAAGAAACAAGCTATCCAATCCACAGCTACAATTAAGGAGAGCAGGAGATGAAGAAGTCATGTGGCTGGGAACGGCAGGCAGAATTTACATCAATTTGCTCTTCACACATACCTTTTTGGTGAGAGTTCCTGCAGTCCAGAGCGCCAGTAATTTCTGCAAGGGATGCAGACGGAGGAGGAAAAAAAAAAAGTCTACAACAATTTGGAAAGGAGGGAACAGATGGGGGGGGGGGGGCAGTTAAGATGTGTAAAAAAATTTCTATTTCTCTTGGGACTTTTAACCGGTAGATATGCTCTGAAGAACTACCTAAGGATGTGGACACTTGGTGAGATTATGAAGTCGTCAGTTGTGGTCACTACACATTGGAGGATAAGGTTCAAAAGAAAAGACAAACAATGCTTTTAAAAGAAATCTTCATATTTAATTTGCAGGCAAAAGGATGTCTAGTCTATGAACGATATTTCAGGTGCATGCCTATTGTGAAAGTGTGTCTAAACTATTGAATGATTTTTTACTGAAGAAAAACTAAAGGAATTTGTTTTTTAACTGAACGGTTTTAAAAATTGAACTGTTAAGAGTTTCAAATCTAAAATGATTTACAATTGCTTCCTTAAATTGGCATTAAAGAGAGATTTCAATAGTAATCTTTACTTGAGTGATTAAGGCTTACACAAACCAGAGGAGACTTGTGCAGCATCACCCTCATTCTTTTCATCCCTTTATACCATGACATGTCAATGACGAAATCTTCAATTAAGGAGATTGGTGTTGGGATAGTGTGCAGGGAGAGTTAGATTCATGCCTTTCCAAAAGAAAATGAAAGTTTGATCGTCAGTTAATGTAACCAAAAAGTGAATTGAATATCAAAAAGCAAAGAGGAGTTTTTCGCTGTCACAATAAGCAAACTATTTGATAAATTCAGATTTCATTAATTATTAAACGTTTGATCAAATAAAATATTCAAACCCTGAAAAAATGATGAAATCACTGAGAATCAATTTGAGACGCTTTTCAAAATAAACACAAAATGTCAAGGTCTCCTTTATTAGTTATTTGCTTTCAAAAAGGCCAATGACACTAAAAATTCAAGAAAAGCTGTCTTGACTTTGAGAAATAAATCAGAGTTTCACTTTAAATCCTTGAAAAAAGATTTTAATGTAATGTTTTGCACACAAAGATATTTATTCTAAGATGAATTTATCTGTCTTGAGTTTTATGCGAATCCTGTACTGGTAATCGTGTGAATTAAAAAGAGACTATCTGGCAACAGGACAAATTCATGCCTTTTCCAAGAGAAACAGAAGCAGATTCAGTTGAAGTTCAAATTTGATTCATTAATTCCATGTTCTTTTAACACTTGTAAAATTTTCAATACTTTCAGAGTGGACGAATTAATGCACATCATGGCCTGAATTGAAATGACTATATTTAAAGATGAACATAGATTTTATGTTGACTTTGAGGAAAATATTGGACATTAAACAACTCAGAAATATTTTGTAATTGCATTACTTTGATAACAAATCCTTCCTCATTCGAATTTAGTTTCAACACATTTTATAAATTAAATTTAATGGATTTTGAGCATGTTGTTATATGATCTTGATTTATTTAAATGAAGCCTTGTCAAGTGATATTATTTATAGACTAATATTTCTCTTTTATTTCAGATTCTTATCATGACTAATCAGACTGTCAGTCAACAACCATTAGAAAATAGAACAGATTGGAAATGGCTGTAGATTAATTTTTTTGATTAGTTGCAATGAGAAGAACCTGAAATTAAAATGAAAGAAATATTAATAAATAATATCGGTTGACAAGGTTTCATCTAATAAATCAAAATTATATTACTACTAGTAGTGTATGTAAAAAGAAGAAAAAAACGAAACCCCAAATATGTCAGCGTCAAGTGAATAAAGATAAATAATGGCTAGAATTAATGTTTTAAAACCGTTGACTTGAGTAGCTATTGTACATATGCTTGCCATGATAAAAGAGATAAGAGTTCAATTCTCACCTAGAGCTTATGTTTTGGTTTCTTATTTACTAATGACCACAGAATGGTGGTCTGAAAAGGAACTGAAATTAAGATTAAATAAATACAAAAATATTAATGTTGGCTTTTAAATTTCCAACAATTACAAATGACAATGAGTCAAATCCAATTTCCCTCCATTTTATGATGTTTAGCAAAGCTTGTCTTACAAATTATTACTACAGTAAATTTAAACTTTAATGGCTGTTCTACATGTGGCCTCGTGCCAAAATAAGATAAGCTGGTTTGTCATGCGGCTGAACAAATTACATATTTTCTGTTAGGTGCCTGAGCACATTTAAAACAAAAACAGAATTCAACTCTTAACATTGTAATATGTATAAGATATGTGCAAAAATACCCAATCCCATTTTTTTTTCTTTATAATTTTTCAAAATTTTCAAATATATATTGAATTGGTGAATGAGTGATTTTTTGGGGTTTTTTTTTTTCCACTTCAAATTCTTTAATGCAAAATACAGAATTTTCAAATGAAAAGTTGTGTGAAACTTATATTGAGTGAATTCAGAAATTTCAAAGTGTCTACATAATGACATTTCTGATTTTTTTTGTTAAACACTTTCATAGTAAAGAATGAATGTTTTAATAAATTTTCAGAAGAAACCTCATCAGTTGTTTATGTTTAGATGATACTTTACTTAAAAGGTTCAAAATGTTTAGAAAAGAACATTAAAAAGATTTTCAAGTCAATAAGCTATAAAACATTAATTTTCATTGATTGAAAATGAAAAAATATTGTCCAGTGCCAAGAAATATGTGAGGTGTTACTTAGTAGAACATTTATTCTTCATTATAATTATTACCATCCAGATAAAAACTGCTGTTAATAATTAAAGCTGATCTAAACCAATTTCTGAAATTAATGACATTTAACCTGTTGTGTTTATTTAGGAAGCTTTCAAATAAAATAAATCTGCTTTTGGATGGGGTGAGATGTCCAAAAATAAAAAATTATTTAAAACCTGGTCACATAGATACATCATTCAAACAGCAACTCCACCCACTTCCATTGCAATAAGACACACTTTCGTGACCATCACAAAAACAGACCAAGGGAATCAGAAATATCTCGAGGAGTCCTCATAGAATTAAACTAGTCATGTAGCAGCTCAGATATTCAGATCATGTTCTGTCTTAGTCAGATATTAATTAAACATCTACTTTTAGGGTTTAGCTGTTTTAAGTTTAGTTTTTCTGTTGATATCTGAACAGTTGTTGAAGACAAAACACTGCGTCAAGAAAAGACAGACATTTTTCAATTTCATTTTGTTTTTTAAGAAACAAGCATTTATTTTATTGTTTCTGTCTTATAAGTGGACTAAAAATATTTGGTGACATTTGAATACATTTTTAGATTGTTCTGGAGGATTTAGCGCAAGTTTTTTTTTGTTTTTTTAATTCTAATGGCACAGGTATTTTGGATTTTACAAATATAGCAAAGTCAAGAAATACTGAGGCTTGTTACTACACAATTTATAATAACCAAGTAGAATATTAATTAATGATTCTTAATTAAAATTGTGTGTTTGTGGAGGGGGGGTGATATATAAATTTTTATATATGAAAAAAGGTTTTCAGGAAAATTAATGACAAAAGCTGAAATGCATCACATAATTTTTTTTCAATCGTCATTAATTTTCCAAACAAGTGTATTGAATTGAGGGATACAAATGGATCTAGTTTATAACAAAAAATTTAAAAATAACACATATGCCAGTCACAGGCACAGAGGCCACTTTCACATTAATCTTAAGGCATGAACCCAGCCTCCCTGTGCTGTGTAATGAAGGAAATTCCATACAAGTCTCAGGCTATAATTAAATACTTATTCAATCCGCAAATGAAGATTGACATATTCTAAATGACAATACAAATTCTAACATCTTTAGCAAATGAATATAAAACAAAAAGGAGATTACATATTCTTTTCGGTCCAAACTGAAATTCGTGAAGTTCATAAAATTAATTTAAAAGTGTCCTGCAGGTAATTTAAATTCTAAATTTCAAAAAAAAAATTTTATTTAAATTTCATGCTGGTAATTTCAATAGTGCAGCAGAATTTTGGTCAAATTGTTGGAATTTTAATCTCAGCTTTGTCCTTGAAACAAAACAGCAAAAACCTTCTTTGTCTGAAATTGATCAAATACTTGTAAAATCTTGTGAGCTGAACAAACTTTAGACATGCAACAGAAAAATAAAATAAAAAAAGAAGCAATAGAAAAATTCAAAATTCTTTTGCATCTAAGAACAATAAATGGTAATTCCTTATTCCATTCAAATCTTGCTGGGGAAAGGGGGAATAACATTAAAAATATGTGTGTGTGTGTGTGTGCGCACACCCTACATATAACATATCCTGCTCGACAATAGTAAAACTATAATTTGTTTTTGTTTTATTTAGTCTAATTACAAAAATAAAATAAAGATAGTTAAAGTAAAAAGTGAATTGTCCAACCTTTCAAACACACCACCAATCCCATGTTTTATGCCAACATTTACTGCAGCCTACAATAAACTTGAAATCAATTGAATTTGTTTTTGTCACATGTATTCACGGGTTAAGAAATCCATCTTTTCTAATTTCTTTTTTATGTCATTCTCAAAGTTGTGAATATGAATTTAAATTTGTTAATAGCAAAAATTATAAAAAGCAGAAATCATTTTCAAAGACTCAAGATTACACAAAAGAAAAGGAAAAATAAAAAAAGAAAATGCCAGAGAGTTCATATGCATCTGCTAAATCTAAGCTTATATATATATATATATATATATATATATATATATATATATATATATACACACATACTCACATTTTTTTTGTAACCTTTCTTCTTAAATAAAGAAACAATTCTTCTACATAATAAATTATATAATAAATGCAAATGTCAGTGTGTCACACTTTTTCAACTTTACTCCTAGAGGTTATAACCCAAGATATCATAACGTTTTGGAATTAGGCCGACTCCATGAGCAAATTAAAAACATTCCAGGTCAGATCCAAACAGGCAATTCTGAATTTTTTTTGCAAATGATTTTTTACAACAAATTTTTTTTGTATGATAATTTTTATAACTTGGAAATAAATTTGGGAATAATTGAAATTAATTGCAAAATCTAGTGAAAGTTACCCATGAAATAAAATAATTGTGTGTACGAAAAGTAAGGACCTACATACATCAAAATACCTTTAAAGTAAGTGGTGGTAGAAGAATTACTGTTGAACTTTTAAAAGGTAAGCTTAGGTATTAACATAATACTTAAATGCAGCGATCAATTTTGAGTTCTTCTGTAGTTTATTGCTGCCTACTGCATCTACTTCTCCCCTACCTATTGTGATGAAGGTGTAATCGAGCCCTCCACAGTAGCTAGCTTAAATGCAGCCCAATAGGGCAGCTTTTAAGCTAGTATTTAATGTTTAAGTTATTTCAACTCTTTACTTTTTCTGCTAAAAATCAGACTTTCACCACCAGAGATGAATTTTTTTTTCTTCCATTCGTCTTTATCCAGTCACATTACATAAAATGTAGAATTGAGCACAAACAGCAAAAAATTTAATTTCCATTTCACCAAAGTAAAATGGTTTTCTTGAAAGATTTGCTCAAGTTTTGGTGTTTCTCTTAACAATAAATTGCCAAGCTGATATTGAAAACATACACACAAAAAAAACAAAAAAACTGCAATGATGACAACCTTGACAAATAAAACATTTAATGAGATTTTTTGTAAGTGCGTAAACATCTTACAATTACTCTCAGAAATTAAACTAAGAAAAGTGGAAATATAAGCATCAATTTTTGTAAAGAATTTTGATTTAGCAGAACAAAATTAAGTGACAAATGCATTGGACATCAGTTTGAAATCAGTTTAAAACAGTTGTTATCATGAGCGTTGTGACACAATGTTGGTGCAATATAATCTTCCTACTCTCGTTTGGTCTTGTTCCATTTCTAAGCTAAATTTCGTAAATATAACAAATGAAGAATGTGAAGCTTTTTCAGAACAGGGTCTTAGGAAGACCAACCGATTGATTGGTTGAGATTTTGTTTAGTTTTTTTTATGGTTCATCAAACCTTTATGGGTTATTTAAAGTCAAAATATATTTTGGATAATAAGAATAATCCTTATATTTTTGAGTTGCATAATTTTTGAAGAATGACAATTTTTACAAAAATAAGTCCTATTTAACCCATAGATGAGGAGAGAGATTTATACCTTTCCGAAGATTATTCGTGCATAAGTGAATGTAACAAACCTGACTGAAAATTGAACTCGGCTCCGATTTCTCATTGCGAGCCACTATCCATTACATCACAATGCACATCTACGTTAGGAAGATGTGAATAAATTACGAAAAGGTTGACCCAATCAATTCAATTGGTTTACAAATTAAAAAGGATTGTGAATAAGCAAAGACAGCAAGATTGTTATCTTACTTGGAAAATTAAGGTTTTAAAATTCTCATAGAAAACAACACAAAAAGATATTCAAGTACAATTCTTTAACAACCAATGATTTTGGGGTTGTATTTATTATTATTTCTTTCAAACAATGTCACATGACTTGACGGTAGGCAAAATAGAAATTCATATCAGTTCCAGAAAAAAACAACTCAAAGTTTTTTTGTTTATTTTTAAACATTTTGATCACATAATATTTTTTAAGAATATTCATAAAGTCTCAAGCATATCAGATAAAAAACGATACATGCAACATTTTACACAAGTTTGATCTGGAACAATGCAAGCCAGAATTATGCTATTCCTTTTTATAATAAGCCTATTAAGCATAAAGACATTAATTAAAATGTTTTTAGCTCCTAACATGAAATTTTTTTTGCAGTTAAAATACCAATATTGATTTGTTAAAAAATAAATAAATATAAAATTTGAGGGAAATCTTATGTAACAAGATAAATCTCTCAAAACCAGAATGAACCAGTTGATCTCCTCCTTAATTCCAAGGTTAAATAAATTGCAGCTTTGTACACAATGATTATCATCTTTGAGTTTGAAAAATACAATTTTCTACAAAAGCAAACTTTGTTAAAGTCTTTTTTTTTCTTTTTACTATATCAAAAAAAAAAAAAAATCTACAGATTCCCATATTATAAGCAATTTTTTTTTCTTTTTTCAATCTTATGTAAAAAAAAAAAAACAGGGAAAAGGCAGAAATTGTTTGGCTAAATGTCAATTCATAAATAAAAATATTTGGGAAAATGTTAACCTTGAAATAAGTAGATAATGGCTCATTCTGTTTCTGTAAATCATTCAAATGAAAATTTTAGCAGCAACGTTGTTGAGCATTACACATTAAACACAAAGAATTCAAAACTTTGATTCAATGCCCAAGACAAATTAAAAGTGGAGGGAAGAAACAGACAAACAATTTGCATTAAAATAAAACATGCAATTTCACTATTTGTATCTGCCAACATTACAATTACTAAAAGGAAATTTTAGTTTAAAAATCGCAAAACAAAAAGTAGTTTGCTTCATAGAATTTATCACAAAAAAGTAAATTGATTTTACAGTCAACCCTTGTATTATTTGTATGGAGTACACAGTAAGGATTGAACTCACTACCCAGACATATCTCATTAACCATTACTCAATGCCAAGGCACCTACAAGTGGGGGGGGGGGCTAAATAGTTATAATTATTTACAGAGCTTTGTTTTGTCTGGCACAAGGTCACAAAAGTAGAATACTATCCTGTGAGAATTAAACTTATCTGTTATGGCTTGGAAGACCAACATAATATTCATTACTCTATGGCAGTTAGCTGACCTCAAAATGTGTGTAGATATTAATTTTATTTTTAAAGCAGGTCACCATGCAGTCTCCATCCTTCTTCAGATGTCCGTTAATTTAGGTAACCTTCAGAAAATTCTTTTAGTACTTTCAGTTATTACTAGTCCTGTTTCCACAGAGTTTCATTCTACCAAACTCAGAGATTGAACTCACAATTAATGTCACCAAATTTATTATTGTTTTAATCCTCTAGTATTAAAGTGGAATAATCCTGAAGCTAGAACATGAAATCTTAAACTTGATGATGATCTTATTGCCTGCCTCTTGCAACATTTGACATTTTACACTGACAATTCTCTTACTGCTGCTGCCTTACTGTCAAAACTTTCTATATCAGTGGCTTTCATATGGTATTTATATCTATCCTAGGCCTATTGAGGAAGTTGTCATAGCCTAACAGATATTTCATCCTTCAGCATAGATTAAAAAGTTTTAAATTCTCTGACAGGTAACCATATTGACAGACACCTGAAGAAGACCAAAAAGCATAGCAGCCAAAATGTTGTGGTAATAAAGATGACGATTAGTCCAACTGTAAATAATGTAAATAAAAATACCCCCCTCCAAGAAATTCAAACAGAAATCAGTTCCAAGTATATAAGTGTTGGATTACTATACCCAACAATAATTGCAAGTGGTACAATATAAAAAAAGGCTCTTCCTCTTTGACTTTTTAGAGCAGCAATACATGTTTCCCCTTTTGCTCCAATAGAGACAAAACATGTAAGTTCCCTTAGTGACACAAACTGAAGATTGTATTGAACTGTTTAGAACTTCAATTTCATTTCTTTCTTTCTTAATCCTTATGGAACATGTCTTCTTAATACACTTATTATTTGTATTCCTGGTTTTGTGCTCTTTTATTTATTTTTTACTCTGACTCACAGGAGTCCATCAAATATTGTTTGCGAGACAAATGTGCAAAGAGACAAAAAATATATTTTCTACAATATCTCAAACATTATTGGATTAAAAAGGAAACAATGTTACATAGCAAGTCGAATTTTTAATTGGGGAGCGGGGCAGATTTTAAACATATCATATACAAGTCAAAGTGAAGTAAGGGCAAAGCAAGTCTCATTACTGTTAATTCTCATTTATTACTCCATTATGTCTTTGTGCCACATTCAGTTAAGTAAATATCTGTTAAATTATTACAATTAATAAATTAAGTGAATCCCAAAAAATGTACAAACTTTGTAAGAGTAAATGAAAAATGATATCAGCATTAATTCCACCCTGAAAATGAATTAAAACAATTGCTGTTGGCATTGAAAATTTTCTTATGATGATTTGACAAATTTCAAGTTTAAAAAAAAAAAAAA
The DNA here is from genome assembly GCA_903632075.3 of Acanthosepion pharaonis. Taxonomy (NCBI): domain Eukaryota; kingdom Metazoa; phylum Mollusca; class Cephalopoda; order Sepiida; family Sepiidae; genus Acanthosepion; species Acanthosepion pharaonis. Next base: position 1,992,000 of record CAHIKZ030004620.1, on the reverse strand, counting down.
CATACCAGAAATTCATTTTATAAATCTGATGACTGATAAAATGACATTTCATCAAGAAAAGAAGAAATGATGGCAGATACAAAAAGGTTGTGATAATTAAAAACAAAACAAAAAAAAAAAAAACACAGTAACAAAAAAAAAAAACTGCTAATTTGTACAAACATTTTTAGTCAAGTGAAAAATTTTAATCAACAGAATATACAAAGAAAATCAAACAGAAAAGAAAAAAAGTTTTTAAAAAAGAAAATAAAAAAATATTGGTCTTTAAATCTTAAAAGTCCAAAATGTCCAAAATTTTACCAGAGCCTCAAACATTAGACAGCCATAATCTAATCAAAGAACATTTTTCTCAAATTTAATTTAATTAATTAAAAACGCAAGCTAGATTTTTGTAATGTCTAATTTTATTTAAAACTTGACAACATTTTTGAGGTCACAAGGAAGAAGAGAAACAAATAATACAGGAATGGGATATTTACAAAGTTGTGTTTGCTTTTCTAGAATCTCAAAAATAATATGATGTCAAAAGTTTTAAAAAGTAATATTTACAATATTTTACAGAGCAAAAGAAAAAGATTTTTAAAAAATATATATATACCCCCCCCCTCCTTTTTGGACACAAATTGAAATGGACTTGAAAAGATTTACCGATCAACAAAAAAAGCAAGGCCTGGCAATCTGATCACAAACTTCAAAACAAAAAGAAAATTCTTTTTACATTATAAGTGAGGAAAAATTGTTAAATTTTTTCTATATATATATACATATATATATAAAATGACTGTTCATTTAATTTTTTTGTTTTTAAAGTTCCACAGGCATTTGATGATATCACAGTGTAGCAGGATTAAGATATTCCATGTTGGAGACAAGTATGTGTGGATGTGTTTTTTTGGGGTTTTTTTTTTTTTTGTCTTTTTTTTCAACCTTTGTCCTCAAAGCCAAAACTTGTTCTTTTCCAATATTATAGACAACCAAGGCATTTCACAGTTGTTTCAACTAATGGTCAATGAATGAAAAATTACAGACAAATGCAAATACACACAATATATGGGCTATTTTCTGGCCTACAAAAAAACTATTGGATTAGAATTTTTGGCATTGAAAAATGTGAACGCAAGAATAGGTAATATCAATGAGTTTTTTAGCATGAAAAATTAGTAAAAAGGTGACACTAGTTTTATTTGAAAAAGAAAAGAAAGAGCAATGGAACCACAGATTCCAGAAACAAGTAGTGTGAAGAATACAAGTGTGTCTAGATTTGCAAACATGGAAAGAAGAGGAAGAGGTGCAAAGAATTTCTAACATTTTAATTCCTCATCTAAAAAATATACGATTGACAGAAACAAATCCAAACTAATTTATCAGCTAATTTTTTTTCCAGTTCACCTCAGGCTCAAAGAACATATGTAATTTTCAAATGAAATTTTGACAACTCAAAACAGAAAAAAATAATACAAACTTATTTGCATTCACCTTCCTTTTCTAATTAAATGACATCAGAACAAAGTGAAAATAGACATTATGTACTTAACTATTCAACTATTTCCGAAATCTTGGGAATCTAAGAATTTGTTATTAATAGATAGAAAACAGGGATTAATTGTGTCCAGAGTTTCCTATTTTCCCCTGACACACATTTGTTGGTATAGACATGGCCTGTTTCTGATGAGGTAAGCCATGTTGAACACTGAACAGTGAGGAAAGAAACTTGACTGGATTCATAACCCCAGGATTTGTGAGTACTTCATGTCAGTGTCCGAATGTTGAATAAAGAGTATGTGATAATTACTCATGATTAACCAACTTGGACAGCATTTAACTCAACATTCAATTGTCTTTATTTAATAAATGGGAAAAAAAAAAACTATACACCAGGGGATTCTTTGTTTAGGTGCAAAAGTCATTCATTACCCATTTTATGCTTTATAAAAAGTACATAACAATTTTTTTTTATTTGATAAGAAGCTATTTTAAGCAAAATCTTGAATAATTGCCTTGTGTTAGCAGCTGTGTAAAAAAAAAATCTGTTACACTTAGTTTATTTCAAATGATCAATAAAAGCTTTGAAATTAGTCTGAAATTTCTTTTACTAAAACAACCACAAAATAACAATTAATAAATACTGGTTAATTTAACAGATTTAAAAATTAGATTAGAACAGCCAAACAAGTCTACACTTATTTTTTCAAGTAGAGTGCAAATATTAAAAAGACTTACAATTCAGTAAATTAAATCAACTTTGAAAACAGACACAGGATTAAGTAATCAGTGTCAAAATATATACAATGTACATTTCTTATTTCAAAATATATACAATGTACATTTCTTATTTCAAAATATGTACAATGTACATTTCTTATTTCAAAATATGTACAATGTACATTTCTTATTTCAAAATATGTACAATGTACATTTCTTATTTCAAAATATGTACAATGTACATTTCTTATTTCAAAATATGTACAATGTACATTTCTTATTTCAAAATATGTACAATGTACATTTCTTATTTCAAAATATGTACAATGTACTTATATTACAATGTTATTTCTTATTTCAAAATATGTACAATGTACATTTCTTATTTCAAAATATACAATGTACATTTCTTGTTCAAAATATTATTTGTAAATTATTATTTCAAAATATGTACATTTCTTATTTCAAAATATGTACAATGTACATTTCTTATTTCAAAATATATACAATGTACATTTCTTATTTCAAAATATATAAAGTGTATGTTTTTGCTATAATAACTTAGTAATATTTTAAAAAGGGCAACAAAGTAAACAAAAATGTATTTTGGAATGCAGAAAGAGTTGTATGGTATTCAGACTTGCTTAGTTGGCCAGACAAAATTAAAAGTTGGGCCTTATTTAAAACACTTTATTTAAAAGAATTGTCTACTTTAAAAAAAAAAAAAAAAAGGATGTCCCATGTCTGGATAATGCCAGTTTATTCAATGCCTGTCATGCAAAATGATAAAAATTTATCTCATTACTTGGCAAGTCACAGGAAGAAAAAAAAATTAGTTTTCATGTTTAAGATGAAAGAGTTCAAAAATCAGTAAATACATTTTACTACCAACTTTGGCCTGACAAATTCTAGGACAAAGGATCAAAATAATAATAATAATAATAATGTATAAACAAATACCCCTTCAAGAAATTTATTTGGTCAGACAAGAAATTATGGTAGATTTTGTTTACATCATCCTCAACATATAAGGAACTTTAAAGAAGTTTTATTCATTGAAAAGAAATAAGCTAGCAGCAAAAGATGAAGACAAAAACAGGAGGAAATCAAACCTTTGTAAATCAAATCTCATATTATTCAGTGTATATTTTCACCTTAAAATTTAAGCTTAAATTCTGCTTGTGTCCTATACATCAAACATTATATATATATATATATATATATATATATGTGTGTGTGTGTGTGTGTGTATGCATGTGTAATATACACAAGTCATGCATGTATATTTTTATTTATTTTGTTTAAATGTTATTATTGACGGATACTCGTATGCGAGTAGAAGCTCTGTCTTTTAATTAAACAGTATTTTTTATACAATCACATCTACTGGCCTAAATATTTGAAAAATCTTGTCAGAAATATATAAACAGGAATGCTTTAGTTCTCTTGACTGTGTTATTTTATAACAATAATATGGATTTAAAACTTGAACTGCACATCACCAATCCAAGTGCTTAATGCAGTTAATGTCAGCAATCACATAATTGATATTTCAATTTTCATTGGATGCTCAGCAAAATTTCTTTAAAATAAAGAAGCATTTTATATTCAGAAAAACATGGTACTTATTTCAAAATGTTTTTTTTTTAAAAATGGCTATATACTTTGTTAACAAAATATCTATCTACCAATGTCACAGATCTTAAAACACTTTGGATGTGAACACCAGCTAGATCTATTGTTACTAAAGAGGACAAGAACAGATTTTATTTAAGTCATAAATCAATGATCACTCCTTGGATGATTAAAACAAGATAGGAATCTTAACTTCTTCATTAAGTGATGTGAAATTAAAGAGATGCTAATGAGACAAGAGGACACCTGTTTTCAATCTAAGTGGGAATATTGTCAGGAAAATGTGAACAAGTTAATCATCTTTATTACAAGGAAAGACAGCCATTCTCTCTTGGGTCACTCTTACTTGAGTAGAAGAAATCTGCACCCCAGTTAAATAAAGAAAAACATACAGCTTGTTTTAGAGAGAGAGAGAGAGGAAAGGCCAAAAAGTTAAATTTTCTGTATAAATGATATCTGTGTGTGCATTTTGTTTTTTTGTTTTTTTTAAAGTTTAGCTCTCATATTTAAAAATCTATTAAAAATCCTATGATATGAGAAAACAAAAAATCCATTTTTTATAACAAGATTATATATTAAAAAAAAAATCATGGACAAGGGTGGTAAAGTTTTAGGACTGGAGGCCCATAGCATTCATCAGAAGAAAAAAAAAATGGCCATCCAGATTTGGGGATAAACCCATGCAAACAGTTTAATCGGATCTCAACCACACATGTGCAACAAATGAGAGAACAACAATGAAAATAGAAAAGATCCTCACCCTTTTCTCAGCCTCAATTTCATTCTTGCAGTCTTTCTTAATATCCCTGAGAATTTGCTCATGTACAGCCAGGCTAATCACAGAATCATCAGTTTGAGACTCGCCATCCCGGCATGCTTCCAAACGAGCCTCAAGCTGTCTACATGCATATAGTTCAGCTTTAGTCTGTTCTAACTCTGCCTCATACTTCTTCAGTCGAGCAGTAGAATCATCAAGCTGCTGGTTAAGCTGACAAAGCTTTGCATCTTGGGCGACGGCCAATTCTAGACGCAAATCATTCAATGCACATTCTTTGGTTTCATTGCACTCTTGCCACACATTGTCATACTTTGCTTGCAAGTGGATAAAATCTGCTTTCAACGAGTCCATGGATGCATTGTGCTCATCTGTAAGCTGCTGCTTTGTCTCCAAGATGACAGAGTTCTTCTCCGTGACAAATGCCATTTTGAGATTTTCAATTAGCTCAGTCTTCTCTCGTTCATATTTCTGCGTATATGACTCGGACATGCAGGCAATTTCCTGAGTCAGGCTCTCCACCTGGCTCTGCAAGCAGGACATGCGCCCACATTTCTCAGAAAGCTGCATCTCCTTTTGGTCCAAAAGTTCCTGAAACTCGGCTCTCTGTTTATCTAATTCAACTTCTCTCTCCAGCAGATATTTCTGATTCAGCTCTTTGCATTTCTCGTTCTCCACATTTAATTCAGCTACTTTCTGAATCAATTTCTCACATTCTTCACGGCTTTGCTTATACACATCTTCCAGGTTTGCCTTCTCTTGAACCAAACTCTCAATCCGCCGGTCAGCCTGACTCACTTTATCAGTCAGTGCCTGCATGGCTAGCTCATGCTCTTTCTGGAAAGACAAAAAGTTCTCTGTGCGTTCTTTTTCTTTGTTAGCATTGAACATGCGAATGGCTTCCAAAAGATTCTCCTGCACCAAATCGGCATGAGTCACAAAGTCAGTCTGGTTTTGCCGTACTAGCTCATGTAAATTACAGAGTTGCTCCCGGAACTCGGGCACACTACGCTCCGTAACATCTTTTAAGGTTTTCAGTTTGTCTGCTGTCAGCAAAGACCTGGTACGACAAGCCTGCAATTCACGAGAGAGTTTCTCCGACAGTTCACATTTCTCCTGAAGCAACTTATGCAGTTCCTCTTTTGGGATGCCTTTGTGTGACGTAGCCTCTATTGACGAGGGCATAGATTCATCAAAATAAAAATCAGCTGTTGTAAATTCCTGAGACGTCTCGACTTCAGGAGAAGTATCTGAGGCTAGATGACCCTTGGCTAGTTGCTTCCGACTCGACAAGCTTTCACTGCTCTGTTCGACGCTTCGATTAGCAGCATCTATTTCGGACGACAATTTACACACATCAATTGGCCCATGCAGAACTTGTCCTACGAGCTTTGGAGGAGACTCTGATTTTGTCAGCGTAGAGTCCTTCTCCTCAAGAGAGGGCTCACCAATGCCTTCTGTTGTAGTCTGAGTGTAACTATCAACAGTTAATGAGATTTGCTGATGGTTACTACTTCTCCTAGCCCGCTGATCCTGTTTGGAGTCAACACGGATCATCGAACACACGTATGGCAAAGTGTCCACCCCAGTTGTGAATTCACCAAGTGGAGCAGTTAACTGTTTGGTTTTGGTATCAGAGTCTTTAGGGATTATTGGAGAGTGCAGCTTCAAGGACAGTCTTTCTTCCACCATTTCTGGATGTTTGGTGCGGAGCTCTTGAAAAACTTTCTCACTGACATTGGTACACAGACGCGTGTAGATTTTCTTCTTTGGAGGCATTCTAGAAAAGAGAAGATGAAGACATCAGACAAATACAAGGAGGATGCAGAGACAAACCATTTCATATCTACAAAAAAATCACAAAATGATATATAAAATTTTCAGTCATCTACACAGGCTAAACAAAATTCAGAAATCACAGAACAATGATAGAAATTCCAAGAGTCATTCCTGGAATTAAATGAAATTGCTCATTTTTTATTTTTTTCATCACAACTGTTTGGCCAATTATTAGGGCTTTTGGTATAATAATAAAATCAATGTTTGTATACACACACACACATACACAAGTACAGCTGTTCTTAGACTTACAATAAGATTACATTCCAATGAGCAAATTGTAATAAATGGGAAAAATAATCTTGAAAATGACTAGGATGTTGAGATTTTTTCTCTAAGGCAACAGTTTTTTGTACTCTTTATCACAAGAAACAAAAAAAATGTACTTGGCTGTTTAGCAGTCATTGGCTTTCAAAAATACAATAAAAATGGGTGTAAAAATACTGAATGATAGAAAGTTAAGATATTAGCACTGAAAATCACAAGTCAGAAACTGGAGGGTGGATAAATACAGCAGAAATATTGTACAGTATCACTAGGCTTGTGTGACATTCAGCCACAAAAAACAATTTAAATATTGAATTTTCATTGCTATCATGACAACATAAAAGCTAAAAAAAACAAAAAAAAACAAAAAAAAACTCAAATCTGATCACTGTATCATGAAGAGAAACTAGTGATTTTATAACATATTTATGTAATAATTTTCGAATAAATAATTATATATATATATATATATATATATATATATATAGTGGTTCACCCTTTACAGAGCCTGGTGACCACTCGTAGTAGAGGGTTATGTTAGGAGGCCATTTGTAGGAGTAGAGGATAATGATTAACCCTGGCCTTGAACTGGTTAAGATTGTAGTGATCAGAGAAAAATCCTGTTGGAGGTCAGTTCCACAGGACAGAAGTTGCTAGAGTGGAACTTACTTCTCACCAATATGAAGGGAATGCAGTCTATACCAAAAATAAGAAGAGGCTTTCAATTATTTTGAAGTGTCAAATAATAAGGTGAGGAGGAAATATACCAGCTGAAATATTTTGATAATACTCAACAAAAGATAGGGATAGTCGTTTATAATAATTGGTAGAACAAACTGCCAGCCAAGAAATTCTTGCAGAAACAAGGACTTTTCGGGTGATTTCAAATTACAATATTTAATGCTACACAGATTCAACAGAATATTTTCAGAAGAATGACCGAATACTTTTTATAATAAAGAGAATACTTTATTTTTCTACTCAAAAGAATAAAAATAAAATTAAATAAATATCTAAAATAGCAGCTTTTAAAGCACTAAAAAATTCGCCACATTTTAACTAAAATCTAGACTTGCAAATAAATTGCTTGTAATTCAAAGGGAGATAATTTATAATTGCATTAATTAAAACCAGTTTCATATTACTGCTAAGAATAAAAATACCACAAATCTTTGGAACATCTAGTAGCATTTGTTTAAAAGCGAGTTCAAATTTTTATAAACTGTTTCCAAGTGATTTTTAAGTATTTACTGCATGGTTGTAAATTTTTATTTAAGGAGACAGATTTTTCCAAAAAACATTAAGAAAAACAAAAAGTTCAGCAATTCTAAAAACTACAAAAGTCAATAGTTTTTATTTACAAAAAATATTTAGTAAAAGTTGATACTTGAAGGTGGTTCCTTTTGCCTTCAAAACCTGAATGATACAATGACTTAGTTTGCAAATTTAGAGACCATAGATTGAGTGATATTCACGTTGGCTGGTTTCAGCTCCTAAAAGTGCAATATTTGGTGTTTTGTAGTGTACACATCTCTTGTCACTATTCTCCAAAGCTTTGTAGACAAAGATAGAATATTTCATTACTGATAAAATGTAATTCACCGATATAGAAAATGGTGCAAAACAAACCTATGAACAACTAATTTTGTTTCTTTTAGATTGTACACAATGACAAAAGAAGTGGTGGAAACATTGTGCCCATCAAAACTGAAGCTCTTTCATTTGTACAGATCACATCGTGCAGATCATCTTCTGTGCTTATGCAAATACATTTTTAGTTTGCATTAATACTGTATGGGAGTTCTTGACCAAAGTTTTGCAAATGAAAGATTTCGATACTTGCTGTACCAGGTTTGTTTGTATCTTTTAACCAAATGTCTTTTCTATAGCATCTCTTACACTTCACCAAAAGCATCAGGATTTCCCAAGAAGTTGTAAATCAGTGATAAAGATTTTCTGAAAGATCCATTTAAAATATTTGTGACAGAAATCTAACTAAAGTAGCAATAGAAAATAAGATGATGTCTAAATCCTGTGATTGTTTAGAAATTCAATTAGAAAATTTATTTTGGTTTTTGACCTGAGGAATTGTAAATATTGTTTAATTTATTCAAACTATTGTTCTCATCTTGATTATGTTTTTGATGTTATTACAGACAACATTTCTGCCAAGTACTCTCTGGCCATCTTCAGGTATCTAATTGTTTTGAGTTGATATGGGATATCTGATGATTGCGTGATTCTGTCCCTGTGATACCAGTTCTTGTCATCTAGTGGCCATGAGTTCAATCACTGGATCAGGTAGTGAAACAATATACACTTGATCAGCAAGAAAAAACAAGTACTGGCATCATAAAATAATACAATCAACAAATATCCCAAACCAGCCCAAAACAATGGACACCTGAAGATGGCCAGAGAGTAATTAGCTGAAATATTGTCTATAACATCAATAATAATCAAGAAATGAACAACAATTTGAATAAATTACAGCATATTAAAAAATGTTTATCAACAAGAGAAGGTAAACAATACATGGATTTCCTTTTAATAGCCAGCATTAAGAAATATTTGCAAAAACTGAGCATCAAAAACAAAACAAAAATGAGTCAATATTTGGTTCTGTCATTAAAACCCTGAATCTTACTTCAATAGAACAAAATGTCAAAGAAGAGAAAATACTTAGAATTTTGTTAAATTGTCCTCTTTCTTCATCATCCAGCTTTTTAGAAAGAACAAAATATCTTAGATTCCGTTAAGTAACATTATCAATGTTTATTTATATAACAGTTAAACACGAAACAAACAGCAACAAGCAAAAAATATAAATTGGACAATTTTGAAAGAATTCAGAGTAATGTCTCCAAAAGAGTTTTGTAAAGTTCAAAATCAGCCTCTACTTGTAACAATTCATGTTGTATATGAAGGAGACTCACATTAAAGAACTGGCCAATTCAGGAACAGCTTTCTTCAATTTTTCAATATCTTCTATTGTTACTTCTGGAATATTATGATCAAATGACCTTGGCGAATTGGTCTGAAAAAAAAAAAAAAAAAAAAAAAAGGACATTTTTAAAACAATTATTTTAATACAAACATTTTATTTAACTGCAAAAGCTAAAAAGTTTTAATGGTCATTGTTATTTTAGGATTTTCTCTTGAAAAAATCTTTTTAAATATTTCAATATTGAAGTTGAAGGTAAAAATAGAACTGAATATTCTTTTTTTACTAATTGATATGAAAATGGTTCATTTAACGAAAGGTAATAAAATAATTGTCAAACTGTTTTAAGTTATTTGAAAATGATAGAATAAGTATTAAGTGTGTGCAAAAGTTTCCAGTGGAAGAAAAAGAAATAACAAAGAATTTCTGAACATAACTAATGTATTGTAGGTATGTACAAGGTGTGTCAGAATAGTAACAAGACTTACTGTGCTGAGATATGAGTGGCATAGGGATTAGCAAATTGAATACATAATATCCGGGAAGTATATAACTGCAAATTCACTTGACTGCAGCCATTGTATAGTTTTGCATGTGTTTTTATTAACAACTATTCAATTTTAAGCCATCAATTGATAGACACAGAGCAACAGATCAACCTGAAATTTCTGGTCCAGTTGGCAGAAAACTGTCAGAAGCACTGACTACTGTAGAAAAATGTACAAAGATGTGACAATGTCATATTCTTGAGTTTTTCAAGTGGCAGATTAGGTTGAAAGAGGAAGACAACTTCAAGAGTGAAAGAGCCTTCAATGAGCAGAGGACTGAGGCTAGCATTGAGTGCGGCGGGAGACAGGTGGTGAGTAGCAATTGTCAGCTGACTATTCGACTGATCACAAGTGAGCTGGTCATGAAGCATGACAGCATCTGGAAGATTATTACCAAAGATTTGGGAATGTGAAAGATCTACTGAATGATAACCAGGAGCAGCAGTGCATGCAGGGGTGTCAGGACATCCTCAAGTATCTTGAAACTGGACCAGACTTGCTAGGGAGAGTCATTCACCAGTGATGAGTCATGGATCTTTGATCCTGAGATCAAATACAAAAGCCTTCAGTGGAAGAGTCGAGAGTCGTCGAGGCTAAAGAAAGCAAGACAGTCAAAGTCCACAAGTCAAACTCTTGTTGATTATGTTCTTCAATGTGAGAGGCATCATAGAGTGTTCTTGCCACACGGCCAGACAATCATCCAGCATGTCTACAAAGGCATTTGCTTCATTTAGTGTGAGAAGAGGTGAGAGTTATGGCAGGAAAACTTGTGTCTGCTTCACCACAACAACACGCAGACTTACGACCTGAGCATCTGGCAATTTCTTGTCAAATAGAACACTGCCCTTCTGGAACAACCTCCCTACTCACCCAACCTAGCACTGTGTAATTTTTTTTCCTTTTCCCTCCCAAGCTCAGTGGGGTTCCATCAAGGAAGGATCCATTTTCCAGACATGGAAGCCATCATTATATATAAAATAACAACAGAAGATACAAAAAGAGATATTCTTCATCAGCACAAGAATATTTTATGGCTAATAAATAACTAGTATTTATTGACAACTCTTAATACTTTTCCTTTTAGTAACAGCATTTTCAATAATAGTGAAACAGATCAGGAGAACAATGAGAGATTCACCCTCCACCCCCAAAAGATGATATTATAAATATTAATAAAAAAATAAATAAGTTTTAAATTAATTCAGCTAATTGAGAAAAGAAATTACATAATGAATTCAACGGCTCATTTGTTTTATGTAATTAATAAATTCACAACTAAAACTAATCAGAAACTTGCATTAATATTTATTTCAAAGTAGAAAAAAAAAAAGAAATAAAAAATTTAAACAATTTTTATAAAACCAAAATAAAACTTATGTGTTACTGCTTTTATACAAAAAAAATATTTAAAACTATAATTCAGTTTCCCATTCAAGTTATAGGTTATCAAACTACAAACCAATGGGTTAACAGCTTTCTGAAAGCTCAAAATGTTTGCTTTTTTCTTTTAATTTCATATAAATCTGGAAAAATCTCAACATCAAATTTTAAGCTGACAAACATTGCACTTTATAAGCAGTCATTCTTGTGCCATATAGGAGCAGCAAACAAGTTGTAGCAAAAAGGAAAAATCCTTTGCTTGATTACAAGAAAACAATTATGAAGATACAGGAGGCAAAAATGGCCATTTTCTGAAAGCACCAAGACACTTACTGCAAACTTTGATGGCTCATCATGGAGGCCATGAAACAGGGACTGAATGAAATGTTTACCTGAAGACAAAAGACAGGGAAATTAATCAAATATAAAAACAAAAATATCAGAAACAACAAATATTTCCAAGAACTAAAAACAAATCAGAAGTTTTTTGTCAAAAGTTCTCCGCAACTTAATTAAATGCCTCATTGTAATCAAGAAAAAAAAATTCTTAAACAGAAATAAAATACAGTCATGAAAAATAAAAGAAAAATTCTTCATTTCTTTGCTATTTCTAATTTGTCTAAAAACAAAAATTACAATATCCAGATGTCGAGTTTTTAAGTGAAGGATGAAATGATACCAGTTCAGATTTCAATATGATGACTAATTTTGTTAAATTTGCATTTATTTTTCTTTGAATTGATGATGTTTACCATTTCAGTGTTTGCTTTCATAAACACAACAACAGGAATAAATAGAAGTGTTGATATATAGATATATTGATTGATATTGTCATTACAGGTCAAGTAAAAATAATTGGACCAATGCAGACAAAGCTAAAAAGGTATATTATAGGTCACAGTGTAAATGTATCACTTTCAATAATACTTGGAAAGGTCACAACACCATGAGTACTAAGTGGAAAAAAACTTTTAGAAAATCCATCCACCACTAAAGGTTGATTACATCCAAAGAAATGGTGCTTACCAAACTTGGTATAAAATGCTTGTCTATCTCGAATTTCTTCCGAGTAAAGAGAATTGGATTCAATAGCTACAGTCTTGGCCCACTGAAATTGGAAAATAATTTTTTGAAAATGAAAAGAAAAAATACAGAGAAGAGGTGAATATAAACTCTGAGATTTTGAAGCAAAACAAATTATATGAAGTATTTCTCAGGATAAACTATTATAATATGCTAACCTTTGTGGGAATTAGAATATAGTTTTGAATTCAATTTTCCAATAAGTTTTTTTTAATGTAAAAATTAAAATAAATGGAAAATAAATGATAAATGAAGAGGTTAATCTGGTACAAGGCCACAATAATGAGGAACTCAGCCATCACAACACAAGTCCCATAACCCATTAGGATCATAAGGAAAACACAAACTTCAGCCATAGTGGCAGTGATATGTCTAGGATAAGTTAATAGAGCACATCCTTCTTCAGGTTGGTTTTGAATTCAGAGTTTTCCTTCTTCTAGATTGGTTACCACTTCATGGCAAGAGAGCTCAGTGTGTACTGCTATTAACACACAGCTGTGAAAAAAAAAAAAAAAAGATTCATACCTCTCCAAAGACATTTGTGTGAAAATGAATGCAAAGCTTCATCTGGAGTTTGAACTCAACATACCAATCCCACTCTCTGTGCCGATAACCATTACACTATGTGCCTATCCACTCAGCTGCCAATAGAAATATTGTCAGTTTCTACCATATCAGGGGCAGATAATTAAGCATCAACCTCACCAACAATGACTCTTGAAACTAACAATGTTATGAATTTAGATTTTTTTTTAAATTCTAATGGAAAGATTATTCTAAGTTATATCATACAAAAACAGATACAAACATATTTTTTATGTGATATACCCACATAAAAGAAAGGTCACATGATGGCTCACCCAGAAAGATTGCTGCAGGCATCAAGGTATGCACTCAACCCTATTTGCATTTGTACAAGAGAGCTGCTACTGCTGCTTTGGAGGAGGGGTGCAGGTCCCTTTGTAACAGGCTTCTGTTATTGTAAATTCACTTAGTCTTAAAAGCTACACATTTTTTTCTTTTTTTTGCAAATTAGTCATATTGTTTCTTTATACATTGTGGATGTTTGAGATATATTAGAAAATAGTCACAAGTACTAGATATTCAATGGATTTACTGTGCAAACATACTCAATGAGTCAATAGGCTATATCGATAGAGAAATTAATATTCAGAATGACTGAAAGTGTATGAAATAATCAGCAGGTATTAGACATATCTACTTAAATTTGACCTTTGGACACATTGACCATTATTTATTCTTAATTCTCTTTACTATAATGGCAAATTTGCTTACCGTGAGGAAAGGTATAGAATAATGTTTGCGCCTTATAATCTCTACCAGGGCATCAATGTACATTTTGGCTGCATCGTGCACTTGTTGTAAAATCTTCAGATGTTTGCGCTGTCTTTTGATCTTTTCAGACTCGATCTTAATGTTTCGCTCCTTCTCCATGATCAACTGTTCCACCCACATCACCCACCTGAAGACACACAGGTATACACAGGTTAAACAGACAAGATAAAAATAAAAAAAGACTGTTTAAAAATACATTGGATAAGATTTTATTGAAGTTCTCATTAACTCATTAATAAAAAAAAGATAAATAAAAAAATTTTAAAAGTCAAAAAGGGAGGTAAACTGATTTCATTGTGAACAAGTGATATGCTGTAGTGCTGCTGCCAATGGTTACTTTAAAGGATTTACCTGTAACATCAGTGTTAATACCTGATCTCAAATAAAGGGAAGGTGCTCTATTGATCATTAAATTTATTTAAATTTTCATAATTTTATAAAATCTGTATCATAAAATTATTACCAGTTTGATCATCATGTACAGTTGCCGATGGGTAATAAGAATGGTTTTCATATTATTAATTACCATAGAGGTAAAGAGGATGGAAAATCTATTGTGGGTTTCTGTAGTGACACTGGGAAATTAATATGCCTAATTTGCATAAGTGCAAGAGAAAGCCTATACAACTCATCACTGAGAATAACGTGGTATGAAGACAAGCTTAGCGACTGACTAGTGCTAAACTTGGACTTCACGTCAATGGCGTCGCTGATAGGATCACATTTGTCTCTAAAAGATTCAGAGGTTGTGGATGCATGGATTCGCTGTTTTTCTGCCAGTGCGAGAAGTAAAAAGCTGAAAGACAACAAGGAGAAGGGAGGCGAAAATGAAATTACGGATTTATTTTTGGCTACAGCTGGATGCGAGGCGATAATGAAAGTCTCCACCATGGCATATCCCACAAATTTGGAAGACCTGACTTTCGAAAAAATAAGTCAGATTATAAGAAGAAATATGAGACCCAAGAAAAGGCTGGTAGTGGCAGAAAGAACAAAATTCATGTCGATGAAACAAGAAATTGACGAACCAATTATAAAATATCTACACCGTCTATGAAATGTGAGTAGATATTGCGAATTGGAAAAACTTGGACAAGACAAACAGACTATTGAAGAGGACTTGATTCAATTAAGATTAATTGAAGGTATGTGCAATGCATCACACTGATATAAAATAATGAAACAACTACAAATAGGAAATATGTCTTTAAATACATGCATTAACTTTATACAGCAACAAGAATTAATACAGAAATACAACCATCATAAAAGTCAACCCAGTGAACAAATATTCACTGATATGTACATGTTAAAAAAGATAAGAAAATGTTCGTATTGTGGATGTGAACATGAAATAAAAAGGGAAAAATGCCCAGCATTTGCAAAAACCTGTACAAATTGCTTAAAAAAGAACCACTTTCAAGCAGTATGCAAATTCAAAAAGAAAAACGTTGAAAGAGTTGAAGAAAACGAAACCAATATGGAAGTCTTCACATTAAAAAATAAGAATATAGAAAAAATTGAACAAAAGAAAAAAGACATTATACTAAAGGTTAAAATTAACAACTGCAATTTAGATATGCAAATTGATACTGGGAGTGAAATAACGCTGATACAAAAAAATTTTTGGGAATGCATTAGAAAGCCACCTTTACGAAAGAGCAGTTTACAACTCTGCCAATTTGATGGGTCAGTTATAAAAACTTTAGGATACTTTGAAGGTTCCTTGGAGTTAGAAGATAAATTTGAAGTAATACCTATAATTGTCACAAGTTGTAAAAAGAACCACGGACTTCTTGAAAATGACGTGCTTAACATAAATTCTACCAAATTAATTAATGAGATAAAAATGGAAAAAAACGGAAAGTTAAAAAACTATAAAGCAAGTTTAAAATTAAAAGAAAATGTCTCCCCCTCTTATTATGAGGCACGAAAATTACCAGTACATTTGTTGCCATTAGTAGTAACAAAACTATGAAAGTTAATAGAACAAGACCTTCTTGAACATGTTCCCCCTGGGGGTAGCAAGTGGGCATCACCCATTGTAGTTTTGAGGAAGACAGATGGTGACTTACGTATTTGTGGAGATTACAAAATAGGCATAAATCACAAAGTTTGTTTGGATTCATATCCAATTCCGAATGTTAAAGTTGCATTACACGCATTGGCAGGAATGAGTGTTTTTACAAAAATAGATTTAAAAATGGCATACCACCAAATACCAATAGACGATAACTTCAAAGATGTAACCACGATAAATACACCAATAGGGTTACTAAAATGGAAAAGAATGCCATACGGAATAAAAACCGCAAGCGCCATATTTCAAAGGGCCATCGAACTGGTTTTAGAAAATATGGAAAATATGATTTGTTACCAAGACGATATATGCATAGGAGCTACTAATGAAAATGAATTAAAAAAGAAAACCGACATAATCTTGAATAGATTAAGAAATGCTGGAATGACAATAAATGAGAAAAAATGTGTAAGCAATTGTAGTAAAATATCTTTTTTAGGTTATTCCATTTCAAAAGAAGGTATATCACCAGACCAAGCATTGATAGAAAAAATACTAAAAGTAGCTACACCTACAAATAAAAAAGAACTGGAGTCTTTTTTGGGATTGGTGAATTTTTACAGGCAATATTTACCAAAATACACGGACTTGACTGAACCATTTGCAAATTTAAGAAATTTATTTGGTCAGAAGAACAACAAAAAGCTTTTGATAGATTAAAAGTAATTATGGCAAAGAAACCAGTAGTGAAAATGTTTGATCCAAAAAAGGACATTACGTTAACCACAGATGCAAGCGAACATTCGATATCGGGAATATTATCACAAGAAGGACATCCGATAATGTATTTATCAAGAAGACTAACGAACACCGAATTTAATTATTCAAATACAGAGAAAGAAGCATTGGCTATTGTGTAGACAACTACTAGAGCCTGACAATTTTTAATTGGGAAAAAAATTTCTGTTAAGAATTGATCATAGACCATTAGAGTTTATATTTAACCCAAGGAAAGAATTACCCAAAGTCACAACATTGAAGATACTAAGATGGGCAATAAGATTAATGGCATTTGACTTTGATATAGAATATATCAAAGGAAATTCAATTCCACACATAGATACACTATCAAGATTGCGATTTTACAAGGAGTCAAGATAAAACAGAAAAAGAATTTGAAGATGCATTCTTACATTGGGTAGAGACTGATGTCTTGTCTTTAGATAGAATGGCTGTGGAAACTAGACATGATCCAGTACTAAGTAGGATAATATCAAGAATAAGAAAAAACTCATGGGGAAATTGTTCTAGGGCGGAAAGACCCTACAAAGAAATAAGACAGAAATTAACAACAGAACATGGAGTGATTTGTAATGGGGATTTGGTAGTGCCCCCAGAAACACAAAGAAAGTTGGTAATAAAAAGTGTACATGATGATATACCCTGTGGAGTAGCGGCCACACAAAAAAGGATAAAATTAGAAGCATGGTGGCCGGGATATCCAAGAGATGTTGAAGAATATATAAAAAGGTGCAAAAAATGTAAAGAATTAAGAAACTTTACACAGACTACTTTACATTCGTGGCCCAGAGAAGTGGAACCATGGAGTCGGGTGCATATGGATCATGCATATATTACTGGAGTGGGACTCTTTATTAATTCTAGTAGACTCTTTTTCAGAATGGCCTGAAATAATCCGGGTGCCAGACAAGAAAAGTTCTACGATAAAACAGATTCTAAGGGTGATATTTTCCAGAAACAGCATACCAAAAACCCTGGTATCTGACAATGCACCAGAATTTTGTAATGAAGATCTTAATTTATGGTTAGAAAAAATTGGATGTAAACCGTATAAGACACCCCCATATCACCCTCAGTCGAACGGGTTAGCGGAAAGAATGGTGCAGACTGTAAAAACAGGACTAAAAGTATGTTCTCAGCAAAAAGAAAGAGTAGAAATTTTTCTACCTAGGCTGCTTTTAAGCTATCGCACAATACCACACGCTGGAAGACTAAAAAGCCCATCAGCTTTAATGGGAAGGCAAATTAGAGCTCTGCTAACGATGTCGTATTCCACAAATGAAAAAATGTGGTACAAAAAGAACAAAGAAGCAAATCCAGAAAGGGCAGAATTTATCATGCAAAAAGGCCACAATGCAGCTATAATAAATAGAGAAAACGGCAACAGTGTATTAGCCCATGCAGATCAAATAAGGACCCAGGGTGAATATGAAGAGCAAAATGAAGAAGAAATGTCTACAATTCCATCCATTAATGATTTATTAGAACAACCGTTACAGAATGAAACATCAGAAGACGAAATAATGCAGGATCAAGTGGGCCAGAATGAGTTTGAAAGTTCAGACAAAGATCAAATAATGCAAGAAGATGCCTATGATTACAGCTTAGCGCGGGACAGATCTAGGTCTCCCAGAAAAAGAAATACAGGAGAGAGAGAAGTAGAGCAAAGTAATGAAACTATCACGAGAAGAAGTACAAGAACTACTAAAGGTATAAAACCTATATGTTTCAGGGAGATGTAGTGACACTGGCAAATTAATATGCCTAATTTGCATAAGTGCAAGAGAAAGCCTATATAACTCGTCACTGAGAATAACGTGGGACGAAGACAAGCTTAGCAACTGACTAGTGCTAAACTTCGACTTCACATCAGTTTCAAACATTATAAAAAAAAAAAAAAAAAAAATAGGATATCTGTCTTTATCAAATCAACACCACTTTTAAATTTCAGTTGCATTAGTCACCTTAGACTTAAATTGATCTCTTCCTTGTATTTTGTGAGTATGATCTTACAACACTGGTTTCGATGGAAGGATTATTAAAAAAAAAAAAAAAAAAAAAATCAAGTATCTCTAAATCTTAGATTATTTAAACAACCAACATATCATTGTATAATAAATGATTTAACTCATATTTCAAAAATGAAATCTAATTCTGTAATCAAGAGAAATACTTCTTATCTAACAGTTGCTCAAAAGACCATCACTGATCCATTACTACACAAAGAGGAGAAGGCACAAAAAAAAGTACTATGAACATATGGACAAGCAAGGTGTGGCTGAAAGAGGTGCACCAGTAAAATGAATGACTGCAACCACAAGAGAATGGTCAAAAGCCTATTTGATACTTTGGATGAGATCTATAAAAAATGGACAGAAGCTATAGTGTGCAAAAGGTTAGCATGCCCAGACAGAATCTGAAGATTGATACATTAGCCAAGTATCAAGAATCAAGTCTTGTTGTTAATAGCTGATAGCAAAAGCAGAAATGGAATCTTGTTCAGTCATCCAAAGTGTTGTTTTCTGATGAGAATTTTTTTTTTATTTCATTGTATAAAAAAGGTTTGTTTAGAGAAATAAAGAGACACCCAGTGATAGAGTTGCCATGATATCTGCAATTGTAGGGGTACTGTGATTTCTTAGAGCCACAATCAATACAGCAGTAGTTTGTAGTGCAACTATACTGAGCAGATTTTAGTTACAGTTTCTGAGAGAGAGAGAGAGAGAGAGAGAGAGAGGACATGTCATGATTAACAGTTTGAACAAAGCCAGTACATTCAAACACAATGACTTTTGACTTCATCCACCCAATTTCTCTCACAAGACTTAGGCTAACTTCCCAACAGTGCTGCATGCTGGAATGACAAATAGACCAGGGTGAGATTCAAACCAGGCTCTCATGGTCAAAATGCTAACACTCGGCTATATGCTTACTTGGTCCAACCAAGTAGTGATGGATATTCCAAGCTATCTTTCAATTTATGGCCAACATGATCTTTTCTAATGATAATGTTCAGTTGTCCAAATATTCTAATATTTTAGTTGGTCAATTTCTAGTCTATCTTCCATGAAAGGTACAGTGTTGATGGATTACGTCAATAAAGTACTAATCAATAGATCAATTTTACTCTAATGAGATTAATACAATTGAAATGTCAAAATTTAGATTAGCCTAAATTTCAACTAGTATACAACATAGAAATATCACACTGCATATAATGGGTGACTGGCAAGTGGGAATTTCACAAGATCTATCACACATTCATCCAGTTTTGGAACATTAGAAAACAATTACAGCAGAAGAAACAAATCCAAGTGAGCTTTTGTATGATTGAAAACAAATTTAATACTAGGTTTACTTATAAAGCAAAAGAGCTGCTAGTCATTAGAGATCTTCTGGAACAATATCAAAGTTCAAAGTCTTATTGTGAAAATCAGCTAGTGTCTGTTATTGTTGCCTTAAAATGGGAAATTTATTAAGACTCCCAGAAATCTTTGACCTCAGAAATTTGGAGGATACTTTTTGACAAATACCAGTGCAACAATAACCCCTATTTTGACCAGTCTAAGCCAGCACACTTTTTGGGATCCCCCTTCTGCAATTGCAATCTTTAAATTTTTCAAGTTATAGATTTTTTTATAGATTCAAATTCTCAACAATTCACAATGGACTTCTCTCTATATACAGTGTTACTATCAATTGCTAGAATCTTAATGCTGCTTGACAAAAAAAAAAAAAAAAAAAAAAAAAAATGATTTTGTTTTGCTGTATACTACAGGCAAAAAAATTTAGGATACCCTGCATTTCTCTTAAAAAAATACCTTAAAATGAGATATTTTTGTATTTCTTTTTTTCTTTTAAGTAAAAGATAAAATTTCAGTAACTACAGTATATTTACCTTTATTGCTCAGTCTTTCTCCAGGCTCCTCTTACTACCAAAAAAATTAGATTCATCTGTCCACAATACACTTTGCTAAATCATGAATATTTTGTATGAGAAACATTTTGTTTTCACCATTGACCTTTCAGTAGAATTTTTAACATTACCAAAAGGGCTCGAAATTTGATTAAAGTCAAGAGAATCATGAAAAAGAAAAAAAATCCATATCATTTGATTTTGCAAAGACTTGATATACCATCTGCTTTACATATAATTGGAAAAATTTCATCTTTCAACAAGATAACAATCCAATACACTCTTCCAAATTATGTCAAAATTACCTAGTCAGGAAAAAAAAAAAAAAAAAAAATGGAACAAAATTTTGGAAATTATGACTTTCTGACCTCTCTCCCATTGAATTAGTCTGGGATGAATTGGATTGGGCATTCACTTCAACTCTAAGAGTGAGCGTGAGTTTTTTTTCATGCTTTAAGAATGCTTGGAAAGGTTTTTCAAAAACTTGCTTGGAATGAATGCCAAGAATTTGTAAAGCAGTAATTAATTCAGGTAGTGGTTTTATTGATGAAAACAAAATATGATGCTGTTGTATGGTAATGTTTTATTTTTGTGCTTATTTTTACCAAAATAAAAGCAAATACACTGCAGTTACTGAAATACTATCTTTTACTTTAAAAAAAGAAAAAAAAAAAAGGGAATATGGAAGTCTCTCATTTTAAAGTGTTTTTTTTTTTTTTTAATGAAATGCAGGGTGGCCTCAAAGGTTTTGCCTGTAGTGTATACACAATGAAAAATTTAAGAAACACAATCTCTTTACAAAAGGAATGTGCAAGATGCAACATACTCAGTGTTAGGTGCAAACTCTAAAATGGAAACAATCAAACTTATTTAACGTGAGAGATACTTATCTCAAGTAGTTTCATTTGGTGTAAAAAAAATAAAAAACTTGCTGCTCATTTCAATTTATAATAAAAAAATTATACTTTTTTTCATTGATATAAACATGCAAACATTATTTTATATTTGTTCAGTACATTTGTAAATCTATTTGGTTATTTTAAATTTCATCATTTTTGCTTAAGTAAAGATAACTGGTATATTTCAATCAAAATGAATGAATTTTATCGACACATCATTTTAACATATACAAAAAATATAAGTCTAAAGCTAATAAAAAAGAAAAAAAAAAATTCAATATTTTTACTGCTCTCAAAGTTTAAACTTATCTTGAAGCTTACAAGGAGAAATGTCCTTTAAAAACTAGACTCTTTATTTCATTCTTTTATTTATTTTTTTATTATAAAAGCAGAAATTACATTATTTGATCCTAAACCTTACTGAAAATGACCTATCCTTGAAGATATAGTTAAGCATAAAAAGAAGCAATTCAAACTGGGTTTTTTTTTTAATTTAAAATTTACAAACAAACTTTACAGTTATCAGTTACTGTATGTAATTTGAGCAAAAAGAAAAGAAAAAAACTCATTTTACTTACTTCAATCTTACGTGCAAATTATTACTCAGCTCCTCTTTCGCTTTACAGCAGCGGTTTTTGAAAATTTTAATCTGTGTATGACCATCTGAGAGTTCCATGAGATCTTTCTTGTGGTTCTTCCAATATTCAGATAAAGATTCACAGTCCATGCGTGTAGTTGTCTCCAACTGACTTGTAAATTTCTTAAAAGGTGAAAACAATTAATCAAATATTAAAAACACAAATAGTTTTAAACATTGAGAAAAAAATTTGAAAGTTCTTCACTTGAACAAAAAAGAATTTAAAAAAAGAATTTAAAAAAAAAAAAAAAACAAACTGGTGCTTGGCTTTTGGAAAGTGGGTTAGCCAAGAACTTTTCATCACCTCCAAGCAGAAGATTACAATGGGGGGGTTGCTGAACCAGAAATAAACTTTTAAAAATCCCTGATTCTATATTTTCTATCTGATGCTCTCATGAAATTAACTTTTTTTTTTTTTTTTTTAGATATATGATGCAACTGTAAACATTTGTTTTGATTTTAAATACACAATTTTTGTGCTTTTCTTGCTTCTACTTATTTTCTAGAATGCAACCTATAGACTCTTTTTTGTATAAGACATATAAAAAGTTTTAGATACTAATCTATATTAGCTTCTAAAACTTTTTATATAAAGGAGAAATAAATGTGCAAAAAATAAATTTAGAAAATGATTTATTTTGAAAAAATTATGATAATGAACTTAGATAAAACTCAGCTCAATTGCACTGTCATAGATTGAAGCCAATATGACTAATTTAGTCTTTGGTTTAGTTTCAGAAAGAGTAGAGAGGGGACTGAAGCCCTCCACCAACCCTGCCATAGCACTGTGAATGCTTTTGATTGATTTGTTTTCTATGGCTTATCAACCTTTTGCAGGTTATTTAATGCCAGGAAATATTTTTACAAGAATTTTTTTTTTTTTTTTTTTAGATAATAGGTTTAGTGATACAAGTTTTACTAATTAACCCATATCAGGGAGGAGAAGAGGTGGATTCATACCAATGACCATTTGAATGCTTTTGTTTCTAGCATTATGAATTGGACACACAAATTTTAAAATAATTATTTTCATATTAATTTTATTTTTCAATTTTGTAGACAAAAGTAAATAAAAAAAAAATTAAAAATACACACAATAATTTGCAAAGAGCCAAACACTCACTTGAAAAAATTTGGTCTGTTTATCCATGATTGCACGCGTATTGGTGATGAGTTGGTCAAGCTGATAGAGACGGTGTTCCAGACCCTTAACTTCTTTCATATCCGGACGGTCAACAAATTTCAACAAATCATTGATTTCAGTCTTGAGCTTTTCTATGCTTTTTTCACTAATCTACAAATATTAAAAGAAACAAAATAAAATCACTTTGTTTACAACAAGGTGTACAAAATTCATAGTTTCAAATGGAAATAAACAAAAAATAAAAACTTCCAATGACATAACATCAGCCTGAGAGTTATTGATAAAAGGAGAATTTGGTCTGTGAGTAAATCTCTCAACATGAACAATTCTGACCATCAGATTACATTTTGCTAAAGTCTATTAATAATCACCTCTTAGCAAAGAGTTACAATCTTAGATATTTGGGGAATTCTTCTAAAATTCTAGTTATCACTGATGAAAAAAGTTCATGTGTATATTTCAAAATATGGAAATTAATTTTCTAAATGGACAATGCAAAAGAAAAAATAAATTAAATTTAATTTTTCTAAACTTTAAAAGTAAATTTTTTTAAAATTTTTATTAATAATCTTTTGGATATATGGAAAAATTTTATTTGCAAGTCTGTTTTGTTAAAATAAAATATAATAAAAATTCAAAGTTAATTTTTTTTTCCTTATTGCCACTTTATATTATTTATCACTAAGCAATCTGAAAAGAGAAAAATATCAGTAACCTGTTCAGAAATAAGTTTACACTGATCCACCATATCTTCCAAGCTACTGCGTGGGTCCTGAAATGAAAAGACAAAAAAAATGATACTTATTCAATAAGTGGAGAAAGAAAATCAACAATAAACGACTTCAGAAGGACAAACCATGGAATTACATTCATAAAGTTTTCAAAAATAAAATTATATATTTATAAAAAATATAGCATAGATCATTAACACCTAACAAAACATGTCAGCCAATAAAAATTGCTGGAGTTTAACATGTTTAAAAGTAAGCAGATTTCTGTAAAGAAAGTGCTCAATATTAAAAAAAATATATATCAAACAATAGTTCATAGATAAATTAAAATGTCAAGTTATCTTCCAATTTCAAGTCTCAGGTTAAGATAAAGCTATTGAATTCATTGGTAAAAGCCAGGAGTTTTCTTGGGATTGATAGTGGAGTGGTTTCCCCGTTGGCTTCTCCATACTGATGTTATTGAGGCTTCACCTCTAGTTAGCTGACTGTTGACTCATCAAAATATCTTCCACCCACTGATGAGTCTTATTTTTCAACCTACAGGGCTGTTAATA
This sequence comes from Acanthosepion pharaonis, assembly GCA_903632075.3. Taxonomy (NCBI): domain Eukaryota; kingdom Metazoa; phylum Mollusca; class Cephalopoda; order Sepiida; family Sepiidae; genus Acanthosepion; species Acanthosepion pharaonis. The sequence continues at coordinate 1,967,269 of CAHIKZ030004620.1, read as the reverse complement.
ATGATCAAACAAGTCCAACAATTTAAATATCTAGTAAGTGTTTTCACAGAGGACAGAAAGTGTGAAACTGATACCTGAAAGTGCATTAGGATAGCGAAAAAGGCCTTCCAAAAGCTAAGAAACAGGAAAATTATGTTAGAAACAAAGATAAGAGTACTGAAGTGTTATGTAATATCAGTATCCTATATGGTAGTGTTACGAATGCAGATAGCCCAAACACGCATACACGCATATATTAAGGTTAATCTCTACTTGACAACAGAAGAGGTCACGTGGGAGTCTCGAGTCATTTTGGGGAAGCAGGTCAAGAGGTTGACTGACCCAGTTGCCCGTAGCAACAGACGTCTAGACAGGGGACTGACGTAAGGTCGTGAAGCAGCAGGAACTGGAATTCACGCCAAAATACAGGACACGTGGGAATTAGAAAATTACTTGGAAGTCAGTTGGTGTCTTGTCTTTGAAGGAACAAGACTCGAAATCGAAGTGCTGATAACTTGTGAATGGAAAGATGAGACTCATTTTAGTAATGTTAGAACTTGTCTGATTCATCATCAGCAACTCCGGATAAGAAATATAAGGATGTATATTTCTGTTCGTCAACTCCAGATTGAAGAAGATAAATCGAGTTATTTATCACAGAAGACGCAAGGAAATTTGCACGCTGAAAATACAGCCCGTGTTTGAAAGAAAGAAAAGAGAAATCAAGAGAGAAGAAGAAAGTATATATCTCTGTTGCAGCCAGACCGTGTTTGAAGCTGAACTGTGTAAAGAAGAAGAAAGAAAGAAAGAAAGAAAAAGAGAAAACAAGAGAGAAGAAGAAAGTATATATCTCTGCTGCAGCCGGGCCGTGTTTGAAATTGAATTTGTGTAAAAGAAAAGAGGAAACGTGAGAGAGAAAAGAAAGGACAATGAGTAAGAGAGAGAACTGAATATAAAGATAAGTAAATATATATTTTGGACCTGTGTTAGAAAGATACACATGCATCCATAAATTTTATGTTCTCACAAACACCTTTCCACATGTCAAAATAGTAATATATAAATCCTATCCCATCTCTTTTTTTTTTTTTTGGTTATGCGTTGATTTCTGCATTCGTAGTTATTCATACTTATTTATTTTTTTTCGTTCAGGTTCAGTCGAATCCACTTGGATTTGGGCATATTTTGGTATCCCAACATAAGTCTTGAGGTTCTGGTCGTCGGATGCTTTACTTATGCTTATATTTTTCTTTTATTGTAATATCTTGTGTATATGTATATATTAAAATTCTTATACCAAATTTTATTACGCCTCATCGCTCATCCTTGAATTGTGGATCGGTATATGTGTTGAAACCGAAGCAAACCTGGGAAAAGACTACTGTTTGATTATCTCAATCGAACAGTGTTCTTTAAAATATTTTGTTTACTAAATGTCCATTTATCATGATCTGGGAGAGATAGCCCATATCTCTCCATAGACGTGATAACGTATATATCTCCTGGTCGGCATATGATTGCGTTATAAATTATTCGTCGAGTAGGGCATATGACAGTAGTGAATGCTGGACAATATCCTCACAGATAAAGATGAGATTTGAAGAAACAGAAATATGTATCTCTACAAAAGGATGCTGAGAATAACACAAACCAAACATGTGACCAACAACAAAGTTTTTGAAGAAATAGAAACAAAAAAAAGACTCATACTTAACATCAGGAAGAGAGCTGAAATTTCTAGGGCACAAAATGAGGAAATCAAGTTTGGAAAATTTGATACTCACAGGACAGATTGAAGGCAAGAGGGGCAGGGGAAAACAACACATAACCTATTTAGTGAGCTTGAGGAAATGGATGGCCAAATAAGGTTTAGGAGAGATTATAAAAAGACAAAATTTATTAAGAGTTACAAAGAATAGAAAATTGTGGAGAGTCATGATTGCCCACATCCTGAAGTGGGTATTTGGACACAGTATGGTAGACTTATAAATATGTAATTTTTCTTGCCAGAATCTATCTTGACACAGTAAACCACCTATCCTAGGTGAAGACTTAGCAAATGATTCGATATACTCTATTTCATGTCAGTTGAAAACATTAGTCACAGAAGGTGCAATGAGACACTATCCTGGAGGTAAAAAGGGTTTTCTATTTTAAAAAAAATAAAATAAAAAAATGAGTACTTCTAATTTGGAAGATGTTTTCCTTCAATAAACAAGAGATCAGTTTATTTTGTCTAAATATTTATTTCAGCTTAAAAAAAAGAAAAAAATGATTTGTTCAATTTGGATACCAACTTCTAATCACTTATAAATATTTTTATCCAATGAAAGGATTTCAAAGAAGTCAAAGCAGCACTAGAATCTTCTTACAAACAACTACAAGATACTGGGATGCTGGAAAAAGCATTGCAAATGATCTGACATTATGAAATAATTTACCCCTGTTGTAGTAGATTCTATGGCAACTGTAGTCTATATTCAAACAAGGGTGCAAGTTTAATCTTCCTTTGTTCTCACTCTAAATTTAGCCTTATGTCAAAATAATCTAATCTTAATGATTCATCATAATCTACATTTCTTTAACTACAAGTGAACAGAATTCAATTCATAAATGCAAAAGAGTCAAAAGTGTAAAAAAAAAAAAAAAGTCTTAAAGATTATATGTAAAATGATATTTGATAGAAGGAAATATTATGCAATTACCTGTTGATAGATCCAGTCCAATAGTGAAGCTTCCTTGGTTCTTTCTTCACCCTCAAGAAGGGTTGGATCTACCGGGTTGCTCTCAACTACAGGACTTGTCACTAACGTCTGAAGACTCTTTAACAGTGGAATACGGCCTAAAAGATTTAGGATTTCAGGGACTCTGAAATAAATAGAAAAACAATTTAAAACCATTTTTCATTTTTTTTTTTTAGTTAGTATTTTTTTCATTTTATTTAATTCATTTTCTTTTTTGGTAGAATTAGGTTCCAAAAACTCAACTCAAATCTAAATTTTTCTTTTAATCAGTTGAAAACTGCAATCTCATAAAATTAACGGCAGTGATATTAACTATATTCTCTATATCTTCCTTGGTCAGTTTAAACTTATGCTTTTTCCATATATCTAAGCTATATAAACTTTGATAAAATACAGTTTTAAGGTATGTTATATTTATAGTTAAAAGTGCTCAATACCTGGGATAGAGCTTGTGTAAATGTGAGTGAATACTGAGGTCAACACAGAGTGGTGACAGCCTGCTTCCTGCTTGAATGTAATCTTCAAGCCATGTAGCCTGACTATATATGTTAGTCATTGAGATATTATGGGTAGCAAGATCAGTTATTTCCAGTTTATTATGTTATTCTAACAGCTATTGGATAGGACTAAACGGTTATTTTAAATTATTCTAGCAGTGATTATTGGATACAAATAATTATGGGCCAGAACGTGATTATTTTACAGCTATTATATAGAGTTTGTTTATTAACTTTTAACTTATTATTAATTACTTTAGAGTGTTTTGTATTTATTCATTATTTGCTACTGATTATTATTAAATTTACTTAGTTGTGGTTATGTGTGCATACATAAAGTTTATTATTTATTTACTTATTTTATTTCATTATTTTTTAAAAGGGAAAGGTGTAGTTACCTCATTTGTTTAAGGTATTAGCTTTGTTTAAAGTATATTATCTGCATTGTATATAATGCATATATTTGCATTTTTCTTGGTGAGGTTTTGTAAGATATTCAGTTGTTAGTTTTCAATTTTTAATTAACACAGTAAAATTTGTTTTTATGTCTGCATTTTGAGATAAGTTCTGGTCTTTTATTTAGTAATTTATGTTGGTATGAAAAGGTGATTATAGTTATTTTCTCCTCCAAACAATGTTCACAGTTTTTAGAGTTATTGTAAGCTGGTGCAGTTTTACTTTTCATGATATTTTTGTATATTTGGGTTTTTAAGTTTCCATATATGTTTTGAAAGAGTTGTGCTGTTTATGCATTTACTATTATTAAAAAGATTTTTGTGCATAGTTTTTTTTTTCATTGTTATCTGCCATTTTTACAGTGGTTTCGTATATTATATTGCATTGCAGACAATGACTGTTTAAAGAAAATTCATGCCTTGCTCTGCAGTTACAGGTGTGAGTGTGGGAGATTTGTTGGATATTTTTTTAATGTCATGTTCTCAGTGCAACTGTAGCTGATTTTAATGTGTTTCTGTTAAATATCCTGTCGAGAGGGCTTGATAAAGGGGGAGTGTTTGCACATGAGTTTAATGAATATTTTTTCTACATTTGTCTTTATGTTTTGTGGTATAGTGGATTAAACCATATGTTTATTTTACTGTTGGCATTTCTTGTACTTTGTGTTATGCGTATGAAAGTTATTCTGAAAAACAACTATCTTTTAGAATTGTTTCAAAATTATAATCTATTATTTTAGAATGTGAAAATTTCACTAAAATATTGGAAAATTTCCAAATTTTCATCTGAAATCAAAATACATGCTTTGAATAAAATAGTCACAAGATAAAGAAACAGTTTTTGAGATATTTATTCTCAACAACACAGAAACTGAAGTATTAATGATAAATTTAAAATAGTGACAAATTTAGCCTGACAAAGTAAAATTTTAATGAAAAGTCATGTTGGAATTTTTTTAAATGAAGAATTATCATTGTTATATGTTGTCTTATACAGAAAAGCATGTTCATTTTGGTGGTTACACTTTGGCTGTTGTACCCTCTTAACCATTATTATTATTAGATGTGTGCCTCCCTTCAGATTTGATAACTTTCTGGAAATTTTAACCCAAAACTTTTATTCAATCCATGAGTATTAGATTGTTCTCACTTCACTTTCCATGCTGAAGGAATATTTCATATCACTTAATAGTCGGTGTTATTCACATTTTCATTGAGTGACTACTTCTTCCAATGAACTAGAGTGTGATATCTCATTACAAGACCCAGTGATTGAAATCAGGACCAGATATATTTTCACCAATACTTTAATTCACGAGGTCATGTGTCTCCTGAATAAGGTAAGAAACAGTCAAAACATTGTGAGTATAACAACCGAGATGAGCAGGCTCGTTCAAATAAGGCATAATAATTTTCATCAGAACTTGAAATTTTATTTTTTCAGCTAATGTATGCAATAATTGTTTTTAATTAACTATATATATATATATACACACACACACACAAATAAAAAATATTAAAATTTTCAGACACATTGGGTTGTATATTAATATTTTTTGTTTTATTATTTCAATTAAGTTCCTCGACTAGTTTTGGCCAGCATGGCTATCATCTGGAGAAAAAAAATTCCTGCATGTTAGTAGCAGTGAACTACAAGTGTGAATATATAATAATAATGGACTCTCCCATTGGTTTTGACTTATGAGGATCTGACAGCTTAGTTGATTCAGTTATGAAATTTTGTGTGATAATCTTAAGTGGCACTTAAAACCCGCTAGTGATTTACAAAGGATGCCACATATGGAGCAAGAGTGAGGACGGTGAGATGAGATCACTGTTAGATTGGCTGACCTTTTAGATCTTGTTCTAGCTTCTTGAAGAGGATTCAGACAAGCAGATTGAAAACTGCTGAGTCCACTAAAAACACGTTGATCTCCATTCTACCCGCTCCAAGGCTGAGTGCTCAAGGGTGTTATGTGGTATACTGACTGATGACAATTTGTTTTTCAGCTTGTCTTTGTATCTTAGCCATGGGTGTCCTAAATTCCAATATATATATATATTTTCTATTGTGTGTGTAACAATTGAGGGGCAGGGTGCTAAATTTTTTAAGTATATAAAACTCAAAGTCCAACCCCAAACATGAGACGCAAAGTCACCAAAGTCAACATCACTCTGCTTATATTAAAGAACCCCATTTACATCCACATGCATAATTCAACAGCACTGAAAAACTACTGCACCAAACTACAGCGACACAGTTCACAGTAAGAATTAAATTCTATCTCATGTATCCCCCATCACTACTAAGCATGCACACATATACTGACTCTTTCAAACAAACACAGATAACATTTCATTGTTTCTCACATACATAAATTATTTATATTTATATAATTGTTTATAATTGTTGATACTATGTTGTTTTTTATCTACTGGATTTTATTCTTTCAATGAATTTCATGGGGATTATTCTAAAGGGGCAAATTACGAGCAGTCCCACAAAAATATTTGTTATTGTATTGAATCCTGACACTGAATTTTGACATTTAACAAAAACCTGAATAGAAGGATGCTTAGAAATTTTCAAAAAAAAAAAAAAATCAGGCTCACTATAGTTTTTGCAATTTAGATGAAAATTAATCCATCTTTATATACTTTAAAATATGGATATCTTTCCTCAGGTGATTATAAATTGTACACTGTTCAGTTATTAAATGTTAAACTATTTTAAATTACGAAATTGTACTTGGATTAAACAAAAATTACCACATTTTCCAGCTTACAAGACACACATTTTTTCCTAAATAATACCCTGAAAAATATGTGCATCTTTCAAAAGACAAATGTAAGTCAATACCCAGGCTCAAGTAATCTTGGATGGTCACCTAATTGGCTTGACTGGTAGGGATGTGAATTTGTATGTTGAGTCATTACACTATAATGTTAGCTATCTAATTCAGCCTTTTATATGATGTAACCTCAGTACTTAGCTGTTACAAGTATTTCCAAGACTATAAACCTTCCTGGAGCCAAGCCACAAGCTGAAACATGCTCTGTTTACTAGCAGCAGTGGGAGCCTTTCTGCTTTTGACTAGTATGTCATTGCCATACAAACAAAATCAGACGAGTAATTAATGTAAACAATACGTGGCACCAGTATGTGAGGGACGTATGGTGAATGTGTTATTGTAGGAGAATGACTTTTTTTTTTTTTTTTTTTTTTTTTTTTTTAGAAATTTCTTTCCAATATTAGGGTGCATCTTCCAAGCTGGAAAATACAGTACTTACAATATAATACATATTATTTATAATTACATTCCTTCTTGCCGTCAATTTTGATGGCATGGGTACACTAGTTATAATTAAAAATGTTATGGCCTTATCACCCGAGTTGGTTTGCTTTCATTTAAAAAGAAAAAGTTCCTGGTAATTAAGTCAACTCAAATTCAAATGTGTTCATCCAACATCCAATTGTTCTTTTAATTTTTTATTGTTACCACTCACTTGGACAGCATTTCCCGAGATTCCTCTTGGGTCTTCAGAAATATTTTACAAGTGTTTTGGAATTTCTCTACTCTTCTGTTGAAAGACCTACAAAATATTTCAAAATGAAAAGCAAATGAAATAATGACATTCAAATAAATAGGCAAATTTCATTTCTTTAACAAATAATAAAACCTCTTAAAGTTCTGAACAATTTAATCTAATATACAAATCAAATTTAAAAATTATAAGGAATAAAATCTTTCGTAAAACTAAGATATTAAATGGTAAAAAGATATAGTCTATAGAACATTACAGAGAAACTTTAATCAAGTATGATGAATTTAGAGATAAAGGAAAAATATTGCTGCATATTATCTTCTATATTACAGTTGATAGGTAACAAATTTATTGAAAGGCATTTTCTAAAAAGGGTCTTTTTTATTGAATACTTCAAATTAAACTGACATATTCCACTGTCAATTATTTTCAAGGATTAATTCCTAATAATTTCAACAAAAAATAAATTATAAAAAAATAAACTGAGAGAACAAGATGATTCATGATAATTACAGAGGGGGTGAGAGCAGAAAAAAAAACATGGGTAGAGAGAGAGAGAGAGGGTAGAGGGAATAAATAGAGTGACAGTACAATGCTAAGGACTGAGCAACAGTAAAGGGTGTTCCAATAACCTGGACAGATTTTAAATGTGATTTTTTTCTTTTAGATTTGTCGATATTATTTTTCACACATAATTGCCATGACTTAAATAACATGATCCAATAGAGAAATAAATAAATTTTCACCAATAACACTGAGTTATTTATTGCTGACTTTGATGCATCTTAATGAAATACCCTTATATATAATCTGTCTTAATGAAACACTTTATTTACCAAATTATATATATATATATATATATATATATATATATATATATATATATATATATAAAATTTAGTCCATGACAGTTATAGATAAAAATTATCATACATCAAGTGGTCATCCAAATTAGCAATGGCTGCTGCCCATCCCTGTTGTTGGAGATGCTGGTCATGAATAAGACGCTGACTGGCATCCATGCGACTTGAGTCGCATTCATGCGTCTCCTGAAAAACAAACACAGACAAAAAAAAAAAAAGAATCAAATCAAGCTATTATTTTAGACAATATTTAAAAAAAGCATCTGATCTGAATAGAATTTGAATCACCTTGCAATCAGGGTGGATCAAGTCAGTTCTGCAATGAATGGGAGCGGGGGGATTCAGGAGTCAATTTTTATGACAGATACCTTCATAGAAACAGCGTGCATAATTAACAGGACAGTGAATGAAATAAATCTTGAAACATGGGCCATAAATCAAAGTATCAATCAACAAAAGATCAATTTGAAAAAAACTGATATTGAACATACAATAATGTACTAAACGACCTTTGACAGAGAATTAAACTGGTAGGCAGGATAATCCTGGCCACCAAGATGTCAAAGCTCATTCCATCCAGGTACAAAATGACAAACAGACCTTTAAGAAATTCTAAATACTCCCTCACTTGGGACCCATAAAGTTTCACCTTCTGTCTTTTTTTTTTTTTGAGTGTTGAATCCTTAATCAGGTTTGACACTCAGTCAACATGAATAAAAATTACTTATTTAAGTCATGCAAAGAAAACAAGCCAGTCCAGTCAAAACTTGTCCAGTCAGTCGTTACCAGTCTCCGAGTCAGGGTCCACCCCAGTCATTCATTATACATTGCTTGGCAAGCCATAAGGAAAAGAAAGGTCCTAAGCTAACAATTGTCACCCAACCCCCGTTCATAAGTGGTAGAGAAATAACTTGTTTCATCCATTGTACCTGTAGAATACAAATATAGAGGGACTGATGAATGTAAATTGAAAAAATAAATAAATAAAAATAATTGTTTATTTTTATAGAAGAAAGAGCTTCCATTTTCCTCCTGATTTGACAAGTGGCATGAGACAGATTTTTCCCTTTTCAGAAATAAACTTACCACAACTTATCAAAATATCAGAGGTTTCAATGAGAAATCACATGACATTATGAACATGTATAATGATGATGACCAATAACCAAAAATAGCCCAACACTAGCTAGCATAAGTAATTTAGCTGGAGGGACTCACTCCCCCCGCCTCATCCTATTAAGGGAAAGATAGTAGAGTGCTTTGCCATAGCTGTAGTAGTCCTCTCAAGGACAGACTCTAGTCTACCCTACAAACTAATAGAATTCATTAACACTATTTACATTATTCAGACTATTGTCCTCATCTTTGTCGCCATATTTATTACAACGTTTCAGCCATTGTATGCTCCGTTAATTCCCCTCTCCACAAGGACATATGGCACAGTGGATAAAGATGTTGGTTAGATCCAGTGACAAGACCCAAAGAGTATAAGTTCAATACCTAGTTAAGGCAGTGGAGAACTTAGAGAGAGGAATTAACAGGAGATAACTGATAACTGACATCTATTAGACATGGCACGTGGAACTAGAACAGTCTACTGCAGTGAGCAAAATAAAGGGTTCAGTATGACATTCCAACCACCTGAAGAAGGCCAGAGCGTACAACAGCCAAAACATTGTAATAAATATGGCGACAAAGATGAGGACAATAGTCCGAATAATGTAAATAGTGTACATAATACTTCATCTCAGAAATATAGACAGAATTCATTAACAACAAAATAATTTAGGCTCCCAAAACCTAAACCAGTATAAATTTCAAAGCAGCAGTATATACTTTACCAATTCATCTGTTATATTTTCACAATTTGGTATCAATGACCCCAACCCACAAAACAATATTCTGAGCCCGCTCAATTGATCCACAAAATAAGAAAGTATAATTTTCTTTATCTTTTTGAGAAGATATTTAAAACAATTCCATTTGACAGTAAAACAATGATTAACTCAAATAATTTTTTAAAAATCCAATTCAGTTGAGATAAAAATGAAAAGTTCTTACTTTGGCCAATTTGTAAGCATCTGACACGGTTTCATGAGTGGCTGGTAAGAGAACAACTTCACTGATGGAATCAGACAAATCTTTATCTGTAAGAAAAAAATAAACACAGAAAATTGATGAATAGCTGATGCAACCAAACGCATAAAACATTCACACCTGCTTGTAATCAAATAATCAATGATAATTTTACTATAAATAAAAAAAATGCTACAAGAGACCAACATTTTTAAGGTTACATTTACTTGAGATTATTAACCTGAGCTCTTATGTACAAAGGCTTTCTTCAATGACAATACATTCATTTTGCTTTTCAGTTATAACCTTCCATAGATATCAGATTATAATATGATAATTCGAATTGTGCAACAAATTATGTGAATGATTTATTGACCTTTTTGTATAGAGCCCAGACCACTCAACATTTACTTGAAGCAGTTCATATTAAATTACATCAACCATCTCTGTGCAAACAAAAATAGCATTTTATTCATTCCCTGTCTGTTAGGAATTGTATAAGTAACAATTTTCTGTTTTACTCTCATCTGGAACCATTAAGGGTTTTTTTTTGTGTTTTATTTTTTATCATCTGGAACCATTTGTTTTTTTTTGTATTTTATTAACCAATATTTTACCAATAAATTCTAATTTTAGTCATGATTCCTTTTCTCCTCTTTACATATCTCCTGTAATGTGAATTGTTTCCCCCTTTTGTCAATTAACTTAGCTGACAGTTTCTTCTGATGTGTTAGCCAAAAGAGCTCTAAAGAATGTCTTATACATATTTAAATCTGTATATATGTTCTGTGGACTCAAATTTTTGTTCACACACACATATATATATATATATATATATGGCAGAAAATTATGTAAATTTTTAAATACCAGAACAATTTAACAAAATCAATGTCAAACTACCAGCATGCAGCTAAGTGATGGAAAACTCCTATCCAAGAAAAACTATTGTAGCATATAAATTGGCGAAAACCATAACAAAAATTTTAACACTTCTTAGAACAATCAGCATGTCACATTAGAAATTCAACTACCTGGTTGAAAACTAAGTGGAATAAATATGACAGATAAACTCATGGTTAGTTTAGATGTTACATCAATGTTCTTGTTAACAAATGCTTAAAAAAAAAAAAAAAAAATATCCTTACCAAGAGCTAAAAATCATAAAAATCTGCCATCTCATCACCAATCAATGTTATTTCACCTTTAACAATTTCTATAAACAAAAAATTTAGATTACCAGTCAGTTTGCCTTTGTGTGGGGTTTAAGCCCTGTATCTTTTTAGAATTTCTTGAATATGGTCCTTTCAAGAGTATTTTACTTAAACAACATATCTCTAATTGATTAATAAAAAATATATCCCTGTAAAACTTGGTCTTGTAGATAAACTAAACAAATTTGAACATACAATAGAATTCACTTATTGTAGACATTATGTTACACTGTACTGACAATGACCTAAAACTAAGTGTCCATTGCAAATCAACTAATAAAAATGATCACATAAATTTCTATTTTCACCATAACTACAAAATAATATCCAGAAAAATGATCAGAAAAAATAGAATTTGTAGCCTTCAATATTTATATCCAAGAGGAGAAATATAAAAATAATGTCAAGTTCCTCCAATACCCAAATTATATCATTCAGCACAAAACAAAAGGCTAATAAAATATTTCAAAACAGAATAGTGAACCATTTTGATAAACCCAACAAATCAAAATATATTGTTCTACCCATCAACTCTATCACAGCTCCAATTGAAAAGAATTTATCTAAGCTTAACATAAAATTTGTTACAACTACTTCTAAAACAATAAAAGACTTAATACAAAATAATAAGCTAAAACATGAATGAGGTATTGACTATCATCTGTAATAATTGCCACAGAAATACACATAAGAAACCCTGAGAAATTTAAATAAACGATTTATGTACACAAAAAGGATAAAGAATCTTTTACAAAGGAACACAATCAATGAATTAGTTACTCACCATAATGAGTTCAACCATAATTTTGATTTAAAGAAAAAAAGTTACTTTAACTAAAAGAAAGCAATTTACTAAGATGAAAATGTATAGGAAGTGCTTTCATTGCAAGATCATCCACAGTAAATTTTAGTCCAGATTATAGTAATATTTCACCTAGGCAGATTTTCTATTATCACAATGTGGAATACTTAATAACAAAAGAGATAAACACAAAAAAATAGAAACATACATATGTGTGTGTGTGTGTGTGTGTGTGTGTGGATATGAATGGATTTATTCTCCCATTGAGAACAATAAATGAGGAGGATTCATTAAATTCTAAGTTTTTACTGAATAACCTGCACAAGTGAATTGCTAAACAAAGTGGATAATTGCTTGTAGTCTGTAATGCAATCTCCGTATCCATAGCAACATCTCTTGTAAACTGGTGCACTGTGTGCTACACGTCAGATGATGCTACAATCAAAGGCTTGTTGAATAGGAGTTTTCCACCTAGTTGCATGTTGGCTGTTGGCTCCTATAAAAAATTCATCCACTCTTTGCCAACTCTCTCCAGGCTGGTTTGAATTCAAGTCTTTTCGTTCTCCTAGACTGGCTACAAACCAAGGCTATAGGGCCGAGTATGTCCTGCTAATTACAACTAGAGGTTGGGGGTGAGGAGAGATGGATTTATGCCTTTCCCAAATTTAATTGTGCCTAAGTAAATGTAACAAACTCAACTTTCTCTTTCCAAGCAGTTACTCGCATCATCCAAGCTCCTGGTATTCACAACCAAATGTCATGCCTAATCATATTTGTTGAAGTCCTACTGCTAACCTCCAGTTGACTATTTAAAATTACCTTCTTGGTGGACTCTTTGGAATTACTTTTATGGACCATCTTGCTTTTTGTATTTATTGCTTCAGTTTTTAGTTATTTTGCTAAATCACTTTGCTTTCGTGTCTTAAATAATAACAAGGTCACTTTAACTATGTTGGTGCAAAACTTTTTAAGTTAAAATAATAAAAACTGTTTTGTTTTTTTTTGGTAATATTCTATAATACATAATTTTTTAACAGATTTTTAAATTTACTGAGATTAGCTATTCTGTTTATCCCAGGAAGAAAAAATACTGTTTCCATATCTCAAATATGAACACAGTTCAGGATAAACCTTTGTCATTATATATGTCCACCATTTAACAAATTGCCCCACCCTTTGTAAACACAGCATCTCCTACTGCTGAGTCAACTCTTCTCTTTCAAAAACAGGATACTTTTGTTTTTGTTTTGTGATCATTTAAAAATCAAGGAACATTTCCAATGAATATTAAAAATAACTGAGTCAAACAAATTTAACTTCTTTGATCTTGACAAGTCCTTAACTTGAAAGAAAAAAAAAATACATTATGCCTTAAATGTTTTTGTTTTCTACATTACCTGTTCCATAGTTGATACAAGGGGGTGGAGGAATGGCGGCTTCAATGGAGGATTTGCTGAACACAAAGATTGGGTTGGTGTCCTGAAAGCATGAAGCAAATTCAAAGAAAATCATGTCAAATCAAGTTTTATTATTAACTGTTCTTTTTGTTAGTCAAATAAAGTTCTGAAACACACACAGACAGTAAAATAGAATGATTTTTTTCAATAACATACACACAGACTTGTACTTCTATTATTCCAGGATTTCAAACGAATAGATGTTAAAAGCATGAAATATTTAACATATTTTGAACTTAGGAAATTAAGACTTTCAATTCAAAGTTTACTTTAAAAATGATTATGTTCCATTCCACTAATGGTTTTGTTCATTTGCATATTTCTTCATTCCATAATTTGTTCAGACTAATATCCCCATCTCTGTTGGTCTTTTATCAGTATGTTTCAGCTATAGTGTATTTCCCCACCTCCATTAGGTGGATAATTCTCACACCCACATTCAAAACAATCAACAGAAGTGTGTCCTCTCTTGCATAACTTATAAGTGTGAAAAAGGAAAGTATTTCTGAAATGCATTGAAATGAGCAATTAACTCAAATTCTTGTGAAAGTTGACCAGCCAGAGAGGACAAGTGAATTGCTCATTTGATATACAATTGGCTGGATACTGGAATAGTGGAAAGTTTTGTTTTTGTTTTTTTTAGATCCCAGAGATTTAGAATTTTTAGAAGCTGTTTCCTATCAAATAATATCAAGAGGGCCCAGCATTTTACCCCTTTTATCATAAAAGAAAACAATTCCTAAATACAATCAGCAGATATACTTTTAGTTGCTGCTAATAGAAAAGACAGCATAAATAAACCTTAATTTTGGTAGAACAAAAAATATAGAGAAAAGAAGGTGATAAAAATTACATTGTGTCTTTACAAAACTAATGAAATCTGCTTATTATTTACAATGTAGTGGAGTGAGTCATTTTCATTATTCACTAAATTCAATAGACAGTTACTTTTAAAAGTGTGTGTGTGCGTGTATACATACGCAGGTTTTAGAAAGAGAAAAACTGAACTGGTTTTATGCTACCTGTCCCGTCATAGAAGAGACATAGGTTTATTGTGTGTGTGTAAATTTCTATAGATGCAAATTAGAGGTGAAAAAAAAATTTTGAAAAATTATACATACTGTTCCCGCACAATATTGGGCCACCCGGCAGTTGTTGTCTAGGCTGATACCTCCACTTACCAGCATCACCTGCTTTTCCGGAGACACATGACATAGTCGGGAAACCTGAGACTTTAGTGCAGCAACACTGAAATACAAATATCAATAAATTAGAGCAAATTTTTTATACTGTAAGATTCCTGCAATATTTGTCAAATAAGCAAACAACTGAAACAAGAAAACTGAGGCAGATAAGATAATTGAAGTAGTTTTCAACACTTAGATCATTCAAAAGACTATGTTAAGTTTTTCACAGGGTTACATTTATAGAATACCAGTAAAGAAATGTTTATGACACTCTTGTGTTTGACATGCTAACACCCACTACACAAGCCAGTATGTCTTCTGAAACAATTGCAAGTTTCTAGAAATATATAATTGCTGGATGCTTTCAAAATATCCACAAATCTTGTACTAAACATAAAGAAGCATATAGTGAACAATTCTGTTTTGGAAGAGGAAAAAACAGACTTGGAAACTTCAATACTGTTTTCAAAACAAACTTTGTTGAAAAATATTTTACTTTCATTTTGAGTGGGGTTATTTTTTGTTCTTATAAAAGATTCCTTTAGATTATTTCTTTTTTTTTCCATTTAACTAAGCATAAAACAATTTAATTCATTTTTATAAAACTGAATCTGAAGATCTAAGAGACATGCCAAAATTTGTCAAATACAGAGCTTTTATTTTTTTTTTTTAACCTCTATAAATTTCATTGATTACCAATTTACAGGTTACCTGCTCAGGGTATGTCAAACTGCTTTGATATCCCCCCACCACCACCACTATCACCACCACCAACTGGGCACTTAAAACTACAATAAAGAATAACGACCCTAAAAAAATTGAAAAAAAAAAAAATTTCTTGATACACAAGTTGTGACAAACTAAAAGTCCTAATCAAGTAATACATTGCAAACATGGAGTCATATTACAAAAAGTAGTGCAACAAAAATGAAATGGGGTAGTGTTGGCTAGAGAGTGAATACCCAGTGGCAATGCAAGAGCCACAAAAAAGTTACGTCTAGAAAGATAAAATGTAAGAAAGTAAATTATGATTGCTGCATCTGATCTTAAGAATGCCACATTGATTATGGTAGGCTAATATTGTGAACTGATTGTTTCCTTTGTTTTTTTCACTGATTATCAATTGTTATCTATCATCCTTATTCTTATAATCTTCTTATATTCACATCACACACCTTATCAGTAACCTTCTACTTTGAGTGGTCCTTGAGCCTTGTATTGTTTTTTCATATTCATTTTTTTATGGCTTAACCTTTTGATGGTTAAGTCACATAATATTTTTGAGATAATGATGTTCTCTATCCAACTAATTAACCCATAGCTGAGGGGAGAAAAGGTGGATTCATACCTTTTCCAAGGGTATTTGTGCATAAGGGAATTTTTTTTTTTTTTTTTACAATGATGTTCATCCTGTACAAGGCCCAATAGCCACTCAAGGCACCACTCCAAGCAAGGTGATAATGCCACCAAAATGCAAAAGGCCACTGAAAGTAAAAAAGACTTTAAAAGGAACCAGAAACCCAATCCTTATCAGGAAACAAGAGATAAGCCTCTACTCCTGTTAAAAAAAAGGAGTGTGAACCAGATGATAGGTAAACCTATCTACTCCTAGTGAGGAAATTTTTTTTTTAAGAATAAAAAAAATAAACTAAATAAATACTAAATAAAATTTCAGAGTTTAGGCAGAGATGTTAGAAGTATAGAATTGAAGTAGTCTATTAAGTTGAATAAATCTAGCAATTGTTTTAAAAATTGAATTTGCTATTATAACTGAACAGTTAATTTTCAAAGAACAGTCATTTTCTTTGGTCAACCATCTTAAAAAGACCAAATTCCTTTCACCCTGTCATTTTAATTGAGGTCTACTTTATGGGATCCAGGGTTAGTGGTTTCCCCTCTGCCCCTGGAATTGGAATTTGGCTCTCCAATTTCCAATTCCAGGCCATTATCCATGACATCACTCGCATATCCAAGCTTACAGCACCCATCTAGCTACTCACCAGGTTTGACATTGCTTAACTTTGGTAATTGTACAAAAAACAGGTGTTGCAAAATTGATATGGCCATAAGCCTGCTAATATTATGAAATGACTAACAATTAAATCAAACTTTTAAAAGTCATAGCAAGTATTCTTTTGTACCAAACACAAGTTCTAGTGATTACTGGAAGTTCTGTAAGAGTCTGTTGAACAAGAGTAAATCTTCAATCCCTACTCGCTTCAATCAGTTTGAAGTACTGTCATCTACTGCTAAAGCACGATGCTTTCCTTGAAAATTCTCTTCCAATTCCCTTCTCTTCCAAGAGTATCTTTATCTGATTTGTTCACCTAAAATGGAATCTTTACAGAGTGATATGCATATAACTTTGCCCGTGGTTTCTTTCATCTCCAAACTTGATCCCCACAAGGGATGCAGACTTGGTGGTATCTCTGCAATTGTTCTAAGGAAATGTGCTCTTGAACTGGCTCCTGTTCTCTCCAAACTCTACAATAAATGCCTTGCTGCTTCTTGCTTACCTGCTTGTTGGAAATCCTCTTCTGCAGTTCCTGTCTTTAGGAACTCTGGTGAATCTTCTCACTCTTTTTAGCAATGTACAAGTGAGATGTAATGGATAACGGCTCAGAATTAGAAACCGGAGAACCAAGTCAAATTTCAGTTGCATTCACTTATATGCAAATACCTTTGGGAAAGATATAAATCCATCTCTTTGACCTCCAACTATGGGTTGAATAGCAGGACAGACTGGGTCTTATAGCCTTGGTTGGCATCCAGTTTACCTAAGAAAAACACAGCAGCCAACTGAAGGAAATCTTTTACCTAGTAAGTCATGATTCAAAAGAAATATGATTGTTCAAGTGTATATCATGTATGTCAAGTGACTTAACTAGAGGTTCTAATCAACTCTGAATTGGTTAAGCATCTCACTTTGCATGACCTTTTTTCTGATAAATAATATGTCTTCTGCTTCCAAAGTGTTAATGGTTATTACTGAATATGTCTATCAAGCTTCAGATAAGATGTGGTTGTCTTATTGCCCAATTCACACACTGGCAGCTGATCTCTAAAATAATGTCCAGTCAGTTGTTAACCAGAACAAGAAATGGCTTGTAAATTTTAACACTTCCAAAATGAAACTGTTATTATTTAGTGATCATAGGGAACTATTTTTGTCTTCCATCAGCATGACTGATGTTAACCTCCTGGATAGCAACTGATTTCACTTTCTTGATATCACGTTTTCCACTGACATGAAGGAGTGATTATATTGAATCTATTGCTAAGTCTGCTGCTAAGAATGTTGGTTCACTGTGGTGTGCCAGATAATTTTTCTCCCCAGAATCCATCTTGCACAATTATAAATCTAACACTGGTCCATGCATTGAATATTGCTGCCATATCTGGTCTGGTGCTCCGGCTATATAGCTAGAGATCATCAACAAAATCCAAGGAGGGAGTCTTTAATGATATCCCTTCTGAGCTGACATCATGACTTCAGTCACTTTCCCAATCATAATATGGCTTCCTTCTGTCTTTTCTATAAATATTTGTATGGCAATTGTTCTAATGAGATCTCCTCCTTGGTATTTCAACCACCTGAATTTAAGTTTGGTAACTAGTTCTCAATAGTTTTACTGCTGAACTAGCTAAATGGAACCATAAGTTCTATTCTAATGGTTTCTTCTCTCTCACTTCTTGCCTGTGGAATTCTCTTCCAGTTTCTGGCTTCCATGCCACCTTCGATCTTCAAAAATTTAAATGAAATGTCAATTACCATCTTCGGTTTCCCCAATTCCTAATCTTTTATTGTTCTTTCTCCTCACTAGTGTCTTCTCATTTTCTTTCACTCTCAGTAACCCCTTGCAGCATTATCTCCTTGTAGAGGGGGAAAAAAAATTAGGGAATTTTTGATTCCTGGAACAAAATAGTTGTGTTGCAAAGTAAACCGTAGACAGGTGTCTACAAGATACTTACGTCTCAGTTGTGAAGCAGGTATCAATGCAGTATGTCTGACCAGTCTCCACAAGGAATACGTACAACATAACGGCAGTGATTGATGAAGTGATGAGACGAATATGTGATGTGATAGATACGAGGGGGTGTGGCAATGAATATAGAGGCACAGGACAAGAATGGTGACAACAGCAGGGAGGGATATCTGGAATCTGTCACCAGTCAGCAATAGAGATGGGCTGGAAGGGAAGCAAGATGTGCTATTCTGCCTGGTGTCCAGGGGCCCAAATGACAGTAAGGATGCTGCTGCTGCGGCTGCATACAACGTCAACACATACAGGCTGCAAGTGCACTGCATGAACCCTCTTACAGACCTGAAAAAGAGAATCACATTTTATAGATATATGGATATATAGATATTTGCATGTGTATATATGGGAAAGTGCTGAACAGTTTTCTGCCTGACTCAGAAACAGTAATTTTTTTTTTTCATTTGGAAGGGTTTCTTGGACACAAAATATTTTCAGCACCCCTTTATTGAAAATCACTGGAATTTAAAAATAAAACTTCAAAACATTATGCAAAGAATACTTGTTAGTACTTGAAAGTTTTTAAATGAAAAGATTTACAAAAGTTTATTCTTTTCCTGTGACAAGAGGAACAAATTTCAAAAACAATGATGCTTCATTTCATATCATTTGCTATTTTTACACCTGATTGAAATCATTATCAGCAGTAGAGTTATCTAGGAAAACAAGATGCAAAGTGTTAAAAAACAAAAATGGGGTAACATTTTAATTAAAATACCTATAAATTTTATATTTTTCTATAAAGCCAACCCCCAAAAACTGAAGAGTCATAATTTAAAAAAAAAAAAAAAAAAAAAAAAAAAAACACACACAAAACAAAGGCATAGCAGATCAGGTTACAAAATAAAAGGAGAACATTGTCTCCAGGAAGGGGTCAAAACAATAAGGTAATTTCTTAAAGAGGTGCACAAGATGAAAAATGCTATATAAACAAGCTTCATAAAAGGTTGCAAAAGAGACCAAGGAGAGAATTATGTTTAAGACTTGAACTCAGAATAAAAATAAAAAATAGTAGTTAGACTCTTCCAGAAATGAGAAATTACATTGTCAGTACATATACATGTGTATTCTATTCAGTAAATGTAATTAGAATGTTATTCTTGATAAACGATTGACTGCTAGTATGCAACTGCTAATGAAGGTTGGAAGATGTTTTTTGACACTTTCTCTTTGTTTATTTTGAAGGAAAGTAAAAGCAAAATATCTTAATCTCGGTGAAATTGCTTCGAAAGTGTTTTGACCATTGTTTTACTATATATCTGCAGGGATGATTTCTTAGCCATGAATACAAAATATAGAAATACAATGGATATTTATTCTCAATTCTGTATGTGTCGAAGGGAAAACTGCTTACCTCCTGGAACAAAACACACCCGCACAGGTCATGCATGCAGAATACGTAGAAGAAAATATAGCCAATCCAAAAGCTGCCATTTAACAACAACCTGATCTCGGAGCTCAGATTTTGCAAGACAAATTTGTGACTTATGTGAATTTGTGAACCTCAGCCACTCAATTAAATGGGCAAGAGTGAGAGAGCATACAAATTATTTTGGCTTCCCAATAGGCATAATGCCAGAGGGCAAAGTCAATATGAAACTCATCCCTGTGTTTGATGGCTCATTGTCCAGACCATCTGTGGTTAAATGAATTGAAAAGGCAGAACTTGTATGCAAGATGTGTGGTGTAAAACATCTTGAACACATAATATCCCCTTAAGGTTGTTGGGGAGGGTGTTTGTTGTCTACCAGCAACTGGGAGAAGAGAAAAAGAGAATATTAACCAATAAACGGCTTTAGCAATGGAAGGGTTTATGGTATATGAGCAAGTCATTGAGCAACAGCTTTGTCATGGCGAATCAGTCAACATATACTTGGCAGAGTTTTCAAAACTCACAGTATTATTTGGTGAAATGAGTGACTGTGGACTGGCATGTGTGTTCATAAGTGGATTACCAGAGCAAGTGAAATATCTTCTTTGCACTTCAACTTGGATGGACACACTAACAATTGACCAGCTGCTGGCTTGAGCATGGGCAATTATGAAGGATGAATTGAAGGGGGATGGGCCGGCAGTTGTGCCAGCGTGAACGATACAGGATGGGATGAAGAAGCTTCATACTAGGCATCCGTATACCATAACATTTCATCATTGCAATGGTGGTAATCATTTTGCAAAGGACTGCATTGGACCCACACAACAAAAGGTGGAAACCCCAAATATGCTGCTACAGGTGCAGCGAAATAGGCCATATCTCTCAAAATTGTCCAGGAAACAAGCCAAGATACTTCAGTGCCAGTCTGCTACTTGAACCCCATCTGAATTAGGTGCTATCTGCAATTACTGTATGCATCAATGGAATCAAGAGTTCAACCTTGGTGGACACAGGTTGCTCATGGTTGCTTGTTAGAAGAACACTTTGTCACTCCTGGAAAAGGAAGTAAGTGGATGTGCTCACTGTTGTTAGGTGGGGCCAGACTTGTTCAACATGGTGTGATCGAAAGGCACCCTATCGATGTTGAGGTTCCAGTTGTAGACTGGAAGCTACTGGTGTATGACTCGTTACTTGGAGTTGACATCATAAAGAGGCTGGGAGGTGTTGGATTTTCCTCAACTTGACCAACCTATGTGCACCACCATCATCAATGAGCCCAACTTTTATGCAGTATATGACCTGAACAGAAAGATCTAGGTTGTATCATGGAAGTGGTCTGATGACCAAACACCTCGTGCTGAAGAATCAGATGCCAGAGTATCCTGCACTGAAGAGGCTCATGAACTGCAAACCTGGATAGATAATGGCTACTTCCATGCTCTAAAGAAGAGCTTGGACCCCCCACTACCCAAAAGGGCCTAATCCCACTAATGGCTGTACTGTAAATAAACAAGCAGAAGGTTTGCCTGATAGTGGATTATCGGGAACTCAATCAATACGATGACACATCCACAGCTAATGTAGAAGTTTTCAAGCAAAAATTGAGGGAGTGACAACAGGAAGGGTCAGATGTTGCCATGCTGGATCTGCACTGGGCACATCTGCAAATTCATATGGACAAATCTTTGTGGCCCTTTCAAATGGTAGAAATCAAAGTGCAAAGGTATTGCATTACCCGTTTGGGGTTTGGGCTCAACATGGCACCACTGATCATGTGGTCAATTGTTAAGGCCATGGTGGCACAAGACAAATCATCCAAAGAGCTATGTCTTTGTACATCAACAACATATTTGTCAATGAGAATGTGTGCCCTGTGGCCCATTAAGAGCATACCTGGAATGATTTGAACTGATTAGCAAGAATCCAGAACAGCTAAAGCATGGCACCCATTTTATGGGTCTTCAATTCTGGGAGGAGTGGAGTAAACTGCAATGGAGATGTGAGAGTGAGCTCCCACCGATGCATATGCTCACCCATCAGAGGATCTTTTCTCTGTGTGAGAAAATTAACCAGACATCTGCCAGTGTGCAGTTGGCTCCACGCCACAACTGCATTGCAAACTCTGTAATGTCTGGCCGAGATGATGAAATACAGGACCTGCTTTTGGTTTGAAAGCTAACGGGTATCATCACCAGAATAGCACAGAAGGATCCAACATTTGGAGATTAGCACATGAATGGACACAAAGTCACCATATAGATTGACACAAGCTCCTTGGCTACTGGTGTCATTGTAGAAAGCAATGGATCTTTGGTTGAGAATGCATATTGGCTGCACCCAGTACACAAACAACAAGCACACTAACTTAGCAGAGTTCGATACAATGTTGAGAGGCATCAACCTGGCATTGCAGTGGAAGGCAACTGTGGTTTCACCTGAAGACAGACTCAGCATGCATACCTCTTAGGTTTCTGATACACTGTCTATAAAAATGAGAGTATGCACAAAAGCAGCATCAGAAATGTTAAGACATCGGCTTGACACACTCAGACTGTGAAATATGGACTAACAATTGACATGGGGCTCATCAGATTTCCCACGAACCAAGCAAATCAACTCACCAGTGTGCCTCAACAATGGCTAGATGAACTTCAAAGAGGAATGGAGCTAGAGTGCACTGCATCTGTAGAACAGCAGGAATCCACTCATATACAAACCATCCATCAACAAAGTGGGCAACCCAGCATGAAGCACACATATTTTGTAAAACAGGTCAGCTCTGAAGTCTCAAAAGCAACAGTTCAGAAGGTGGTCAGAGACTGCAAGGCATGCCAGTCTATAGACCCAGCACCAGTGCATTGGGTGTCTGGAAAGCTGGATGTGCATGACAATTGGAGCAGAGTTGGAATGGATATAACCTATTATAGAAGCTGGCATTATCTGACACTAATAGACTGTGGCCCTAGTCAATTTTGCATCTGGTGGCCGTTATCATGTCAAGACTCTGCCAGCATCATCCAGCAGTTGGAATTTCTATTTTGTGAGGGCCACCTGCTGAGCTACTCATCGACAATGGCGTGGCATTCTGTTGAGAGATGTTTGCGAGGTTTGCATAGAAATGAAGCATATTACTGCAATCCAGTGTGCCTATGTGCTGTCAGGGAATGATATCATAGAGAGATGCCATCATATCATCAAGCGAATTGCTGCTAGAACACAACATTTGATCATGGAGGTATTATATTGGTATAACATGACACCAAAGGATGACACAACAGACGTGACAGCACCAGCTAAAGCCCCACATGGTTGATGCACAATACACTTTAAAAAACAGAGTGATGAATCTATAGCCTACAAGTGGTCCTTGTCAATGGAATACTGCGCCACATCAAAGATCTTCGTCTGCATCACAGATCTATTTCATCAGAAGGCAACAGTAGTGATACAAGTAATTTCAGAGCAGAATCAGGAGAAATAGCAGAATCAGAAGACAACAACGATGATGCCAAGAAGAGAGGAACGGTGGACACAAACAAAGAGATTGACAAACAACATCCAACTTTACAAAGTAGCACTCGTTGAAGGAGACTACTGTCTCCCTGCCTCTTATGTGATCATGGCATCAGAGAGGAGTGTAGACGGGAAAAATGACTTACCTCCTGGAACAAAATGCACCTGTATATGTCTCGCATGCAGAATACATAGAAGAGAATATGGCTGATCTAAAAGCTGCCATTTAACAACTACTCAATCTCAGAGATTTTGCAAAACAAATTTGTGGCTTATGTGAATTTCTAAGCCTCAACCAAATATAAAATGAGCAGGAGCAAGAGAACATCAGAAAGGCTGCAGACACAGATGAGTTGAGTGGTCATGCTTCATGTGTAGAGTTTCGCAGTAGTCTCACCAATTGTAATTGAAAATACAGGGTACAACTGGTATTCCAAACAACCATACATTTTTTTCTTTTTCTTTTTTACTACAGTATGAAATTGTTATCTAATCTTGGTTCAATTATAAACAAACCAAGAAACATGCCCATATTTAGTTTTTAATTTACTTATTTTAATGTAATTTTATGTGTAAATATCTTTGCTAAAAGGTTTGCCTACTTTTTTTATTTTCTAATATTGTCTTACTTGTTCACAAAATATAAATTCTTTAAAAGTTAACTTTTAATATATTCATCATAATTTTTCCAGTAAAGATTAACATTGAATGGTCAATTTTATTGATGTTGTTAAAACAATTTGATACAACAATGCTACCAATATACCCGATACACATGAAGAAAAAAAACAAAAAAAAACAATCCAATAGATCAAATAGTTTGAGTTCCACTAAAACATTAATAAAATCAAAAAAGATAAGCATACTGGTCTAAATAATTTATAGAATAACAACAATGACTCACCTTAAAAATAAAAAAAAAACATGAAAATAAATCAATAAAAAAGGTAATATTCTATATTGGATTTAAAAAGTACAAAAAATTTAATATTGTAATATAATCTTCAAGATAAAGAATTATAAGCTACTAACCCAAATTTTAAAAGCAATGATAAATCCATAATGAAGAAAAGTTTTTTAGTTGTCTATAAGAATTTGTAATTTGTTCTAGGTTTCATATTGCAATCAGAATTGGTAGTTAACAGTAAGATTGAATCAGTTTTTAGAAGAATGCACCCGTATTCGCAATAAATCTACTATTTTTCACTAAGTAGTTTCTATTCTAACATGTATAAATGAAATCATAAGGTTTTCATAAAATGCTAGGGTTTATAAAATAGCTTGCCAAATATAATTTTATGAATTAAAGATGAAGAGTTTTAAGAGAGAATTTTAATTTCTAGGAATAGTGATTAGCTCATTTTTAATACATTTCCTTTAGCAATAGAACACAACAGTCTTTATTAAAAAAGATAATATTTAGTAACAACTGCTCCAAAGTGAAATATAACCATATAATTTAAGAGATGTTTGGGGAAAAAAATCCAAGTGAACTGATGATATCAAAAAATATGTACAGAGTATCTTTAGGTGCAAATTTAGGGAGGGATAAGAGGAAAATCAAAGTTTTAGTAAGCAAAAGATAAATAAAAATCATATTAATCATCTATCCTTTATGCCAGAAGCTTCAATCTGGTTTGAAACTACAGACAAACCTCTCATCAATGGACTATTAGAGGAGGGGTCCATTAAAGCTGATGGTCTGTAGATAGGAAGGAATTATTTTCGAGTTATAAAACCACTATAGTAACTATCACTAGTTATCATCATAATGTAAATACTATAAACACGTATATATGGCATGAATAAATATGTACTTAATATAGATATATTAATCAAAACAAAAATAATAGATTTCTCACAGCTATTTTCTCATGTATGCGCTAATGTATTGTACTTTATATATTGGCACCCATCTTTGTTTACATTTGAAAAGCCCACCACTGCCGCCGCCAAGTGGTCACTTTGAGAATTAATATGACTAGTTTCACTAAGCCCACAAATTTTGAAATACATCGCTGACAATTTTGAAGTTTGTTTTTTTTTTTCTGCAAATTTTTTTTTTTTTATTTTGCCTGCAGATTTTGTCCATTGCATCCAAAGTCCATTGATTTGGAGAGGGAGGCTGTAGACAAGAGGGTTTGTCTGTACATACTAAGCTCCAGTCATCTATTTTTAAGACAACTTTGCAGTCAGCATTTCTCCCTATTTTATTCAAAAAGAAAAAGGTCAGTGTTAATACCAGACACCTACTGAGGGGCATCCCAATAAAGAATTGCACTGAGGGAGTTTGACCATGGCATTCAATACTAGTATAGAATGCCAGGAACCTGAGAAATTTCAGTCTATGTTCTTGTGAGAGTGCACAAGATAAATACTGTATATGTGTGTGTGTATTCACACACACACAACATAATCTGGCAGGTTTAGTTCCAGAAGATGGCCAGAAGTTTAACAGCCAGAAATCAGCCAAGTTTGATTTGTCGAATATTTTTTCAAGTTCTTGGCTGTAAGTGCAAACATTTTCCCAAGTCTACACATAGTTGCCTTCTAAATAATTAACCTTAAGCTAATGGGGGCATTAATGAAGTCCCAATCCCGCTTCTTATTGGATCCTACCACACAGTTGGGATTCCTCTGGATGCCGTTACACAGGGTCTCTATGGTTGCGTCTTGACATTGTAGACAATGCAGAAAGACACACCAACTATGTTGGGGATACATTTTAGGGCAATTTGTGGGTGAAGCAAGTCACACACTCTTTGTCAGTTCTTCTATGAAGCCATTTTCCACAATATTCCCAACAAATGAGTGTGTATTAATAGCTGACAGTATACTCTTTGTTTTGCATTTGGTTTCACCTCATTTAGTGCAGTGGTCACTGGGTAAATTTTACAGCAAGTTTTATTTCCCCAACTGGTATGATGTTTTTCCAAATGTCTAGACAAGTGAGAGATGAAAAAAATAAAAAATAAATAAAAGTCTGCTCAGTTAATTTTATAGTTATAATCTAATTACTTATGCAGTACATAAAAAATATAAAGGAAAAGTCTACTTGTAGATTTCAAGATTCTTTTAAAAGTGTTCAACATATACAAATGTGTGTGTGTGTGTGTGAATTGGAATCAAATATGAATTAAAATCTGCCAATGATAGAATAAGGAACAAATAGGAAATGTTTATAAATTTAGCATTTTACTTTTGAACACAGAGACACACACAAAAAGCAAAGATAAGGAAGTAACAGAAAAAATATAAACAGGATATGGTGAAAAACTAAAAAAAAAAAAAGAATGAGAACTAGAAAAACAGGTAAGAAGGCAAGTTTGTTGCAATTGCCTTCTGAAAGAGCAGAAAAACAAAGATTAAAGCTGCCCCAAAATCTGGCAGAGAATCTAATTGGCAGCTTTTTGCTTGCAAATGTTCTTTGATTTATTTAGTAAGTAGCAGAAAAACAAAAAATTCCAGAAATAGTGACAGCCAATGCCCTTGACTTTCAGCAAGAGAAACATTAACTTAGTATATACCAAAGACGCACTTTTCAATCTAATTACACTCTTATGCTGATATAGGATTAGAATGTATCAGTTCCTCTTGAAGGATCAAAGGTTGTGTCCAAAACAATCTCTGAAGATTATTCATAGATCAAATAATTCAGTAGTTTCTTGGCAGATTTGAAAGTCTTTAGCAGAGGCCCCACTTTTACAAAAAATGACTTGGTATTATGAAAAGGAAAGACCATTTTATTTGTTACACTTCTATGCTCTTCATAAATGCAAAAACTTGCCAAAAACCAAAATTACATTTTTATATTTAAGTATTTTGTCAACATTACATTTATCCCTCTTTAGATACATAAGATTATGAATTTTCACTGACCAGCAAAAAAGTTTTTACATTTAAAATATCACAAAAATGAATAGAAGGTGGAGATGGTGATAATGATAATAATAAATAAATAAAAGCAAGGTTAGTGTTTTGTTTTTGTCATTTTAAGTTTGAAAAATGAGATTGCCATGGTGATGTGGGAGCCACCTCTAGATACTTGGGACCCCCCCCCCAATCAGGGACCATCTAAGCAGACTAAGTAACCTGACAATATTTCTAACCTTGGCCCTACCTGCAAGGGTATACACTGCTTTTATCAAAACCTATCGGCATATCATATACTTAGTTGTTATGCATGTGTTCCTAGTATACCTCTTATCAGACTGGGTGTCAATGATGGGTACATTGGGCTTTTTATTTATATATAAATATATATAAATATAAATATATATATATATATATATATATGTGTGTGTGTGTGTGCCCCAATGACACTTTGTTGGTTTGCTGCTCTTTTAATAATAACTATTATAAATGTTGTTTAAAATGCTGTAACTAATAATTGCAGCAACAAAAAGAAAAAAGTTTAAGACAAGTTTACACTTGAGATACAATATTTCTTTTGCCTTCACAAATGTTTCAATTTATTCATTCCCCTGTCATCGTCAAAATTTTTTCCAATGCAAAATTGATGTTTACTCATCGATTTTAAGCCTGCAAGGACACAAGTTAAAATGAACGTTGGGATAATCATTTCTTAGCAAGCATTTTATTAGAATCCATTTTAATACTATTACTACTGATTAAAGAAGAGTATAACCTAATGTAAGAAAGAGCATTCCCCAAACCTATTCTTCAAATTTTTATATTACCTTCAAAAGGTGCAGCTCAAAATCTTTTCTCTTCTGAATAAATGTGCCAAACAAAAATACTGTTCAAATGTCACATGTAGTTCAATTACAAAAATAGATTTTTCTAATTTGAAAGTTTTTTTTTATCCACATAAAAATCTGGTAACATATGTCAACAAAACAAAACCTTACAAGTATCATCATATAACCAACAGACCATATTCATACATCAGTTCAAATAGTAGTTTACCTTATAGACATTAAAATCAGTTGATACAAGAATCTCAAATATATAGCATAGAAATTATGTTATCATGAAATAACAGAGTCAAGAACATGACAGATTTAATTTATTTTTAGTCTCTACAACAACAAAAAATGTTTTTGTCTACTAATTTTGGTCATCTACAAACATTTCTCTGAATAATTTCTATCTCCAAAACAAAACTGAGAACAGAAAATGAAAAAATAACATACAAAAAGAGAAAACTGATCTAAGCTAAAATTTCCTCAGCTAAAAAAACAGTAGCAACGTACAATACATGACCATGAGAAAAGAAAATGGCTTCAACAGGTGCCCCTCCCCTATTTCTTGACCTTATCAAATATATTAAAAGTAGGGAAACAAGCAGAGAAACAGACATGTGACCAGAGTGACTGGAT
Source organism: Acanthosepion pharaonis (assembly GCA_903632075.3). Taxonomy (NCBI): domain Eukaryota; kingdom Metazoa; phylum Mollusca; class Cephalopoda; order Sepiida; family Sepiidae; genus Acanthosepion; species Acanthosepion pharaonis. The sequence continues at coordinate 1,938,182 of CAHIKZ030004620.1, read as the reverse complement.
TTAAAAGAGAAATAAAGAAAATATCAAGCTGAGTAAAGCATCAGCTATTTTATTGATCAATAAAAAAAAAAATCTATACATATAAACCCTAGGTTTGTTTGGCTTAAAGCCCAGAAATTATCCATAGAGAAATAAAAAAAGAGGGACTATAAATGATTAAAAAAAGGCTTGAAAAAGCAACTGTCATGGTTGCTAAGGTTACAAGTAACATCTACAGGTATAATTAGGCCAGATTTTAAAGGAAAAACACCAGACAAGTAACACCTGCAAAATCAGCAATACCCATAAAATACTGTCTACTAGCAGATTTTAAATAATTTTCCAAGCAGAAAAGAGATAAAAAAAAAAAAAATTTAAACACTTTAAAATGCATGTTTTACTATATCTCATACTGTAAGAAAAAATATTTGCAATATTAGTTTTGTTTCCATTTTTTTTACAGTATTAATATTCCTACACATAGTACTACTGAGAGATCTTAATAAATAAATAAAAAAAAAAATATAGAAGAATACATAAGCACTCTTTATCACAATGAGCCAAAATTCTGTGATGTCTATGACTAATCCTTAATAGTGTAATAATGGATTTTATATATTCGTGAGTAAGAAAGTAAATAAAATTTTTTTTTTTTTTTAAAAATCACCCATCATAACAGTAAATAGAATTTTATCCATGTATCAACTGTTATGGTGAATTTTAATAAAAACTGAAATATTTACAAATTAGATGAATTTACATGTTTAAGCACCACTTAACAGGAAATGTTTTTCAAAATTACTTTTACAGCCTTTTTCATTACCCAAGAAAGATTTTAGATACACAGAAATAAAATTTTATAAGATATAGATATTTATTCTATGTACAGCCAATTTTTTACAAGTACACAAAAGTATTTGCTGCCATAAGGTAATAGGGAAGATCACATGACACAATTTTCTACATAGGAAAATGCTAGCCAGTCTTAAAAATTAATCCGGTCTTCTACCTAAGCTTGATTACCAACTACAGCAAGCAGAAAAATACACAACTATTTCAACCACCAAGCAGGCAGTAAGAAGAGATAATGAGTACAATTATTTATCGACTGTAAATTATAATAACCAAACGCCACTATCATCTGCTTAGTTCTAGAGACTGTAGGTTGGTTATAGAGATGTCATCACAGGAGGTTCAATCAAAAAGGACACAAACCCTTGGCTGGTGTGTGTGTGTGTGTGTGTGTGTGTGTGTGTGTGCGCGCGTGCGCGCACACACAAAAAAATACAGAAGAAGAAAAAAAAAAACAAAAAGAAAAACTATGCCCAACTGTCTACCCTGCCCCACCCGAGTATGATGGATGAGTCAGATTCAGCAAGGCATGAATGGAAGTGTGAGGTTATTTACTGCACCGACTCAAACTAATAATAATTCAGCAGTCAGCATTTGGCATCAGTTGAGATTGCATTAGAGTTTAGACCCACCAACCATTCATTAGTGGTGGTGATGATGATACCAATAATGGGAACAAGAATAAGGAGCTTAGTAATCAGGAAGTGGCTAAAAATATCATCATCATGAATATTATTGATATTATCAATTATCAGACATTTCACAAAAATGACAATAATGATTCTAATGAGGATTAATAGAAAAGATAATTGTGATAATAATTTTAATAACAAACCTCAATGTTGGTAATGCTGATCATGATCTCTATAAATCTGATAGTGTTGCTACCATTCTGTGATAATGAAATTCACATTTATAATAAATTGTTGTAAATAGGAAGACTACATACAATATGCCAAACTCACATAAAAGTACAAAATTCCAAACCTCTTTAGTCTTCAGACCCACCCATGAAGTTAATATGTTGATAATGGGGGTGGGAGAAAGAACACAAAGTTCGTTCCATAGTAAAATTCTCAATACATAAAAAGAAATAAGTTCATTCCACAATACCTACCCATGCAGAACAAATTATCTAGACAAACTTTTTATATTATATATTTCACATACACAATACAAATATAAAATTTGTCACTTCACTGATAAAGACAAAAGGAAATAAGTTTTCCTTTTGTCTTTCTTCATAATCCTTTTACAGATATACTATCTGAAATTATCAATCTTAACATGTTCACTTTTATTAAAGCTTTGTCAGAGATTAAGAAAAACAGACAAAAGTGATATATGTTTCCTATTTGTTCTTTATCATCCTGTCAGATTCCAATCAATATTTGATCTTTAATTTATATATATATATATATATATATATATGCAAAAGATGCTTGAATATCCTTATGAAGACATACACAGGAATTTTTTTTCAGTTTGACTTTATCAGTTCAATTTTTGCAAAATCTCATTTATCTTCAGAGGACCCTTAACTTCATTCACACACACACACACACACAAAAATCTGGTTTGTCTATGTTCACAAAGAATATTTCATAGTCTTTTTAAAAAAAAAAATCTAAACAAAACAGTTCCATCCTGCCAGCCCGTTATGTATTTCCTGCAATCATTTTCTTACTTCCAATTCGACAATAGTCTCCTTTGTCCTTCAATACATCATAATCGTGCACAGCAATACACACACACATCTTCAAGTCTTTGTACACATGCATTCACACAGACAAAATCATATTGAGTCATAAATGCATATCCCTCACACTGATGCAGTGTAAACTAGTTTACCTATAAGTCATACACACATAGATAAAACCCTTTTTTATATTATTTATATTGTTATGTGACAACATTAAAGCAAATGGCAGTAGTGGGGAAAGAGAGAAAGCTTCATTCACATATTTATTCAGTCACCATTGCTCAGAACCCATTCCTGCAACATTGCATCAGCAGTAGAAGAGGTTAACATCATGACAGACATCAAGATCCACATGAGAGAATTTTCCAAAGAATACATTGACTGCTACTTTATGCAGCAGCAGCAGCAGCAGGTGTCTCTCAAAGGGAGAGAGTAAAGGAGAGAAACAGGCTTACCTAACATGAAAGAGGTGTGTCATTTGCAAGGCAGATGAATAGATCTACTATCATGAAATAAATGACCTCATACAAATACGCAGAAAATTATTTTACAATTTGAGAAAATTTCTGAATCATATAGAAAAAAATAAACAAAGCAAAACTTTATTTGACAATTCTGTTTATCTTTAGAAAAAAAAAAATTTAGTAAATTCCAATCATGGATAGTTATAGGTATCTGCTCCCAACTCGTTAACGGGTTTCAATCTTGTCTTAAGCGATTACTTACTCCAATTCATAATAATAGTTAACCTTGAATTTTGAAGACCTTAAAACCTAAAAATAAAAATTACAATTTTCATGAAATTCTACATAAAGACTTTCTAAGACATTCTCTTTTGGAAATAAGTTAATTTCTATTGCCAAATACACATTTATTTTTTATACCAAAAATAAATGCTGTTTGGTGCTATATAACTCAAACATTAAAAAAGAAATTTAAAACAGACAATAGATTTACTTTCAAAATTATACATGAATAATGCATCATGTCAAATATCAAAGAATTGAATTCTCTTTAATTACAGATGCAGATTTGTTTGGATTAGGGAGAACACAAGTCAGTTGTATCCTGGCAATATTGGGAAATTAAATTTTTCGGACATTTTTTTTTTTCCAGAAAAGAATATTAACTATTTTTTCAATGAAGAAAAGAGTACAAATCTTTATCAAAGATGAAATAAAAAAACAAACATTTTATATATGTACCTACTCTTCAATTAACACTCAGGACATAGATAAATACTACAATATTTACTTTGAAACCCTAAATTATACAGCTGTCTGTTTACTTCTAATGGAATAAGTCAAGAGTTTTTGCATTAAGGAAAAAGACCAAATAACAATTTTTGAATTCCTTAGAAAAGTTTTAAAAAAATGGACAAAAAAAAAATATCTACAGTCAGATTCAAACAGAAAATATTTATACATTAATTTGAAAAATATGAACAATCTTATTTCAAAAATAAAATATAAAAATAGGTATTATAGCTTTTAATAAAATTGTCTTTTCTAGCACAGCAAAAAAGCAAATTGTGCTGCTGCTAATTCATGATGTCATTCTTGCAAGAAAGACGTGTGCATCATGTGTCTGAGCCTCTAGCTGAAGTGAGCGGGCAAGTTCAACTTTCTGATATTACAGACTCACAGACAGGGAACCGTCGAAATCAATATGTCAGTCTGAACTGCTGTAGTGTATATTGACCGAAACAGTTGAACAGATATTGACTCAGGTTCCTGCCTATTATCAAGGCTGTTAGTCTTGGAAAAGAACAACACGGATCAGAGTGAAATGCAAATGGAACTGTTGAGCTTTACACTTCTGACATTTTATTCTCCTCCCACCACCCCCATTAAATATTATTTTAAAAATGATCCTGCTCTGACTGAACTTTTTGTAAGTATGAACCTATCTGTTTCTTTGAAGGTAATTTTTCTTAGATAACATTTTAAATCAACACTAAAAATGAACTATCAGTTAGATTCAATTAAAGCAAAAATCTATAAAGGCTTTTTGTACAAGAAAGATTTAACAGATTCAAATATGAAGTCTGTGTACAATGATCCATCTTTAATTGATAGAAATTAAAATTTACTTATATTTCAGCATTTCAGTGTGAGAGAGAGAGAGAGACACTTAAACTAAAAAAAAAAACCCAAATGGTCTGATTTGGCAAAGCAGAACAGGGTAAATAACTGAAAAAAATGAAAAAAAAAAATAAAATACAGAAATCTAGATGAAACCCAGATCTTATGGAATCTAAGAATGGCCAGTCCCCCCCCCCACACACACATATATATTTAAAAATGTTTCCCCTCAAAGAACAAAAAGGTTCTCACAACATATTGATCTTATCTTAACAGCCCTTGAAAGTCTTTTGTTAAACATTGGTCTTCTCCAAATCTTTCCATCTTTGCCATTCGTGTAGAGAAATAGGCCATTACTATGCTGGACCAATGAATGTTGATAGGAACATACAGCACTTGATATTCCCAAGTGGTCACCCATCTAGGTACTGACCAGCCTCAATATTGCTTAACTTTGATGATTGATCAGATACGAACTGGTGCTTGAATGTGATATGGCCGTAAGTTTATACAGATCTAGTATTACACTAATTACTAAGCCAGAAATTCTAAATATTTTACTTAATTCCAATTTTTTTTCCTGGTTATCATACATGTGTATATAATAGGGACATAGAAATCAACACTATGATCTGTCTGTTTGTCATATATATATATATATATATATATATATATATATATATATATATATATGTGTGTGTGTGTGTGTGTGTGTGTGTATATGTATGTGCGTCACTCTATAAAAGTGATTGCTGAAACAAATGTTCATTCTAAAACCATTTGCACAATTATTTTGCCAAAACCTCAACATTTAAAAAAATCACCCATATTAAAATAATGGCTATGTTCAGACAATAACTTTAATGAAATAAGTGACTAAAAATCAAAATTAATTTATCACCCCACAAAAATAAATTAGGTAATTATTGTATAGTGATTGCCACTTCCAAATATCACAAAATAGTAGCAGTGTTAGCCAATTTATCAATTTTTACCTTATAAATTGTCCATGTGTAATGTCTCAAGAGTATAATATATTTTTAAAATGTTTTCTTGTATAACAGAAATTATTTTGGTAAAATGCAGCAAAAGTGTTTTAATGCTTTAGGTGTAATAAAGAATTCTCGGATATAAATGTTTCATATACAATAAAATCAATTACTTATTTACAAATATCAGTTTGCTTTCCTATCAATATTTTTTTTTTCATTTTCATATGCCTAAAAGTTGCAAACTACTGTTTATTCATTTTTTTTTTTTGTTAAATCTTTTTTTTTTCTTTTTTTTAAAGAAAAAAGTTTTCTACAACACAAATAGAAATCACTAATTTTACAAAATCATTACAGTTTGGAAAACATTTTGTATATATTTATAGAAACATTTCAAATGTACTCTCCTACCCCAGTAGTCATATCCTTTATGATGTTTTAATTAAATTGATTATTATTCATTTATATCTAAAATAGATTAAAAACTAAATCTGCTTCCCAAATTAACCTAATGCATTCTATCTATGAATAATTATATATTTTGTGAGGTGCAGAAAGCATAAAAATTGATATGACATACTGGAGAGAAATGTAACAAAACCAGCCAGGAAACATTTACAAGTAAAATGATCCTGTATCAGCCAAATTTTCTGCATATTGCAAAGAAAATGCAAGATTAAATGTTACATAGTTTGAATTAAATTTTGTAGCTTTTCCCATCATGAAATACTTTAAAAATATCGTTAAAGCAATAAAAGTAGACATTAACAAATAATTCATAACAAAAAATATATATTACAAAAAAATGGTAATACCATTAAAAATAATGAATAAATTCAAAGAAATGGTATCAACAAATTAATAAGTAATGTGAATAGATAATTAAAATAACCTCATCAATTCCAAGACAAAACTATTCTTTCTAACCAAGCAAGGTCACCATTTAAGACTAAGATTAAGAATGAAGAAAAAAAAAAATTAATGTTTTTTTGATCCAAGCCTTATTAACAAAGTTATCTGGTACTGTGCCAATTAAAAATAATTTCTATCATCACTAACCTTTTAAGAATACTTTTCATGTATACTGAGTAAATAAACAATGAAATGAAAAAGAGAATCTGGGAAAGGAAGACAGACAGGAATGAAGTAATCTTAATATACATGGATATCATATATAGCTTATTTTAGGTACAGCCACAGTTCTTCCTTCTCAGCCCCCTAAAAATGCATTTTAAATTATTTAAATGTCCTCTTTGAAGCTAAATTTTGGTTTTATTTGAAAGGTAATAAATAGCCTATAGCTAATCCATACTAAAAAAAAAAAATTTTTATATATATATATATATATATATATATTCATTTCCATAAGTTTTTAGGCATTTTTAAAACATTGGCAGGTGTTCTCATCAATTCATTGAACTGCCATTGTAAACAAAAAATTTAAAAATCTCTTAAAAATCCAATATTTATCCTAGAAATATGTTTCAAAGTCATTTAGTAAATTTAAGGATTAATTAACTAGAATTTGTAAATTTAATGTTTAATTTTTGACTTAAAACCTAATGAAAATAACATTTATTAATGCATGGTAGACAGTGGGTTCAAAGTTAAACACAAAATCAGTATAAAGAGACAGACTTAAAAATGCATAAAAAATTAAAATTAAATTCAGAACACCAGCAGTGCAATAATCAACAAATTGGTATTATTGTTTAAAAATAAGTTACCTTTAACCTTATATAACAAAGTTTAAGAATATCATTTTTTTTTATTCTCTACACATTTATTAAACTTAGAATGAATAATTTTATTTTTTATATATTAGAAGTAATTATTTTTTTAGTTAAATGATATTTTTGTGTTCAATTCATTCCTTTTAATTTTTTTTATTATTTTCTTACATATTTCATGTCATAAAATATATAATTGCACCCAATGTGATATTTTAAAAATAATTCTGAATTTAATAAAACGTATTAAAATAACAGATTTATTACTAACAAAAATATGGGAAAAATTGGTAGAGTTATTGAATTGATGATGTTAATTACGTTCTTTAATTATTCATTGTCATTCAAGTGATGACTATTTTTATTTTGTCCATAAAATTATTATAATCCTATATAACCAATAGTTTAAGAATACATTTTTTTATTCTATATGCATTTTTATAATTCATGTATTCTTAAACTATTGGTAGAATGGTCAAAGATGAGAATTCATAATTATTTCCCTTTTGTACATCCAGAAAAAAAATAATCAAACAGTTGCTAAAAGGAAAAAATAAATTTTTTTTTTTAAAAAGGTTGACACTCAAAAATGGCATTAAACTTTACTTTTCAACTCTTCAAACATGTCTTTATTTAATAAAGGTCTTGTGACAAACACTAATAGGATGAATTTCAAAATAAGATGTTTTTCAGTCCATTGTGAAAGAAAATGTGTTTTATTAAATTATGGAAGCACCCATTCTCAAAAAAAATATTGTTTTCGAGTTTTATTGAATTATTTTTGGTAAGATTCAGGACAAATTTTCACTATGTTCACACTTGATATCACATAAATCTTTTACAGAAATAACATCCTCAAGTACTTTTCTTTATATAACTGTAAAGAAACTTGACAAACACCCTCCCCCCAAAGTAAAAAGTACACACAAGATTGAAGAGGGGGAGAGGGGGGGGGTGAAACAGACCTCCCCTCCAAATATTTCCACAAAGGTTTCTAATGAAATAAACTATTCAGTATACAATTCATTTATTAATGAATAAGTACAAAAATATTTTGTTTGAATTGAATAATTTCTTAATTTTTGATCAATATTTTAAAAAAGGGTAGCAATTTTTTGATTTAATTTCAGAAAAAAGGCATCTATTTTGGTAGCACCAAGCTGGCTTCTGGTTTTTCGCTTCATTCACATTAATATAGACTACAGTTTTAAAATTAGTTTTGATGTATCAATGCAAATTAAAATTTGCATATAGTTTTTCTGACCTTATTTTTTTTTGTTACAAATATTTTAAGATTTATCAAGTCTGGCACAAGGCCACGTGCGAGACATTCATAAGGATTAAATCAGCAATGGCTTCTTTACGAGACTATCCTACTAAATATCCCCATGGAATGCATCCAATATAGAAAATGTTCTACATGTTCTGATAAAAAAAAAAAAAAAAAAAAAATCAACCAGGATTCAGTAGAAAACTTTCCATAGATTTTATGAGTTTATAATATCCTAATGAAAAAGTGAACATGCTGGTAGGGTAACATTTATCAACATAGAAAGTGGAATCAGCAAACTGAGTTCAAATCCCAGTCTAAACTGTTTTCACTTTTGCACAAACACCCTTGGAAAATCAATCTCTTTTACTCAACTAGCAGGGTAGACTGGGTCTCACCAGCCTTGTGTGGTAACCAAAGAAAGAGAAATCTGAATGGGAAAAGCAAAAGGAAACTACAATTACTCAAAAAAAAAAAAAAAAAAGCATAATTCATAAAGAAAAAGAATCTGTTGAGAACCGTGATTCCCTACATCTTGAGACAGCATTTGACAATTTTGTTTCTAAATGAGATAATAATAGCCTATTTGTAATGTACTAGTAACAAATAACGTTATCAAAGTGAAAGGAATCTTTTTTTCTTTTTTATAAGTTTTACTGTCACTCAATTGCAGACAACAAACTGCTATTTATAGATTATATATTGACAATTCTTTTTATATAAAAGGTGGCCTGAATTTTTGGGACGCAATTTGAGTGACAGTTTTATCATTACTAATGCCAGACTACAATTATTGAAGGCCTTTGTTTACCAGTCTTGTTCCATAGTACAAAACAGAGTTATAATGACAGCATACTTATAAAAAAATGTTTTAAATCAAAAATATTCAAACAAGAGAATTCATAATAAAATAAATAGCCTAAGCTGTCACATTTAAAGAGTTTTATTTAGAGGATTTGAACAAAGGATGCATCAGCCCTTTATTTGAAAGAGAGTTTAGGAAAGATTGGAAAAGTTCCAAGTAGTACTAAGTAGGTTAACAGCAACAACACTATTAAAGTACCTCAAAAGAAAGACAACTAATAGAAAGAGTGTTGAGTAATGCCTACTAAGGTAGGTGCCTCCAAACAAAAGTGATACCTAAGATTTAAAATGAAGTTTAAAAAAATGAAAAATCTTTCATGAAACCTATTTTAGCTTTAATTTCAAGCTAATAGATTAAATTTAATATTTTCCAGAAACAAAATACTTTGCTGTATTTGAAAACAAATTTAAATTGATGGAATTAATATTTAAAAAAAATGGCCAATTTTAGCCATCTGTCAGCACAATTCTCTTTATTAAAAAAAAAAATCTTTCAAAATAAAATATATTTTTCTGAAACATTATTTGATTTGAAATATTTATTACTTTTAGTTTAAAATATTGCAGAAAAGCATTTTCATAACACAGAGGTGAATGCTTTTATGAGGTGCCGACAACTCTCACTTATGATTGGAAATTTTTTCAAAGGGGGGTCAATTTACAGTACCTTGAGAAATATAACATGAATACCTTTCTATATAATTTTTTTAGCTACTCAGTAATCTTTACAATTCAGGAAAATATTCTAAATAATCTAACATTTTATTGAATTTTAGGAACTTTGACTTTAGTCTTACTTATGAAGACACTTCTTGAAATGTTAAAAAATACATTTTAAATTTACTATAGTTACTGTTCACATTTTCTGATAATGTAGTGTATGGACAAAAAATAAATGTGTCAATTTACATAAATTGACACATTTATACACACATAAAATTTTTTTTTTTAAATACTGGGGGAGGGGGTCACAGAATTGTAGTAAGCTTTTCCATTTATGAATATTAAATATATTTTTTTAATAACAATATCACCTGACTGCTATAAATTAATACAAAATTTTAAGATTTAAAGCTTTATAAATTATTATAATTAAAATTAAAACAATTATTGTAAAAATTCATTATTAATTGAAAAAAAATTTTAAGACAATAGATTCCATATCTTATTCATTAAAGCAATTAAAAGCCTTTTTAATTAAATAATGTCTTAGTTTTATTGTTTTTTTTTATTTGATGATTCAGAGCAGATTTTCTGCAACTGGGGTCCTGTTTTTCATCCACTGGTGTAGTTATTTCTACCCCAGTGGACAAAATAAAGGGCTCATTTCAAAATTCTAATTACCTGAAGAAGGCCAGAGCGTACAATCGCCAAAACATCATGAACATGACAAAGATGAGGATAACAGTCTGAACAATGTAAATTATTACAATGCCTCATCTCAGAAATATAGACAGTAATCCCGGTGATATTTAAAATTTTGATTCATTCAATTATTTAACTATCTTATTCTATAGAAAAAAAAATACACACATTCATAGTATAAATTTTAAAAGAAAAAATGTATTTAAAAAAATAATAAAAAAGCTACATGTTTCTCTGCTCCCCCACCACAACAATTAAGTTAGTTCCTCATTTTAAAATGATTAAATAATGGAAACAAAAAGGACACAATGAAGGATAAAGGTTTTGAAAAATTTAACACACAGAGAGAACATAACCGAAAGTGAAACAAGAGGTGCAGAGTTTATGGAATTGAATCTGAGGGGATAATAAAGAGACAAACATTGCTGTGATGGAAACTATGGAGAGCCATGATCACCCATGTCCTGAGGTGACACATAAAAGAAGACTTATCTTTGTAGTGTCCTTTCAGAATGTGGAATATCAAAACTGCCCACAACTTCCTGTCTTTTGTTGGTGATTACAGTAGATATTTTAAAAAGTCATTTACTCAACTTTTAAAAACCTGGTTAAAAAAAAAAAAAAAAAAAAAAAATTTTTTTGATGTAGTTTGTAATGATCTTCTTAATGAAAATGACATTATTTCGCTGGAAACCTGTTTACTTTCAGGTAAATGAACATTTAGAAATGAGAGTTTAATTTATATTAGTAACAAATTAAATCCTGTCTATGTCCAACAAGATGTTCTATTTACAATATTAACTCATTGCTGAACAGAACCATGGCTGCATAACAGAACTGGACAATGACTTTGGATCCTTAATGTATAACTGTCATTATTGAAACTATAGTTGTTACAATTTTTTTTCATGTCTTATGATTTTTATTGAAGTAAATTACATGTATTTCCTTGGAAAGGTGTTCTTAAAAAAAAAAAAAAAAAAAAAAAGGAAAAATAATTGAATAAATAGCAAATTGTTTGAATTTGTCAATTCCTTTTCATAACCATCATCAATTCAACAAGTTGCTTTCTCAATTTCTTAATTATAAATTTACAATCAATAATTTTCCTTAAAAAGTCAACCAAAAAGCCCTTCTTGTTTTTTTAAAAAAAACTTTTTGGGTGGTTCTCAATCAACTTCATACAAACTGTGGTGTGAATTGTTATAAGACTAAAATATTTTCTTATATAAGTGAATAGAGTCCAGTGTTTACACTGTAAACAGAAAATTGGCAGTCAATGTTGGACACAAAGTCATGGTTCAGTCTCACATTGTAAGCTCATCCTAAGTCGAACCCCCACTTTAAAGCACTTAACTCTTCTATTTGTAAACTTATTTTCTCCAACGTGAATAGGTTCCTAAATAAACGTCACTTTCATAAAGAGAAGAAAAAATTATATAGGAAAATATATTTTCATAGAAAAATATTAATTTTATTTTTTTTTTTAGTTTATCAGTGCCACCAAAGTCCAAAATTAATCTAATTCAATATGAAAACAAATCTAAAATTTGTAATTGCTAGCAATTTTCTCGTTTATTTACAAAACAATATACAAACGTTTTTTTTAATTTTTCTAATTATTTGATTCAACTAATGGTTGATGCAATTCAACTAAAACTTGTAGAAAGAAGATATTTACAAGATAATTTGCAAAAGGTGAATTGTCTTATTTCTAGCAACAAGCAAGGATACCAGGTTAGGACAAGAATAGTAAATAAAACATCAACCTGATGGTTAAAAATGTTTTATATTATTATTCACAATTCGCACAGTAAAATAAACACTAATAGAAGAGTTAAATCTAAAAAATAAAACCTGAACCCTTTATAAGTTGCAGACAGACATAAAAAATGCTTATTGTTACAGATGATAAATTTAGCAAGTTTGCTTTAAGAAAAAAAAAAAGAAAAGAAAAAAAAGCATCTTACAAAATTCCAAAATTTCACTTGTTTTGATAGAGAAAAGCATAGAAGCCAACAATGATCTCTCAACAAATGACGGAAAAGAAAAATCTCATTGCAAAAATAAAATCAGCGCATTAGAATTTAAAATTAAATGACTTGAAAAATGTTACATTTATAAAAATTACCCATGCAAAGTTAAACTTAAATGTTAAGAAACTTACAAAACAAACAACAATATGAAAATGACAAGCTCAAACATAAATAAAATAAAAATTAAACTGGCCCAAATAATTTTAGAATGTCTTTGGTATATTCATAAAACTTTGTAAATTAGATAACATCATTTATCAACTATTATTGTGGCAATTTCGTTTAGATTAAAATTAAGTTATGGGACTATTATACATATTCAAAAAGATACATACCTTTGGGAGAGGGTCAGTCAGTGAATTGAAGCTTAAATAATTCTGAAACTATCTTGTTCTTCACAAATGCTCTTAAAATTTATAGTTTTAAATGATACATATTTGTTGTTAGTGTAGACATATACCCTGATAAATTACTTTAACCAAAATGGTTTAGGCTACTGAATGGTCAATGTCTCTAAGCTAACAAATGAAGAGAGAGACCACAATCTCTTTTCAGTTGACCATGAAAGAAAGGTCAAAAGCCGGTTGCTAGTTGTCCTAACTTTATGAACTGGAAAGATTGCAGAACACACACACACACACACACACACACACACACACAAGGGACAATCTTCCAGAAAATTAGTGTTCACTAACAAACACTTCAATGTGGTGTAATGTTTAGCAAGTTTGTCTTGTTAAATCAATTACCATTGAATAATGAATTTGATTCTCATGGGGTGTCCCATACTTTCAGCCTTGTAAAAAATCACCACTAATAAACAAGTATTTAGCACCTAACTTATACGAAGAAAGGAACATTAGAACAGCTTTTACAACAATGGAGATGTACCATATCCAGAGTAAAGGGGTTTACAAGTTCAAACCACATTCAGCTAATGACTATCAAATATCCAAGTATGCTTACAATGTTATCATGAACAAATTTTGAGAACAAAGAAATCCACTCCTTTTCCTTGGTGCACAGTAGGTCATTAATTTCAAATCTGATTTCTTCCAAGAATGTAATCTCAACTGTCATCACATCCTTCTTCTGATGAAGTCATCAGCCACTTTTCACCAAGATCTCATCGGATCAATTACATCCATTTATATTTTTGTTTTATTATTTTTTAAAGCACACTCATCCCAATATAATTGATACCATTTTGGGGGGAAAAAGCATTTTATTTTAGAAAATTAAAAGTCATTAATCTCATTGAAACACCTTAGATTTTAAATTATAACTAACATGCAAGAAAAAGATATCTGTGCAAATAGTTATTCAGAAACCTAATCATTTTTTTTATTTTAGGCCTTGTCTATTGTATACCTGAAAACTAAACAGACCAAGGATCAATGACAATATGTAGTTTGAGTTGTGTTACATCATCAATGTGTATATTGATGAGCAAAGTAATTTATTAGTGTCCATGAAAAACATGATCAGCTCAATGTATCAATGTTCTACTGTCTATCAAACATCATATACTAGAACCACAACAAACATCCAAATTGCTTTTCCTCGCAGAATACAGTAAACATCTTCATAGTTTTATCAAACATGCTTTTTATTTTGTAACAAATTTAATTTCCATTTAAAATCTGATTTAATATTGTTTTATTAAAGCATGAGAACACCATATCTCTTGTAACTTTTGTTCCAACGACAAATCCAATTACCTGAATGACTGGAGACAGATATTAGCTCTTAAATCACTGTTTTTGGGGTCATACAAACATAGTATTACTGCGAAATGAAGCAATTATATTGAAATATTTTCTTACAAACTGCAGGAAATTGATCCAAACATTGAAATATACAAGTTAACTGTAATATAGTTTAAAAAAAAAAAAAAAAATTAAATTCATGTTACCAAATTCTTATGCAAAAAAAAATTCCATCACCAAAACAAAATGGTTACAATTTTGTCTGAGAAAGTATTTTAATACGATTGATATTTTATAACCAATATTACACCTAAAATCTGATTTAACCCTTTTGCATTCAACACACTCAAACCCACCCCATAAATATTGACTCTTAAAGTTTCACTATTTGCATGTCTTCCTACATTATATATTGTTATATAATGGTGGCAGAGTATACATGGGGCAGGTTAATGCTGAGTTGAACATTGTGAATCAATATTTACAGGGTGGGTTGAATGGTGAATGTTTAATATATAGTAGAAGAGTCTATTTTACTGAATGTTCTTTGATAGAGACACAACAGCCTTTAAATCTGTAAGTATTGGCTAATCTATAGAATAAGAGATATTTGTTTAATTTGTTAAAATGCCACAAGTATGGGGAAACTTAATGAAGAACAACTTCACAATAGTACTAATAATCTGAGTGGTCAGCTTGCTAAACATTACATACTTCATATTGTGAAACATTGTGCTTTTGTAAAGCACTCAAGAAAGCTGTTGTGTTGACTCAATTTCAACATTGAGAAAATCCTTTTAAACAAACTGCTGGAAATTTACCCAAAATTTAAAGAAATATGTTAATTTAGCTTAACTCCAATAAAATCATGACCAAAATATTTATGCAGGAAAAATCTGTTTAAGTAAGAAAGTGACAATACATACAATTAATATGAATTTGATGAATACAAGGAGTTACTGAAAAGTTCTCAGCCCAACACAGATCCTAAAATCTGACTAAATATCAATTGTTTTCTAAGAGTTTCCGTTTAAGACCAAGAACTTTTCATCACCTCAAAGCATTTTTTCAAGGTTCCATTATAGCTTTACTATATTACTAGAAAATTTATTAATTTATATTCTTTTCAAAACAACATTTCTTGAATATGACAGTTTTAAAAATCTCAACTGCTCAACAAAAAGTGCCAAGAATTAGGTATTTCAGATTTTTTAATTCATATTTTGTAAACATCAGCAAAAAGAGAGGATAGAAGAAAATAAAAGAGATTATGTATCATATGTAATATTTTGCAGGATTTAAACTTTTTTAAAATAAAAACTTTTGGTTGGTTAGGCTTGCATTTTTACTTCAAATCTTGCCAAAGTTTTATTTTAAGTTTGCAATTTGCTGATAGTTACAGAATGATGGCTTGAGAAGTTGCAATGAAAATTAACCAAATTGTGATGAAAGAAATACTAGTTGAGAAATTAATAATTGACAGTGCTTCATTCAACACTTTTCTAACAATCCATAAAAAATTATTATGATAGAAAATTCAGTATATGAAATAGGTACTGAAAAATTCTCAGGCCTGCCCTGGAGGAATTCCAAAACAAGTTCTGATATTTGATCATTTGGCCAAATTTTGGGAAGTGGACTGGGATGAGAACTTTTCAACACCTGTTGTATTTGCCATCTTTCACTTTTTTTCTAATGCTCAGGGGATTTACTGCTTAGATAAAAATTCAATATTGTATTCTTTGTTCATATTATTTGCAGTTGATAAGGAAAAAAATGATGTACATGTCAAAATTTCTCATGCCTGATTTACAAATTAGTTCCTAAATTTAGACTGTTCATGTATATAAGAGAATTCCTTGTTATGTCTGAAATAAAAAAAAATTTAAAAATCATTGTCAGAATATTTCTACATAAATCAAGTGTTTAATTTTCATCAACTTGCAAAGAAGCCATAAATAATGAACATGCAAAATTTCTGAAAACAGAAAATGGAATAACTAAAATATCAGTTACAAGATTTCTTTTAAATCAATTCAAGTGGAAAATTTGTTCAGGTTTGTCTTTACAAAGCCCAATACTGCCAAATCAAATGTAGGATACAGGCTCTACAACACAATGCAGTAAGAAATTAAACAAAAAGATTGTATTATTTGTTAAATAATTCAAATTGTTAACAGTTGCATAGATTTTGACTTTTTATGAACTGAAGAAAAAAAACCTTGCATTATAAAGTGCATGTGCTGAAGACTATATCAAGAGGCTGGATCATTAAGCATGCACCAGTAGATATGTACATTATTTCTTCAAGATATTTATATTGAGGATAAGAGTGTAAGTATTTACTCTGGTCTCCCCACTGAGATGGGATGTGACACAAGGTTGGGTTTAACGTAGGGAATAAGGACAAAAATTGACCAGCCCCTGCAACTGTTGATTGTGCTGGAATCGGTATGACTACTGACAACCCCACCCAGACAGAGACACAACTAAGTCACACTCTATCCAAAGCCAGAGATGCAACAGAGATGATAAACCCTACTTTGCATGTGCCAGGTAAGTGTGTGTGTGTGTGTGTGTGTGTGTGTGTGTGTGTGTGTGTGTATATATATATATATATAAAAAGACATCTTCCTTGAAATCAGTCGAACTTGAATATTGCTGAAATTTCAAAAACAAACTAAAAATCATAGCATGAAAAGAAAGAAAAAAAAAATTAATTTGTATTAGAATATTTTTTATTATAGATGCAAAGAACAATGAAGTGGAACTTAAGAAAAATATTAAAAATTCACAAACAAAAATGTTATTACACTTACATTCTACAAAACTCACTCCTCTTTGTTTTATGAATGTTGTTACCTGATATTCAAAATAAGCACTGTCTTTACTAAAAGTTTTTATAAATGTTGGCAATTTTAACTAATGATAAATCTCATCCAGAAAATTTTTAATTTTCTCTATAAAATCATAATTCCAAGATTTTTTTTTTTTTTTTTTTTAAGAGAAAGTGATTAAATTTATAATACCAAAAAACTTTGGAGGATCTGATAAAGAGACAATAACCAAGTTTAATTGCTCACTACTGAAAACTAAATCACTTTCAGAGTATTTGACAATATTTAATTTAAAAAAAAAAAAAAAAAAAAAACATTTCAATAACATGATTTAATTCAGCCATTGACAAGAAATGGTTTTAAAGTGAATAAATCTGATTAACTTACAAAATATAACCAGAAATTAATTTGGAAATATCTAGACACTGAAATTTTGAAAAATTGACAATAACCTCATTTACAAATTTTTAGTTTTCCAGCTAAAAATGTATTCCATTTATAAATAAAAAAGATAAGTATTTTTATCTACATAGTGTATCTTTTAGTAAAAATAAGGTTATCACTTTTTTCAAGGATATCAAAAGATAACAATTCCCGACTCTTTTCAATTATTTTCCTTCTCTCAAAATGAAATGTTAAAATGATATACAGCTTAAAAAAACTGAAATTATTACTAAATATCAATTCAAGCATTTATTTTATAAAATGCTAACAATTTTTTCTGTGTCCCTTTTTTTAAACTTGACATTAAGATTTTTTCTAAGTTTTAAAAACAAACAATTCTGAAAATATAACTTCAATTTAAAATTATTGGATATTTACACATGCTGTTCAATAATATGCAATATATTTTTAATCCAATATTCAAATAGTTATATTAAAAAAAAAAAAAAAGTCAGTTATGATTTTCATTTTCAAATGGTTGAAATCCAGGCATATATTTTTAGCATAATTAAATTAAGTTTAAAAAAAGTTCACTAGTAAATAAATAAAACCTTTTCTATTTAGTATAAATAACTAGCATATCTTCTCTTTACCCCTCACAATATCCTTTTCTCTATCCTGTATAAGAGCTCCAAGGTTTAATTATTTGCTAAGCATAGTGCTAAAATATATATTAAATGAAATAAAAGTCAAATCTATAAGGATTAAAAATTCAATATTTCACAGAACCTAAATGACTTTTGCAAAAGTAGATCTTACTTATTATAAAACGCAGATTGTGTGTGGGTGTCTAACGTTTATATATTGGATCGGATTTCCTACATTTTTCAACCGATTTCAACAAAACTTCACAGGACTACATAAAATTACCTTGTGGTGGTTCTAACAGTGCCAAAAATGGGAAAAATATAATTGTTTTTGCACAAAATCAATTTGAACACACGATTAAGAGACATCGTGAAAATGGAAGGGGGGACAACTCACATCGGGTTCTTTGTGTGTGTGGGTTCCTTTAAATATGGGAGCGGATTTCCTATATTTTTCAGCCAATAAAACAAAACTTCACTTTTTATTTTTTTTTTGGCAGGTAGTGTTTCTTATTCTCTTGCACACTTTTTTCTTTATTTTTAACATTCAGAATGCTTTAAAAATTCCATTTACAAGACAATTATTTATAATAAAATTCTATTCAATTGGGAGACTCATAACGATTGAAAACAATCTTTTTGTTTGAGTTTGACCAATTCGTAAAAAATAAAAACTAATTAAGACATGTGTGTCCGTCAACCTTAAACAATAATCTAACGATCTCTACTGATTGTACAAATACCAACATCGGATAAATTCTTTATCTTTAGGGAAAGATAATGAAATCTAAACATACACAAGTCCTAACTAAAAATAATAACGGGAACGGGAAACTACTTTAAATACACATGGTGTCCAATTTTTTACTGTATTTAATAAGTAAAAATCATAAATTGTAAAAGATTATTATTACAGAAAGAAAGGCTACTAAATGAATAAGATTTGTTAGATCATAATTAATAAACCCAAATAAAGTTAATATTTTTGTATTAGAAACAACGAAAGTGGAAAATATATTCAAATCAGAATTCTATTTATGAATCACCACAAGCAAAATATGCAATTTTTTTTACTGTATTCAATAAGTAAAAATCATAAATTGTAAAACTAAAAGATTACAGAAAGGCTACCTACATTTTTCAACCGATTTCAACAAAACTTCACTTTTTTTTTTTTTTTTTTTGGCATGTAGTGTTTCTTATTGTCTTGCACACTTTTTTCTTTATTTTTACATTCAGAATGCTTTAAAAATTCCATTTACAAGACAATTGTTTATAATAAAATTCTATTCAATCGGTAGAGACTCATAACAATTGAAAACAATGTTTTTGTTTGACTTTGACCAATTTAGTAAAAAAAAGAAAAAAAACAAAAAAACTAATTAAGACATGCGTGTCCATCAACCTTAAACAATAATCTTTGTCAATTTTATTTTTCAGTCTTTATGATGGTGGATACTTGATCTATCTCTTACTGTTATATCCCCGGGCAACGCTGGGCTCTACTGCTAGTTAAAAATAAGAATGTGATAAAAAAAAAAAAAAAAAAAAAAAAAAATATATTTCAGTTTCATTGAATTTTTATCATCAAGGAACTAAATACAAGAAAATATTTAATTTTATTAATTTTGTCATGAAAAACCCATCATGAAAAGAGGTATTTATTGACAATAGTCAACCAATAATGTGGTGTGTCAGAGGGTACACTGTATCACAACATTCAGCAGTGGATAGGTTATACAATCTTAAGCAAAAATTATTCTCTTGTACCACAAATAATGATACTACTAAGAAATTTTTTTTAAAAAACATTTCTAAATTGCTTTCCTTCAATATTATATATCCATAACTTCATAAATACTGTTTCATAATAAGTAACCAATTCCATTCTTTATATAATGTAAATCAGGTCACTTATTGTGGAACAGATTTTAAAAAAAAAAAAATTCACTCTGTTCAAGCCCCATGAGCCACTTGACATATAGGGTCACAGTGTAAGAAACCCAGATTATAGGGACATGTGAGGAAGATAACGGTTGACCCTAGACATGAACAGGTCAAAATTGTAGGGATTGGGGAAGTATCCTTTTGGGAGTTGGTTCCACAAAGTATCTACTTGAGTAGAACTTTTATCTCACCAATGGAATATGAAGGGAATGTGGGTGGTTCACTACAATGTGTGTGGTATGGTGGGTCTTAGCTTTGAACTGGAGGAACTAAGAAATGTAGTCTATCGGAAATAGTGATAGAGTATCAAGGGGTATTAGTATTTTAGAGATATTACCTTTACAAATTGTTCATTTCAAATATCTTGCACTTGCAAATGTAGGAAGGTAATATGAATAAGATTTATTGTACTAGAAAAATTTCTAAAACAAAATATTTCTCTTGCAAAAGCTATTGGAATTTTAGCAGAATATTAAAGAGGTATAATAAAATAAATCCAAGTCCAGTGGAATTTAATATTTAAAATCCTTTTTCACTTTTTTTTATTCATAAGATAAATAGGTTTTATTTAATTAAATATTTTTTAAAAATTAAATTAAAATCAGAAAGATAATAAAAAAAATACCTGCCAACATCTGCAATTTATTGGGAAGGTAATATTTGCAAAAGGATGAAAGCATTTCCTATTTCAGTATTCACTTAATATGCACCCCCACCCCATAGACAGACACACACACACACACCCAATGAAGAAAATTATTGATATATTTGGGATTCTATTCTTATTTTAAAATTTTGTTAATCAAACAATACTTTAAAAAAATATCAAATATCAACTTTCAAAAATTTATTAAAATTAATATTTCAACTCCTTGGCTACTCTCTGTAGACAAGATAGTAAAGTGAAGTGTGAAAGAAGGACTAACCATTAAAATGGTAAGAAGACAAAATGAATGGTTGTCAGCAAGAGAAAATTTCATAATATCAGGTTAAATTTTTTTTTTTCTCAATACTTGGATCTTTTTTTTTCTTCATTTTTACAATCTTGTTAAAAAGTCATATCTAAAAGATGAAAGAATAGTATATTAAAATAAAATAAAAAATAAGAACATTTTAACTTTGCAATAATAAACTGGCTTGAATCTAATAGAAAAAGTGGCTTAAGTGAACTCAACCAACTTCATCATGTGATCAGTAAAGTCTATAACTGTAAAATCTCAAATGTCATATATATATATATATATATATATATATATATATATTATATATATATATATATATATATATATATATATATATATTATATTAGTAGAGCCCGGCATTGCCCGGGATATAACAGTAAGAGATAGATCAAGTATCCACCATCATAAAGACTGAAAAATAAAATTGACAAAGATTATTGTTTAAGGTTGACGGACACACATGTCTGAATTAGTTTTTTTTTTTAAATTGGTCTAACCCAAACTCAAACAAAAACATTGTTTTCAATCGTTATGAGTCTCTACCGATTGAATAGAATTTTATTATAAACAATTGTCTTGTAAATGGAATTTTTAAAGCATTCTGAATGTAAAAAATAAAGAAAAAGTGTGCAAGACAATAAGAAACACTACATGCCAAAAAAAAAAAAAAAAAAAAAGTGAAGTTTTGTTGAAATCGGGTTGAAAAATGTAGGTAGCCTTTCTGTAATCTTTTAGTTTTACAATTTATGATTTTTACTTATTGAATACAGTAAAAAAATTGCATATTTTGCTTGTGGTGATTCATAATTAGAATTCTGATTTGAATATATTTTCCACTCGTTGTTTCTAATACAAAAAAATATTAACTTTATTTGGGTTTATTAATTATGATCTAACAAATCTTATTCATTTAGTAGCCTTTCTTTCTGTAATAATAATCTTTTACAATTTATGATTTTTACTTATTGAATACAGTAAAAAAATTGGACACCATGTGTTTTAAAGTAGTTTCCCGTTCGTTATTATTTTTAGTTAGGACTTGTGTATGTTTAGATTTCATTATCTTTCCCCTAAAGATAAAGAATTTATCCGATGTTGGTATTCGTATAATCAGTAGAGATCGTTAGATTATTGTTTAAGGTTGACGGACACACATGTCTTAATTAGTTTTTTATTTTTTTACGAATTGGTCAAACCCAAACTCAAACAAAAAGATTGTTTTCAATCATATGAGTCTCCCAATTGAATAGAATTTTATTATAAATAATTGTCTTGTAAATGGAATTTTAAAGCATTCTGAATGTAAAAAATAAAGAAAAAAGTGTGCAAGAGAATAAGAAACACTACCTGCCAAAAAAAAAAAAAAAGTGAAGTTTTGTTTTATTGGCTGAAAAATATAGGAAATCTGCTCCCATATTTAAAGGAACCCACACACACAAAGAACCCGATGTGAGTTGTCCCCCCTTCCATTTTCACAATGTCTCTTAATCGTGTGTTCAAATTGATTTTGTGCAAAAACAATTATATTTTTCCCATTTTTGGCACTGTTAGAACCACCACAAGGTAATTTTATGTAGTACTGTGAAGTTTTGTTGAAATCGGTTGAAAAATGTAGGAAATCCAATCCAATATATAAACGTTACAGACACACACACAATCTGTGTTTTATAATAAGTAAGATTATATTATATATAACAAGCACATTTTTTAAAGGTAAAAGAAAACAATACAAATAAATCTCTTTTGGCAAGTATAAAAAAGAAATAGTTAAAAACTTGACACTTAATTTAGCCACAAGTAGAGAGAGCTAAAAATTAAACATACTGAGAGGATCGGTAGCATGACTGGTGAAGTAGACAAATAAAAATCAAGTTTATTTATTTAAAGCTGTACTAGAAAATTTAATGCAAAGAAAAAAATGAAAATAATGCAATTTTGGTGCTGTTGTCAAGTTACTTAATGATCATCATATTCTGTCTGTAATAAAAATTGCCTTAAATTCCAATCACTGGCAATCCCTACATACACCATTTTCAGCATGCAATATACTAGGTAGCTCCAAAGAAAAGCGATACCTAGCCTAAGGATTAAAAAAATACATTTTTAAAAATTAAAAATCATTCTTGAAGCTTTTATCTTAGATTGAATTTCAAGCTAATATATTAAATTAATTTTAATATTTCCAATAAGCAAAATATTTTGCTGTATTTCAAACTGAATTGAAATTGATTAGAATGAGTTATTTTTTTATTATTATCAGTAAAAACACTAAAATCAGCCCAATCTGTCAACACAATATAATTCAAAAATAAAATTATTTTTCTGAAACTTTATTTGAGGAAGATTAATTAAAGTTTACATCAGCTAATCAGAGTTGAAACAAATATTACTTCTAGTTTAAAATACAACCACTTTCAAGAAATTTTATCAAGCTGGAATAAAAATATTAATTAAAAATTAAGATGTGCAAATCAATGGGTTTTTCCTCCCTCCCCCAAAAGATGCTCAAATTTCCCATACAAATTCATTATTAATCAAAGGAAGAAAAGTTATGATGGATTCAATAAATCCTACCTATGATCTTACTAGTTTCATAAGTAGTCAGTAAAAGTAAATCTGAATAAATATCTGAATTTATTAAATCCAAAAATAGCAAATATTAATGAAAGGAAAAAACATTTAATCATAGGATATAAAATCCACTTCTGAATCTTTAAAAAAAAAAAAAAAAAAAAAGGTGGTTCTCTCCCGATCAATGAAAATTATGTACAGTAGTGTTTAACTTGAAATTCAAAGCTGTTGTAATGACCTTTAGGATTACTTTAGATTTCCAATGGCTTTGATAACACTCCATTAACACATTAATTATTAATCTCCCAAAATAGTTTCCAATGAAATGCAAAGAATATTATTTTCTATTCTTTCATGAAATAATATACTATTAAAAATAACAGAATATTTTGTTAACTTTTTACTATTATTAGGTTTGTGCATGTGAATTTTATTATATTTTTTCTAATTATATTAATATACAATAATTCTGAAAGGTTTGGCCACAATGGGTTATTAAATGTCGACAAAATTTCAATTTTTTTATTTTAAGATTCAGAAGTGGATTTGATTTAGCTGGTAATTTTTTCAGAAATGTATAGCTGGTAATATTTTTTTTTTTTTTTTTTTTAAATGTATAGCTGGTAATTTTTTTTTTTTTTTTTTTTTTTTAAATGTATAGCTGGTAATTTTTTCAGAAATGTATAGCTGGTAATATTTTTTTTTTTTTTAAATGTATAGCTGGTAATTTTTTCAGAAATGTATAGCTGGTAATATTTTTTTTTTTTTTAAATGTATAGCTGGTAATTTTTTTTTTTTTAAATGTATAGCTGGTAAAAATTTTTAAATGTATATTGGTAATATTTTTTTTTTTTTAAATGTATAGCTGGTAATATTTTTTTTTTTTTTTTAAATGTATAGCTGGTAATATTTTTTTTTTTTTTTTAAATGTATAGCTGGTAATATTTTTTTTTTTTTTTTAAATGTATAGCTGGTAATATTTTTTTTTTTTTTTTTAAATGTATAGCTGGTAATTTTTCAGAAATGTATAGCTGGTAATTTTTCAGAAATGTATTTTTTTTTTTTTAAATGTATAGCTGGTAATATTTTTTTTTTTAGCTGGTAATTTTTTTTTCGTATAAATGTAATATTTTTTTTGTTTTTTTTTTCAAATTTAATTTTTTCAGAAATGTATAGCTGGTAATTTTTTCAAAATGTATAGCTGGTAATATTTTTTTTTTTTTAGCTGGTAAAAATGTATAGCTGGTAATTTTTCAGAAATGTATAGCTGGTAATTTTTTCAGAAATGTATAGCTGGTAATTTTTTCAGAAATGTAATTTTTTTTTCAGAAATGTATAGCTGGTAATTTTTTCAGAAATGTATAGCTGGTAATTTTTTCAGAAATGTATAGTAATTTTTTTTCAGAAATGTATAGCTGGTAATTTTTTCAGAAATGTATAATTTTCTAATTTTTTTTCAGAATGTATAGCTGGTAATTTTTTCAGAAATGTATAGCTGGTAATTTTTTCAGAAATGTATAGCTGGTAATTTTTTCAGAAATGTATAGCTGGTAATTTTTTCAGAAATGTATAGCTGGTAATTTTTTCAGAAATGTATAGCTGGTAATTTTTTCAGAAATGTATAGCTGGTAATTTTTCAGAAATGTATAGCTGGTAATTTTTTCAGAAATGTATAGCTGGTAATTTTTTTTTTCAGAAATGTATTTGGTAATTTTTTCGAAATGTATTTTTTTCAGAAATGTATAGCTTTTTTTTTTTTTTTTTTTTTTCAGAATGTATAGCTGATAATTTTTTGGTAATTTTTTCAGAAATGTATAGCTGGTAATTTTTTTTTTAGCTTTTTTTTTTTTTTTTTTTTTTTAAATGTATAGCTGATAATTTTTTCAAATGTATACTTTGTTTTTTTTGTTTTGTTTGTTTTTTTTTTAGGCATATTAACCTCAACAGGTTATTTAATGCTGACAAGATTTTTATTTCTGGTAATATTTTAATTTTTCAAATATTTATTGCTGATACTAATTTTTTAAAAAGTATTTCTGGTATTAAAATCTATTTTTATACTTTCATAGTGTTTTGAGTCAGCTATTTGACTATAGCTGGGACCCTAACAGGTGCTACCACCCCGGGTCAGGGTGGAACTGGAAACACCAGCAATTAAGAGGTGGTTTCACGCTCCTCAAAACATCCTGATCAGAGGCCTTGCTGTTGGATGCAGTTTATCGTCATACCCAGGACGCGGATGTAATTTATCGTCTTACCCAGGACAATAATTCTGAAAGGATCAGTTTATTACTGAACCCTAGAAAACAAATCCCCTACTTTATGTCCAGTGCAATTCTATATTAAAATAAGATTTCACCTATGGTCATTATTAGGCTTTTATATACAAGTCTTTCAATATATTCTTCCAGTTATTGTCATAGACTTTTTTCACCACCCAACTTCAAAAATATCTCGAAACAGCCCACCATTGTCATAAAAAAAAAAAAATGTCACCTGCAAGGGAGATAACCCTATACAGCAAAAAGAGATAAATATCTTACAATTGCACTATGAATTTTTTTAGCGTAAAGAAAGTTTAAGATACAAAGTTACCTACTCTATAAAATAACGTGACTACTTATTTGTCACACAGCTTGATCTTCCCATTTACTAATGAGAAATTCCATTGCTGTGGTAACAGCAAAGATAACTAGATGTCAATAAGTGAATTACGTTTTCATATCACCAGAACATCTCATTTCTAAGTAGTGAGAACAGGTTGCTAATACATTGCATTTTAAAAAAATTTTTTTTTTTAGTTCTTTTGTTCTATATTAGCTTTCCTTGCATATCAATGTTTTAATGATTTAAAACAATTGTTTTTTAGGTTTTTTTTACAAATGATAATGGAGTTAATTGTCTAAATAAAAACATTTTGGTTACTCATGCAGAAAATATAATCAATGAAATTGCAAAAATACTTACACCTGAAAGTAATTTTGGGGGATTTTTTCTATCATTTCATTCTAAGCAAGGCAATAGAGCCACTAAGACACAAGGAGGTTACTGAGTGTGAAAGAATAAGAGAAAAAGAAAAAATATTAAAGAACAAGAGCAATAAAAGAACAGGAATTAAGATAGAAGATAATGATTGTCATTCCATTCAAATTTTTGATGATCTAAATTCGAAAGCAAAAAGCTGGAAGAGAGTTCCACAAGTGAGAAATATGAAAGAAACTGTTAGCATAGAACTTACGGTTACATCTAGCCATTTCAATTGTAAAATGATCAGACCTTCCCAGCAATCAAGTATTGAACTTAAATTCATAAGTCTAGGTACCATAGCTCATTAGAACAATTACCATGAAAATATTTATAGAAAAGGCACAGGAAAGCTATGTTATGGTGGTGGGAAAGCTGAGATGCCATGTCTGGACCAAGAACATTGCAGATACTTTGTATTTAATTAAGAATCTCTAAATACATAGAAGCACCAGACCAGATGTGACCATAATATTCAATGCATAGATGAACGGTAGACTTTTAAATGTCTAATATAGATACTGGCAAAAAAACTGTCTAGCCTGACACAGTGAACCAACTTTCCTAGCAGCAGACCTAGCAATTGATTCAATATAATCTTTCCACTTCATGTCAGCAGGAAAGGGACAGTAAGTCACCTTCCTGGAGGTTAGCATCAGCCATGCTGATGGAAAGCAAAAAAGGTTCTCTAAGACGATTAAAAAAAAAAGAGCAGTTTTATTTTAGTGTTATTAAAATTCATAAGCCATTTCTTACTCCAGTTGGTCATTTTTTAGATCAGCAGTTAATTTGATCTTATCAAACCAATCAGATTTACTATTAAGACAAAAGTAAATAGTTGTGCCATCAGCATACATATCAATTTGAGAACTGATGACATCAGAAAAGTCACAGATAAAAATCAACCTAAGTCTGAGGATAGAGCCCTGGAGGACACCTGCATTAATGCAAAAAGATCTAGAAGAGTGGCCATTCAAGATAACTTTCATTTCACAATTTGATAAGAAAGATTGATTCAGATAAAAAAATCCAGAAATACCATTACCTTTCAACTTGTGAAGACCAGCATGCCAAATCCTTTCTGAGATAACCAAAGCAACAGCCTGAGTTTGACCATTCTTATCTAAAGCTTGATAGACGCTTTCACCAATAACCATTAACATATTAGCAATTGATCTAGAGAAGTGAAAGCCATGTTGCTTGTCTGAAAAAAAGATCCTGCGAGGTGAGATGCTTAACCAATTCAGAGTTGATTAGAACCTCCAGTATTTTGCCAAAAAGAGGTAGAAGGCTAATAGGTTGACAGAAGGGCATTTCACTAGAGTTCTTAAAGACTGGAACTACAGAAGAGGATTTCCAAGAAGGAAAGCAAGCACTTATTGTAGAGTTTAAAGAGAACAGGAACAGTTCAGGAATAATACATTTCCTAATGACCATTGCAGGGATACTATCAAGTCTACATACTTTGTGGGAATCCAGTTTAGAGATAATCATATAAATAATATATATATCACTCAATAGAGAGACTAAGTTCTAAGAGGAAAGCCAGGCAAAGATACTCCAGATGAGTCAAGAGTAGAATTAAAATAGAATTTACAAGTAAAACGTTCTGCTTTATCAGCAAATGTTTACATTGCAAATTGAGTGAAGAGAGGCTATACTATAATTCATTCTATCAGCAAACAAAAACTTAGTTTCTTTGAGGACACGTTTACAATTATTATGAAGAAGACATAAAAAGGCATATGTTGTAATCAGAAATATCACACTGGTACAGCCAGAAAAAGGGATTCCTGTCAGTTATAGCGATTGAACAATCAGGTGTGAATCAAGGAGAAAATTGTGAATTCATCTTGTATTTCCGAGAAGGTACCAAAGTATCTATGCTGGCTTTAAGCAAAGAAGAAACCTCAATAGCACAATTCTCAATAGAAAAATTAAAAATATCAATTCAAAGGGAATCACAAAGAAAATCACAAAATGAAACCCAATAAAGAAACATGTTAATCAGAATTATTAGGGAAACAACTAGGGAAATCCACTATTTGACTAAGAGACTGAGCAAGGGTAAAATTGTAAGTCTGAATACCAGCAATATCAGTATATTTTTAAATGATTAAGCAATTTGACATGATGAGCATTAAAATCATCAAAAATGTTCAAAGAGAAATGTAGAGAGAGATATTTCTATACTGTCAAATATTTTATCTAATATGCTACAGTCCTGAGAAGGGTAGCAAAAAAACAAAGAAGTAATAGCTAACAGTGCAATAAAGAAAATCAAAAGCACATGAAAGAATCATTCAGAGACTCAAGAGACAATTTCCTTGTCATTGGAAGATTTTCTCAGATATAAACACCAAAGTTATACATATATGTATCCTAGAATCTTTTCAACAAAGAAAGTAGCCTGAAACAGAATTCATTGGTAGTAATAGAATTATTTAAATTAGTTTCACAAAGTGAAAAGATATCTGGAGACTGTTTCAAGAGAAAAGATTCGACACTACAGAAATTGCTATGAATACCATGAATATTGGAGAGGTTAAAAGAGGCAGGTAATTTCTTGTTTACTCATTACTATTAACTGTAACTGTCATGAGAAGATTAACTTTTAAGGCAAAAATGGCCAAAATAATTATCACTAACCATCATCTATGACAATACAAACCAGCTGGAAAGTGGTTAAGACTAAAGCATAATGTGACCTCAGTGTTGCCACTGGAAGTACATGCACAATATGGTATTGGAAATACTCTGATATTATGTGACTGTTGACCAGAGCAGTCTCTCTGAGCATTACCAAATTGTTTAGGCTACTTACTACCAGTCAGGATGCAGAAACTAGAAAACTACCAACCCAATAACAGCATAATAAAAAGTCACAGCTACCATCAGTTATATCACTAAAAAGTTAATAGAGCTAAATCATTATGATCATGTAAAAAAAAAAAAAAAAAAAAAAAGAACCAGTAAAACATTTACTAAATAAGGAATAAACTTCTACTCTTGTTCAATAAACATGGAAGGAGTACTGGCCAGGCAATAAGCAAACCTATTTAACCTGTTCACAGCACAGGAGACTGGATGTTTTTATCTAAATAAGGCTCTAACCCCCTTCCAGGCCTCTCTCTCTATATATATATATATATATATATATATATATATATATATATATATATATATATATATATTAATAAACGTCAATTATGGTTATGTTATGGTGGTATGAAATGAATATCCTTAAATCAAATGTTAACTGAACAATCAATATTTTGAATGGTAACAGTAATATTAGACATTTCCTTATAAGGGAACATTTGGCATTTATTGATTGAGCAGTCTAAAAAAACAAAAAAAAAATGCAGTCTACTAAAATCTTCCACTTAAAACAATTTTTCAGGAAAATAGGTTTCCCACATCCAATAGCTATTATTGCTCTTTCCAGTATTGACGAGAGTTTCCTTTCTAACCTTTTATTTGAAGTAGTGTGGAACATCTTCATTATATCATTATTTTCTCCAAGTCATAAGCTGCTTTAATCTTTTAAAATATTCAGTGGGTGGGATATACTTACATATATTTTAAATGTTTTTTTTTTAACAGACATTATTTCTTTTTACTATAAGCATTATTTTTAATGGGTACACATGTTTGATTTGCAGTCCCTGTTTATTTTCTTAAGCAGCAAAATTAATAACTAGCCTAAAACAAAAGTAATTTATTTTAGTATTTTAATTATAGTAGTAAAAAAAAAATTTGAATCCCAAAAGGTATGCCAGGAGACAATGCAATGACCGGAATTGCTAAAATATTTTAGAAGGCATTTGATGAAAAACTCATATTTTATAATATTGAGACAATTGCTCTCAAACTACTATTTGTAAAAAGAAAAGCTAATTTAGATTTCAAATTACTTAGAACAAATCAATCCAAAAGGAAAGAGATATTCTTATGAGAAAGAGATTTGTCATTTTCTCTTGTTAAATTTGATACTTTTCAATTAGAAGAAAAGCATATATTTTCCCTTTAAATCAGATATTTTCAAATCTATCATGAGCAAATGTGAAATCTTTCAACTGCATAAAAAAAAATTAAAGAGATTCTAACAAGTAGCATAAATAAAAGCTAGAAATTATTGAAAATAATAGAAAGACATTGTGTATTAATGTTTCAACTATTTTATGCAAGTCTTCTTCAGATGTTTGTTATATTGTTTTCCCTTTCATTGGGTTTCACTATTCCAAGTACCTGAGAAAGGTCAAAGGACACAATGATCAGACTGCAAAAATGAGGAAATTAGTCCAAATTAACCCATAAACAAGGGTAACACCTCAAAAAATAAATAAATAAAATCTTCACATTACAAGATAAAAAGTAAAAATTTAATAAATAATTCTGTAAACCTTATATTATGGCTAATCTCTATAAAACTTTCAAATTTAAATTTTCCAAAAATAAATTCATTCTTTATTCAAATACTAAATTTTCAGAATCATGCTTCAGCAAAGTTCTAAGAAATATAAAAAACATTTACAATATGAGGAGGGGGAAAAAATCAATTCTCAATAAAAATGTATAAAACACATGTCAACACATTCTCTGGAAATGTACAATGTGGATGGAAGTATTTACCAAAATGGAAAAGGAGGAAGAGGATATTAAAAGTGAAAACAAAAAGCATTGCATGCCAAAATAATCAATACTGTGTTTTGGTTAAGCTGGCCACAGTAATAACAACCCATGGGCCAAAGTCAATATGCCTAAATGAAAATATCAGGCAGAGAAATTTGCATCAGGAAAGCAAAAAGTACTCAGTACAATGATGCTACACAAACAATACAAACCCATGGCATTTTTAGTTAATCAAAGGGGCAATTTAAAGCCTGCAATTAATAGAAAGTGTTTTTTTTCAATAGGCTAAATCTCAAATCACATTGGACCAATAATCAGGCCAAATTATTCCTACAGTAATTAGAGTACAAGATGGTGGATTTGTTATGACCATTAGGTGCTCATCTTGAAGATGATTACTATTGTAGTAATTATGATTTTTAATGGACATTTTACTCTTGTAGACTTATGCTAGGCTAAGCCAAATTCAATAAATACTTACAATAACCATTATATCTTTTGGATATTCCCAACTTCAGGGGTTTTTTTTTTCTAATGCACTGATAAAATTTATATTAAAATGCTTTTAAAATAATTTAACATTATCCTCTCCAGATCATGGATTTATCAGAAAATAGTTTTTTTCCCTTTCAGTACATATAATGAATAAAAAATAAACAAAACAAAAATTTTCACAAAATTCTAACCAATGCCTTACAAGATCATTCTTAATACCATCACTCACTGCAGCTCATCTTAATTACTTAGCAGTTGAGTGATTGCTTTTTTACAGCTTATCAACCCTTTGTAGATTATTTAAAGTCTAAACATATTTTGGATTGTAAGAATATATATATTTTTTTTTTCCTCATAATACCAATATACTGGATACAATGTCCTAATTTTTTTTTTGGGGGGGGGTGTAAAAGTTTATCTCATCGGCCAGCAAAGACTATTTACCTTCACTATGTTTAATTATACTTTTATACTTTTTATATTATGTTTTGGAATAATTTTGGAGATGAATTTGTTTGGGCTGTAGATTTTTGTTTCTGGAAATACTTTTGAATGAATGTATCTGAAATTCAGCAGTTTTATTTTTTAAATCCATCTTATGCTAATTAATTTATTAGAAACTTTTAATTATAGCCCAAAACAAGATAGTATATTGAAGAGAATTTCATAACACATCAAAGACATGATTCAATAAAATCTGCAATAGGGTTTAAACTTTATGAAGATTAGTTTCATCCTTTAGTGCTGGACAAGTCAAGCTTCTTGTCTGAAACTCAAACTTTGAAAGAGAAATAGGTAAGGTCCCTTCAATTAAGAACAAAATTAATCAATGCAAAAAAAAAAAAAAAAAATCAAAGTTTGAAACTAAAATAAACAAACATGATAAAATGGCCTAGAAATGCTTCATGCAAGAAAAATTTTATGAATGTTCAATAAAGATATTTCTTTTCTGTTTTCTTCCTTGTGGCATATCCACTCAAGCAAGCAGAACAACAAAGCCAGTAACTAAAAAAGGTCAATTTGCTATTATTCAAATATAGAATTGAATAAATCAATAGACAAATATTTAAAACTAGATAATATATTGGTTATTTGAATTGATTTGGCTTAATACAGTCCCAAGTTGGTTGGCACCCAAAATATACAGTCCATGATTCTAAAAAAAGTAAGAGTAATCTGGCATGAGATCACAGAGAATAGTTGAAAATAAAATGCCTGGTAGCACACAGACATTAAATACTTTACTTGCTTTCTTTGAATTTAATGGAGAAGTATTACGTAGGAGATAAAATCACTTAGTCAATCCTGTTACTTTAAAAAAAAAAATTTTTTTCAATCATTTCACCCCAAGCAAGGTGATAATGCTACCAAGACATAAGGGGTTACTGTTATTGGAAGAGAATGAAAAGACTTTATCAGGGAGAAAGGAGAATAAAAGAACAGGATCCAGGAAGACAGAAGATGGTGATTGGTGTTGCATTTAAATTAAGATTGTAAGTGGCAAGGAAGCAAGAAACTGGAAGAGAGTTCCACAGGCAAGAAGTGCGAGAAAAGAAACTATTAGAATATTGATTGATTTGTTTTCTACAACTTATCAGCCCTTTACTTATTATTTAAAGCTAGAAAATAGTTTTAGATTGTAAGAATCCCCCAACCAAACTGATAATGATTTAGTGATACAAATCTTACTAATTAAACCATAGCTGTGGAAGAAGAGTTGGATTCATACCTTTCCCAAGGGTATCTGCATGTATGTGAATATAATGAACTTAACCATAATTGGAATTCAGCTCTCCAATTAACAATTCCGAGCCGTTATGCATTTCACCACCTGCACATCCAAGCTTACAGCACCTGGTATTTCCAAGTGGTCACCTATCTAGATACTGATCAGGCTCAACATTGCTTAACTTCGGTTATCATACAGGAACTGGTGTTTCAATGTGATATGGCCGTAAGCCCTGCTATTAGAATAGAACAGGTGTGTCAAACTGGCAGCCCACAGGTGGCCTTTTACATGCATCTTGACAGCCCTCAAAGGTTTATGTAGCCGTGGTATATTGAGAATCTTGTCTATGTTGGTAATGCAAATTATTAAAAACAGTGAGATTTTTTTCAATCAGTATGATTAGATTGCTTATTCTATTTCAATGGGTTTTGTTTTCGAATGTCAGTGACTATTTTTAACTTCTGGTTAATCATGTGATCATTCTTGACAACTAAATAAGAACAAATGTAAAGTGAAAACGTTTGTAATTTTGTAATTTTTTCTCCTTAAAAAATGTCAAATTCTACTCCATCCCATAAAAATAGAAAATTATCTGAAGAAGAATGCGTGCAATACTTTAATACCACTGTTAATGGTAAGATAAACTGTTTGATTTGCAACCACTGCATTGTGATTCCAAAAGAATATAATGCGAAAAGACATTATGAAACAAACTATCAATCTTATGATAAATATGAAGGAGATATGTATGTTTCAAAAGTGAAGGAATTCAAGGTTAAATTAACACAGAAACAGAATTGCTTTACAAAAATTCAGAAAGGCAATGATAGTTCTGTTACTGCAAGCTTTGAACTCTACAAAATGATCGCCATCAGTGGAAAATCTTACAGTGAAAGAGATTTCATAAAGCGATGTCTTGAAAAACAGCTGAAATTGTATGTCCAGAGAAGTCACACTTATTTCAAGACATTTCATTAAGCAGGAACACTGTTACTGAATGGATTGATGAAATGGCAGGTGATTTGAGTTGACAGTTGGAGACTTTATCATCAAGTTTTAAACAATTTCCTATTGCTCTGGATGAGACTATTGATATAGCTGGAATAGAACAGCTCACCATTTCCATATGCCCAGAGTTTGACATGCCTGGAATAGAACATAATGTTAAATCTAACTAGTTCAACAGTAAAACAGTGAGACCTAGTTACTAATCTAATAGTATGCTTAAATTCACAGACTTGAGGTACCAAAAGTGAATGTTCATTAGAACAATTACCATGAAATCTACACAGTAAGAAAAAAAAGTGATATGTAGCTCTTATAGCTATCAGTTAATGCAATTTAAAAAACCCTAGTACCCAGAAATAAATTTTTTGCAAATAAACTAATTTGTTAGGTTTTTTTTTTGGTTCTTTTTTTTTAAAAAGCAACCAGTGATGGGAAAGTGACTGAAATCAAGATGCCAGGTTAGAAGTAATTATATCATGGACCCTTTTTGTTAAGAATCTCAAGATATATGGCAGAAACAGATGAATGGTAGATTTATAAATGTGCAAGATGGGTTCTGACAAGAAAAATTGTCTGACATGACAACTTAAAAGCAAAAATAGTTTGTGGTGTAATTAGTTTTTTAAAGCCCAGTTAAATTCACTACAAAGTCACAGAAAATAACAGAAAAATTAAAATAATCTTACATATACTATTAATAAACGTCAGAGTCATAAGTAAATATCCCACACATCCTAGTGTTTGGGAGGTAAATTCAGCATTTCCCTATCCTCAGGGTAATAGATAATCTAATACAGCATAGTTTCCAAAAATATCACTTATATCTTGATAGTAAGTGCAGGCAATAGAGAAAATCCTGACATATCTTTTTTCATGAAAAGGAGGTACAGTCTGAAAAAAAGAGATCCCCAGTGTTAGTGTTTGTCTCATACAATATTTGCCCTCTTGTTCAAAATTAAGTGTGGTTTGCAATGTAGTAAATAGATATTAGAAAAATCTATCAAGAACTATCCACTGATAATTTCTGTATAACATACTCTCAAATTTCAGCTCTTAAAAGAAATGATATTGAAAATTTGAATTTTATATATATATATATATATATATATATATACATATATATATATATATATACATATATATATATAAATATTAAATAAAGAATGCAATAAAACTAAGACATTATTTAATTAGAAAAGTTTTTAATTGCTTTTATGAATAAGACATTATGGACACTATTGTCTTAAGAAAAAAAATTTGCTAAATAATGAATTTTTACAAAAATTGTTTTCATTTTTTTGTTTTTTAGATTTTAATTATTTTTAAGTTTTAAATCTTTTAAAATTCTGTATTAATTTGTACATGTTAGGTGATATTTTTATTATCAGAAAATAAGAGTGGCAACTATAGTAAATTTTAAACTTATTGGTAATTTTCTAATATTTCATTAACAAGCTTCTTCATAAGTAAGTCTACAGCCAAAGTACCTAAAATTCAATATAATAGTAGATTACCAGAAATATTTTCTTAAATTTTTAAGATTACTGGTTAGTTAAAAGATTATATATCTTTTTATTAAATGTGCCAAACATTAAGCTATCAGTAAATTTATCAACACTTCATAAAAAGACTCATCACCATGTTAAAAAATACTTTTCTGCAAATATTTTAAACTAAAACTATGTTTTAATTCAGATTAACTGATTTAAAGTTTAGTTAAGCTTCCTCAATTAAAGTTTCAGAAAAGTAGATTTTATTTTAGAAAGATTTGTTTTATTAAAGAGAATTATGATGTACTGAGAGAATTGTTAAAATCAGCAATTTTTTTATCAATTTCAAAAGAAAAACTCATTCCAATCAATTAAAATTCTGTTTAAAATACAACAAAGTATTTTGCTTATTGCCAATATTAAATTTAATCTGTAAGCTTGGAACTAAAACTAAAATAAAAAAATTCAAGATTTTTCTTTTTTTAAATGCATTTTAAACTTTAGGTATCACTTTTTATTGTGGGAGGAGAGGTATCTACATTATAGGTAGTTGTTTTGACAAAATTTTAAGTTATACTCTATACATAAAACATGGCATATAGCTTAGTTATAGGTTAATACAATACAGTGTAACCCGGATATAAGAGAGTTGTCGGGACCGAAGAAGAAGTCTCTTATATCCAGGTTTGGTCTATTTTGTTTAGGTAACACAGGCTCTAATTTGGGACCAGAGAAAAGCCCTTATATCCGGGTTACACTGTAATAAGTAAAAATCCCCAGTATCAGAGAAATAAACATTTTGCAAATAGACTAATTTGTTAATGTTTTTTAAGTAACCAAATATTTATCAGAAAAATTTTTTTTCTGTATTAATAATTCTATATGAACAAAAAAAAAAGAATTGATTCTTTATAATTTGAGGGAAGGGAGGGTCTTAAAATAAAAATGTCAGTAATATTGCAAAAATAAACTTTAAAAAAATTTTTTAAATATAATTTTGACCTGACATAACTCAGCAAGGGGGGAAAATGTAACTTAAGGAGATTAAGTATATATATATATATATATATATATATATAAAAACCTAGTGAGCCAGAAAAACCTACCCAGCTTTCACCTAAGCGGATCGTCAGGGAAAGCTGGCTCTTCAAGTGCATCTATTACCCATCTTTTCAAGAATGGCCATTCAACATAACTAATGATACCAAGCAGAGTTGTGTCATGGCTCCTGTCCACTTTTGCTCTAGTTTTTTTTATCAAGCTTGACTATGTATACAGTTATCTCAAAAACAAGGTTAAATTCCAATTTCATACAACTGATGGTCTGTTAACCATCAATGTTTCAATACAAAACTTATCAGAACTAGCCCAATTCCTTTTTATTGATGTTGAGCTTATAACATCTATTGAGAATGCACAAGAACTTAATTGTTTTACTATGATTTCAGCTTAAATATCATTATAAGAGGAGGGAAAAAAGTGCTGCACCAACAAAATCCTACTCTAAAAGTAAGAGTGTCAAACAGCAATTTCCTGAGCACAAGTTTCTTCAGGTTCTTATAACTGTTAATAGTAACAACCTGAACTTTATAAAATCCCTCACATACTTAAAGAACAAAGTAAACTCAAATGAATTTCTTCATAACAAAATGGTCAACCATATCTCCAAAGTGATTGATAATTTTAGAAAACAGCCATTGTCTTTGGGATGAAAGAGGCATCACTTTAAAAACTGAAATCAGCATGTACTGAACAATTGTGCATAGCACTTTTTACAGGTCAAAATTACAGATGCTGTACTGCACTCATTTTAATCAGCTGTCTTTCATAACACCATCTTTATTGCATCTGTAACTACATCTTGCAAGACAAA